>OX451407.1:10646948-11137247 GCA_949629135.1 Eremobia ochroleuca | reverse complement strand
TGAATTGGTTTAATCGATTTTATTTGCAAAACGATATTAAAATTTAGTGATGGGCGCGATCGACGTAATTAGTCGATAAACTTAATTGACTGAAATTAATTAAGTGCTTGAAAAAAATATTGCTTGTTATTGAATATTTCATTAATAGTGCGTCGATGGAGTAGATTAACCGTAATAACGTTTGATCGTTTAGCAGTACTTACTGTAGAAGCAGCGCGGCATTGTTTATCCTCTGTTTTTACTTTCGCAATCGTCGGCCGGCCCGATTGATTAATATGTTTCATTAAAATATCATTAGTCACACTTTTTTATCTAGATACAATTTAATGATAATGACTTTAGTATCACTAATATCACCAGGTGTTCAAATAAATTTTATAGTTCGGGCCTAGTTTTTTTACCGATACCTACACTGTATTATTATATCGCGATTCTAAGAGTATTCGTTCCCGCCCCCCCCATCTATGTAGGTTCCTAACAAAATAAATTGCAGCTCTAAAGCAGCTATTAAAACATTGTCTATTCTCTCTCATAGGACTATTGACATCAGCGTCCATGTATGCTTCTGTGATGTACTATTAAGTGAAGATTGCATCTCGTTTCCAACTTAATAGGCTAGCACGTGATTCGGCAAACTATCGACATAAATCGCCACTAGGTAATAAATTAAAAAAAAACCATCCAGTAGTCGGCATTCGGTCATCGAGCCGGCGCGCAAGGCAGCAAATTTAAAAAGTAATCACTAACCGATTGTAGCCGGAATCGCCCGCCTTTTAAGGGACCGGTAATTATCGATACTCGAACATTTACATATCGGCATTTTGACATTCGCTTTCACCTCACTATTATGGCAATAAATCGATTTTAGCCGCGAACCGACTAACTCATAATTATCGTGATAATCCGACGCTAATCTTCATTTAAATAAAGTTGATGAACGATTTAAATTAACTAATTATTAATTTTCTTAATTGCGTTCCTTGTGCAAAAAACATTGACTAATTAAATTAGAATTATACATAAGTTAATAAATCATTCGCGTGCAAGAACTTAACTTAACCAACATTACAATGAAATATCAAATAATTACATTATTGTCTGCTTGTGTGGTTACTCCATTTTTTTAAAATATAATATTAAAAAAAAATCACTTAAATATCTTTTAATTTTATGTTTTCACAGTTAACACCTAAATAAACTCACTGGTTCTTCATCCATAAAACATCCAAATAAATCTCTCAAACCAATCTCAGTAACACAAATGTATCAAAAATACCTCTATGTATGAAGATCATGCGAGCAGGATTATAAAAGTGCTTAAAAGTTTCGATTCGTAAGGAATCCGTTTTCTTTGTGAAGTGTAACAAAAGTTTTGGCGCTGGCGTACGTGGATTTATCCAGTGTGATCGAGGTGCAGGTAAAACAAAAAAAAAAAAAAACTTAATCTAGGTACAGACGCCAGCACATCAAGCTACTACAATCTGTCAGATTTCTTTAATAGATTTTCAACTTTAGCGCTTAAGCATAAGGTTCAAAGTTGATTGGGAAAATCGGACAGTTTCGGGTAGCTTGATGTGCTGGCGTCTGTACACTAATAATAAATCTGAAGAGTTTGTTTGCTTGAACGCGCTAATGTCTGGAACAACTAGTAGGATTAAAAAAAAATAGTATTTGATAGCCCGACTCTTGAGAAAGGCTACTTAACATCAGGCTGGGGCGCCTAGGAGCCGAGCAAAAACCAAACAAAGTCACAAAGAAAGCTAAGCGAAAAGTCGAAAACAAAGTAATAGTGTGGACAGGCGATACGACGACGGGGCGGGTCGAGGGAACAAGAAATTTCATGCGGACAAGTCGCAGGCAGAAGTTTTATAATACGTTTTCATTTTCCCACTGCAGGGCAAAGGCATCTATCTTCTCATACAGAGATGGCACGAGCATTGATCAAGCTTGCTCAAGACGGGTTGGCGATTTCAGACCTATATTAACCACTAGTAACGCCCCGCGGTTTCACCCGCATAAGTTTCGATTCCGTGGGAATGTTGGGATGAAAAGTATCCTATGTGTTAATCCCTGTTATAAACTATCTGTGTGCCAAATTTCATCCAAATCCGTTCAGTAGTTTTTGCGTGAAAGAGTAACAAAAATCTATCCATCCATCCGTTCTCACAAACTCTCGCGTTTGTAGTATTAGTAGGATATAGGATAAGTCTAGGTTTCCTCACGATGTTAGTAATATATCCAAGATTAACTCAGATTCATTTTATAGGTAATGCAAAAAAGTAATTTGAAAATTGCAAAAAGATTCTCTCCGGCGGGGAATCGAACCCCGGTCTCCCGCGTGACAGGCGGGGATACTTACCACTATACTACCGAAGACTTGTGAATAGTTAGCAAAATAGCTGATCTATTAATACAACGTACAATCGTTGAGCGTTTATCAGTTACTTTTTCAGTCTTTTTGCGATAACATTTTCGCGAGATTATTTTAATACTTTGTATCTTATTTCTCTTATCAACATTACAGTTGCACTGGATAAATTCCCAGTAAGTACACACGACAACATACGCTACAAATTTCCAGATTTAGCTGGCCTCGCATTGTGTAGGCTTTTCGTACAATGAGAAGTCAGATTATACTGGAAATATATAGCTTGATATGTCGCCGTGCGTACCTAGGTACACTACCTAACTAATAGTTAAGTTTCAGTTAGGTTAGGTTAGATATTGGCGCCGATTCTCTTGTTTACAAACTAAACTAAATTTAAATTCAGTGCTTCTTTCTCTTTCTATTTCATTAAGAAAAAGGCAGAAGATAAATATTAGTTTAGTTCTGTCAAATTAGCGCCCGACAAAACATAACGTATTTACACTATTTGCGCTGTAGCATGGTGCGGGTGACAGTTGCCCGTATGACGTTGACATTTGTCAGTACCACGTAGGGATGTGAGGTTATGCAATTCATTTTTATCGCTAACGATACTCGCAGCGTGAATCTAGTTCTCTTTAATATTGTTATGAAAATTAGTGTATTATTCAGTTGTGCAGTGTAACTACGTGTGTGCTACGTGTATAAACTTGTCAATATAAATGTTTTATGGCTACATAATTATCTTTGTACTTATATAAAATAATCAAAATCGGGTTTATGTTTTTTTTTTTCGTGACAACATTTTTGCTCTATGGTGCATCGGCGCGGCGGCCATGTTGTTTACCCGTGCGATGCTGTGAGTGTGAGTACGAGTGCAAGCGCGTTATATTGTGACTTAATGTGACACGTATTACGATTTCATTGTTTGTTTTCATTTTTGTTAAATTGTTATTTGTTATAAGTTTGTTGAGTTTGTTGTTATTACCATGCCTAAGCATACAAAAAAAACTGTTTTGGGTAGTCAGGCCAGGGAGCTTGTTGTTCGCCTCCGAGACTACTTTGAAAGAGAACAACAAAATAATGGACCGTTGTTACCATTGAATCATATTGTAGAACGAGTAGCCGAAGCTCTTGATATTGGCCGCAATACTGTTTCGCGTATAACACGTGAGAAAATTGGCCAAGATGGGATGTTTGAAAATAAATTATCGACACCCAACAAAAAGCGGACCAAGGTGAAGCCAATCACAGATTTGGATGATTTTGCTAAGGTTGCTATTAGAAATCATATTTATGATTATTATAGAAGAATGGAGCTACCCACATTGCTCAAGCTTCTAAAATCATTAAAAGAAGCTGACTTGTTCAAAGGAGGTATTACTTCGCTACGGCAAGTTATAAAAGATATTGGCTTTGTTTACAAAAAAGTTAACAAAAGAAAGATTATTATGGATAGGACTGACATTGCCCTAGCAAGATGTAGATTTTTAAGGAAGGCCAAAAACATAAGTGATTGGAGCAAAGTTGTCTTTTTGGATGAAACGTGGCTAAACGCCAACCACACAGTGGGTAAAAGTTGGACCGACGATACGGCACAATCGTGTACCAAAGTGCCGGAAGGCAAAGGCGAACGCCTTATTATTTGTCACGCAGGTACAGCAAGTGGATTCGTCCCTGATTGTTTGCTGGCTTTTAAGTCAAAAAAAACTACGGAGTATCATGAGGAGATGAATTACGAAAAATTTAAAGATTGGTTCATAGGTCTATTAAACAATTTAAAAGAGCCTATGACCATAATAATGGACAACGCACCCTACCATTCGGTGCAAGTTAATAAACCCCCAAACCAATCCAACCGCAAAAGCGAGTTGGTGAAGTGGCTGAGTGAAAACGGAGTTACAGCAGATATAAAAATGTTAAAGACGGAGCTTATTGCCTTAGTCCGACGCCATAAGCCACCAACTCCTACCTATGCTCTGGACGAGATGGCAAAAGAAAAAGGCCACCAGGTCCTTCGACTACCACCCTACCATTGCCAGTATAACGCTATTGAGCTGATTTGGGCCCAAATAAAAGGTATGCTTTTAATTTCAATTCCCATTTTGAAGCTTTATAAAAAAATCAGCTTTCCGATCGTAGCATGTACCTAGTTTAAAAACATTACCAGATACTAGATTAGGCTGATTGATGATTATTTGAATACTTTTTTTTATAAGTTCGTTTATTTTTAGGTTACGCCGCAAGAAATAATACTTCGCCGCCATTTACGGCAAATAAGATGTTGGCCCTATTACAAGAGGCCATCAACAATGTTCAACCTGAAGACTGGTCGAAGGTCGTGAATAAAACAAAAAGGGACATTATGTCTGATTGGGATCGTGACATACATATTGACAACATAATTGAGTCATCGTTAATAATATCCGTCACAGATTCAGATGATGAATTGAGTGACAATTCAGATGTTCCTGACTCTGATATGAGTTTAGACGAATAACATGTATTTTTTTTTAGCAACCTTTTAAGCAACCTTACCCTATAAATGTTCTGTTGTATAATTAGACCTTTTAAAAATAAAAATTGACCTACGCACAATATACGTTTTTTATTATAAAAAATATCGACTATCCATCGTAGCAGTACATCCCATCACTAAATACGTCTATGGCGTTACGTTATACGCATAACACTTTGCTTAATTTTTCATTCAATTTGATTTTATTTCTTGATTAGAACATTCTGGTTGGGTTTAATTTAATTTACTACAGTTATTAATTATTTAATATATTACGAATGTGGTACAACTGAAATACTAAGTCATAAATTGTAAATCGCGGCAACTTTCAAGAGTGAAACGAAATGTTACTGAAACTGTCACCCGCACCATGCTACAGCGCAAATAGTGTAGTAGCCAATTTTTTAGTCACGTCTAAACTTGTCTATGGAGTATCTTATTTGACAGGAGTAAACTAATATTTGAGGAGCGTCGGAACAAAAACCGATATGTCTTAATTAATACATTTTTTTTTCTGTTACAAAATGTTTAATTATACACCCTTCAGGAAAGAAATCAATTAAAAAACAGTTACATCCATCTTAAAAAAAATATCAAAATACTGTGGTCAAATCAAAACCGGCAAATAAATTTTTAAATTCAACATGTTCTTGTTGTTGGATTAAAAACCGATAATTCTTATTAAGTTTTACACAATTCAACAATGGTCGGTTCAAATTCAATTCAGTTCAATACCGACATATCCATTTTGGTTTCGTCAAAAACCGATATATCCAAATGATCGCGTCAAAAACCGATATATCCATACTTGTCCGCCAAGTATCTCCCTAAATTAAGTATCTACCCTCCGTCAAGTTTCACACATCAATCGATGTCACTTTAACTGCAAATTGACATGCTATAATTTTCCACTTTTGTAACATTAAAAAACTTACAAGCTTTTTTTTAATTTGTGAAAAATATGGTAAATTCGATATATCGGTTTTCGTTCCGACGCTCCTCATTTATCTTCGGTCCTTTTCTTAATGAAATAGAAGGAAAAAGATGCACTGAACTTAAATTTAGTTTAGTTTGTGAACAAGGGAATCGGCACCATTAAGTATACTTTTTTTTTTTTTAGGAAATATTTGAATAATAACTTACGATTTTTTTTATTAATTTCAGTTAATTTAATTCAACGCGTGTACATACTTAAAAGTACTTTTATTAATTTCGTTTAAAATTATTGTAATAACCTAAACATAAAACGAAAGGCCTTGAAGCTAAAAAATAAACATAAGTAGACATATTTTAACGGTAAACTTAAAAATAAAAATGACTTTTTATTGAACAGTAAATATATTCATTTCATAGTCATTGATCAAATAAGCTGTCATCATTAAATAAATATATTTCGGTATTTTTTACAATGTATAAGAAACTAGCGTATGATGCCCGCGGAATCACTCTCTATCTCTGCTCCTAAATATCTACTTCCTAAATACGGCAATACCTAGCTCGTGACCATAGATTATTTACAGAGTAAACGGTGTTATCTCCTGTCGGCACGACTACGAAAATGAGTAATATCATTAATAATTTAAACTATATTTTGCCGAAACATCAAAGCAAATACCCCCTTCAACTTTCACCATATTGTTTCTAACAAAACAAGCCAGTGATTAATAACAGAATACTTCTAAACAATGATATAATTGCACGAGTCCACTCGGTATGTTAATGAGACATACATTCGAATCGATTTATTATTGCATTCGAATAGAGACGTACATTTAATACACATTCCGCCATTGATTGATGGTGAGTATCCGATATGTAACAGTAAAACTATTCGATTAGATTGGGTATCGATGTTTGAATCGAGATTAGGATGAATGGGGAGTTTCCTTTGCTTGCTTATCATTAGCTCTGGTAAGTCGAGCTATCATCTTGTTAGGCAAAGACTCAGACAATAATAAAGCCAGGAATTTGAGATAATTTTGAAGATACGGAACCACAAACCGAATGTCATAAGTACTTGACAAAGTTCAAATTCCATTGCAGCCAAAAACTTATTACTTAGGATGTTTTTGTTACAAATGGTCACTCAAAAATCAACTTAGAATACATTTCATTAAAATAGATAACTGATTAAGTGGCGGTGGAATTTAATTATGTGAGACTAGTTGTTGCCCGCGACTTCGTCTGCGATCCAAGATAAAAATTTCCTTTGTCCTTCTCCAGGTCATGGCCTACCTATGTGTCAAATTTCATCCAAATCCGTTCAGCCGTTTTGGCGTGAAAGCGTAACAAACAAACAAAGTTATTGACGCAATTATAATATTATTATTATATTATTTATAGTTAGGATTATGAACACTGCGTTACCCTGTTTTTCGTGTCGTTTCCACCTAAAACGAAGGAACCGTTTTATATCTTCTATTCTATAGTCAAGATCCTAACTAAAAAAAATAAAAATGTTTATTTCAATCAATACTAACTATTAGTTAATACTCGTATTGATCTCTCCTAAATTAGAAAAATTAAGAATTCTCAGAATTTTCAATTCAGAATATAGGGCTATATGAAAGGTATTCCTTCCTATACGATAATGTATAAAATAAAACGAAACTTCAAGAGTGATTTTTAATTTGATAGACAAAAATTACAGCTAATACGAGTACCTACCTACTTAGATATTAAAACTAATGTCATGTTGACAAAAAAAAATTGAAAAGCAGCTGTCATTTTTTTTTTTAAGTTTTTTATTGCTGAATGGGCCCGGTCTTGACCTCGATCACGCCTTATGGAAAGCGATGGATGAGGTCTATGATGGAACGAGCGTGCCCATAAGATGCCTAAGGCACTGGAACTCCCACGCATCGACGAAACGCATCAGGCTGCTTGGCGCCGGACTCCGGCGGGAGGGTGGTCGCAAACCAGGCGGGCGTTAGCCCTACCACCGCAGGGAAAAATTGGCCAGTGAAATAAGGTGTTGGGTGTGACTGTCCAGGATGCGCCGAGCGCTCAGTTCAGTTGAGTAACTGGCGGGAAAAAAAACTGCGTTACACAAGGAGGCTTCTTCATGCATCCTAAATTCAGTGTTATTATCTAGCAAATTAAAAATCAGAGTTTAGCAGGTAATAATACTTGTATCAGCAACATTTTTGGTTTTAACTTTTGACGACAAACGGTCGTAAAGAAAAGAAATTGGGCACAAAACGGTGTGTTTATCATTGGTTAACACCACCAAACAATAGTTATTCAAAAAACATCATTTCGCATTTTATCTCGAAATATTAACAACATACATCATCAAAAACTTCTTATTTTGACAGCAGAAAGTACAGTTACCCGCGCGTATATCTGTCAATTTATCACACCGCCATTTTTATAGGCATGTCTATCACGGCTTCCTAAATAATGGGCAGTGTCTCCATCTACGAGTCACCCAACATGCGTTGACCCCACGACCTGGGTAAACAATACCGCCTTTCACCTCCACGCATAGACAATATTAAGAACGTATTTATTTTTGTTTTATCAAGATTGGATTTCCCAATCGGTTTTTATCGATAAGTATCATTTGGGAACTTTTAAGGAGGCGTTTAGATTGTTACCTAATATACAATGAAAGTTTGAATTTATCATAGATACTCGTATGAGCACTAGTAGAACCAAATAAGCTCTCTGTTCTTTTCTTGCGGTCAGATTTCATAGGTTTTAGAGGTAAGGTGTATAAATGTTCATGGATGGATAGAGACAGGAACGCCAAAAAAAAGATGGATGGATTGCATGAGGAATGATAAAAAAAGAATGGAGTGAATGACAGCGTGACAGTTGACAGGGGAGAATGGAAGAAAAAAACGTGTTGCGCCGCCCCCAAGAAACTTGGGACAGGGGCAGGAAAATGATGACGGTGGCAAAAGGTGTTATGAACTAATAATGAAATAGCAAAAAAAAAACTTGTAAAAGCTGATCCCAGTGGCTAGCTTATTAAGAAACATCGATAGGTATGTAATCAAGGTAGACGAAACAAATAGGACACTAGCTAAGCGAAACCGTGCCGATGTCGCCTCACCTACAAAACCTACTTAATTTAGTCAATAAGTATAATACTCTAATCAAATTAAATTCACAAGGAGCATTGCGTGGTTACGCGCATAAATCAAGTTAACAAATCCAGAACACTTGCGACACGACTCACACGAGCGCCCGCGCACGTAGCGTCAGCAACATAAGCTTAGATTTGCATGACGTCAGACTCATTATAGGAAAAAGGCTACACGGAGACTATTTAGGATGGTAAAGGAAATAAGTCTGATACTGCCAAACGTCAGACAAACATCAGGCTTTTGAGCTTGAGGCAGTGTGCTAAACTCTTATTTTTAATTTGCTAGACTAAAATGACACTTCGATTGACCTTTTTTGTCATGCTGACAATTTCACAATCAGCGCAGCTGTCATTTTGGTCTAGCAATAAAAAATCAGAGTATAATAGTGTACCACTAATACTAGAGTAGCCGTCACTGAGTGGATAGAGTTAAAAATAATAAAAAACTCACTGCAGAGACAAATTATTTGTGCCGACTTTTTTTAGACTAATAATTTTGATAAAAGAAAAAGTGTGATACTGATGACAGATCGTTTTATGTTACCAACTAATTAGTCAATTCAGTTATTCCCCGAAGCTATGAATTGAATGATAACTGCTGCCCATTTATGGATTTTTATACACCAATACTTTGGCTGACCTTAAACTATGATGAATGTAGACCAATTAATCTAATATTATCACCAATAAAATAAAAAAAATTTCAACATATTTTTTGCTCTGCTACTACTTGATACCAACAATTAAGTATCATAGCACCTATGTCATCACATCACGACAAGTTTTCGCCACATCCGGTAACAAGGTGCATAAATTAAAACAGATAATAAATAAAAACTAGATCGAAAGTAATCGATTAGGTGTCCAATGCCGTAACTCGATACAGGTACCGTAAGTTTTGTAATTGATCTACATTATATTGAGTATAATTTCAACCGAATGGACTACACACTAGAGAGATTTGAAATTGGAATACTTTGACAAACTTATGAATGCAGTTTATTAGCTTCGTCTATAGCGGAACATGCATGGGCTGTGTACTTTTTTGACAGCAAAATAAATATGGCGGCTATGGATCATTTTCGATGGTCGTTAGCGTAATTAAGTAGTGAATACGCAGCAACGAGATTGAATATCTTGGAATTCATTAAGAATTTGGCCGAGCTTGAATAATATTTACATAAAAAAATAATAATGGATTAAATTACGATACTAGTAATATTAGAAAGCTCAAAACTGTTTTGATAGATATCAAAACAGTTGCAGCTGGCAGTAAGGTGATCCTTACTGCCAGCTATATTTGAAAGACCTGAGTTTAGTATGAAATTCGCTTACAAATAATAATTTAACCCTGACATAGTTACTTTACCTACTTACTTCACCTTCTATTTTTAGCTCAAAAAAATCAGCATTGCCATCCAACGTGGGAATGCTGCCAGCCTTTTGGGCACTTATCCCATTGACAGCGACGCGTACGAATTTTTTGATGCCCAATGAGCTCCTGCCTTTTTCTTTATATATATTTTTTTGTTATATACTTGTATATAATATATGTATATTTTTTAGTATTAATTAGGTATTAGTTGTTATTTGCTTACTTATTATTTTAATTTACAGAAATAAATTTAACATTGATCGATTTGTACCCTGACTTCTAAACGCATAATTAAGTCTCTGACTGATTAGTGATCGATACCATGAAATCTGTTGTCAAGGCACAGAAACTGGTCGAAGTGGCGGTGCTTGGGGAGACCTATTTCTAGCTGTGGATGTCTTTCAGCTGAAATAATGATGAATGATTGACTTGAATAAAGAAAGTCAATCACATCTCGTCTATGGACGCATTTTACCAATGAAAATGAACGCGGTCAACGCCTTTAAACCGCGTTAAATGTATAGGTATAATAATGAATATGCCTTCGTCAACACCACATATCAGTGTGTGGTGTTGACGAAGGCATATCATTATACTTCCGCATTGTAGACAAATGAATCAAGATATCATTAGAATCACATTTATCTCATTTAATTACATTAGAACAAATTGATTACCACATTCAATATATACTTTAAAATGATTAGACACCGCATATATCAAAGACAGAAGTGCTAATTCATATATTGCGTGTATCATGTAATCATATAAGGTCATCATTGTCTATGACTATTCGCTTATTGTAATCAAGCCGAACATTGACATTACTGATGTTAAGGAAATCTACCATAGAGAACGTTGCGATGTAGAGGATAGCTTATGGCATTTGACATGAACAGTCAATGAAAGAGCATGAAATAAAGATCTTCTCGCTACACAAGTACCATTTGCTGTTGCTTACGTAGGTACAAATAGCATTTTAAACATAAGACACACTTAGACTATCTTACACGACATTTGCAGTAGTAGTATCACATTTGTACATAGTTTTTTCTTTATCTCTTCTTGTCTGTTTATTTACATATGTGTGTACATAAATGGTTAAATAAACAAATAAATAAATTCTGAATCAAAGACTTGGCGGTTGGATTTTATCAGCACTACTGTTTTTCCTAAATGAATGCTGACTTGTTACTGGGCTACTGCGTTCTCCAGTATTGATACCTATTTATTATAAGTGATTGTGATTAGTTCATTTTAGCAATTAAAGTATTTACAACTATAAAGAAGAAACAAAAAGTTACTAGGACACCGATGATCTTCTCATTTATTATGCACAGCGTGAAGCGATTTTTTTCTGTCTCGTATCCCAAAAAAGCTCACGAAAGCCACCTTATGCTTCGACCGTTTTTAATTAAAGAGCAATCAGTTAACGTTTAACATCATAAAGTAGGTACCTATCGTCACCTCACAAAATATGATTGATTATACATTGATCAGTAGCAATTTCATCTGTCATTTGCGTTCCACTGAAGGTGTATTACGAAAACTTTCTCAAATATAATTATCATCATCTTTCGCTTAGCGCTCGTCATATGAGCATCCTTACCCTCCAATTTATTCTACACAATAACATTATTTAGTTGGTGTAAATGGCCAGTGTTATATCGAGTGATTCGATAATTTGCTGCTTTAATTACGACGTTCTGATTGGATCGCGTCATTGTGAATGATGGCTTTCATTCAATGCTATTACGAGTATCAGGTGTCAAGTGAAGATATTACAATGTTGCACGTGTCGAATTTCAAACATAATTTATTTTTATTGCAACACCATGTTTTAAAATTACCAGTTTCTTTTCATTATTACCTACCTGTCTTTACGTATTTAGCTAAGTTAGTTTCTTTTAGTGGTAGGGTCGTAAAACGAGTTACCACATTTTTAGTGGTATTAACGAAATTATGTGGTATAATACGTTGAAGTCTGCTTTTCGGAAGAATAACAGAAAAGGACGTCCTTTTTATTTTGTATACCAAGTTGCTGAACAAAATGGGGTCTCCAAAAGTGTAGTAGAATGATTAGCTATACGTTATATTAGCCGCTATTATGCAATAGGTTTGATTGGCGCTGGTGCATTCTCAAATTAGATCTATTTACGTAATTATTCGAATTGTTGATGATACTGAAGTTCTCTTAGTCTTTAATAAGCGACTACCGACTGACTTCTATCTTCTGTATTTAACTCATCATGGTTCTCCTCTAAACAGTTTTAGAGCTTCATATACAACGTGTAACGTTAAATGCGCAAAACCTGAAAATAGTTTGATCAGAATAACGAGCAGAATTAATTGAAACACTTTTTCATATAGGTCACATTTTTCAAAAACTCTTAATTAAAAACGTTGCCGTGTCTATTTATTAATAGTTTAAGCAAGCCAATGTCAGCGCGGCGCAGCGGCCCGCGGTGACGACTCCTCCCTCGATAAAGCGTCGTCGCAGACGCAAGAAACGATCAGAATGGGCAGTAAAACTAAAACAGCACATAAAACCTTTACAATTTTTTTAATGACTTATTTTCTCTTTGAAATAGGTCAATTGAATTAAAAATCAGTTAGGGTGTCTGAGGTTTTGCGCATTTAACGTTACATGTTGTATATCTCGTCATCTTTATTACTTAAACTCCGAGAATCATCAGCGAGCTACTGCCATTCCATCTTCACCATTATTCCCAGAATGTTAAGATCCAGCTTTCTGTTATTATCTTCGTTTCTAACCATTCATTTGTTTTGTTGCACAGGAGCGGCTGGGCAGCGGCGGGCTGGGTCTCGGCGGCGGCGGGTTCCGCGGAGGTGCGCAGCCCTCGCTGGCAGACTTCCAGCCACCGTACTTCCCGCCACCCTTCGCCCCCGCACCACATCCCGCCAGCCCCCATCATCAACAACAGGTGAGTGAGCTAGATGAATAAGAACCTTCCGTCACAGGAACAGAGCGCTTAACTCTCTGACAGGAACAGAACTCAAAATCCTCTCCTGTCAAGCTAGTGTATAATCACCATGTAACGTTCCCACTTCTGGGACACAGGCGTCCTCTCAGTGAGAGGGAGTGAGCCGTAAACTACCACGCGGGCCCAATGCGGGTTGGTAGAGGTCATATGTCTTCGAATTTCGGTTCTAGGACATGCCGGTCATTGCCGGTTTCCTCACGATGATTTTTTTTTCTCACCGTTTGAAGAGTAGGCTAGTGCTGGGTAATAATGACACTCCCAAAGATGACGAAAATGGTTTAATGGCTAAAGTTCTTTCTTAACATGCTTTAAGCTTAACACTAATAATATACTGCCGTGCGATTCTGTAACCATCTCACCGTGAAAACTTGGGTAAAGTGAGCGTGGAGTGAGTCGTCAATAGTGTCAATCCCTAGCATCAGCATGAGTCACAGCTCACTCTAAGCTCACTTCACCTTAGTTATCACGTTGAGATTTTTCCAGAATCGACCGGCTGCTCAAGTTTTTCTCATATGACATGTCGTTGCTTAAGCAGAGCAAGCATCAAATTCCCAGTCACATAACTCTTACATTTTCTATTTAGTATTCCTTGAACCTCGGAAGCAGTAAGGCTAGTGTACCAACGCCTGAGGCCTGCGAAGTCTGCGTAAGGTCCCATTTAGTCTCAGTCAACACCTTCATCTTAAAACTTCCTTGTCTCCAAATCTACCAATACCCTTCCATCTGCGGCAGAGTCATGGCATGGACTACGGTGGGGGAGGCGGTGGCGGGGCGGAGTACGCTCAGCACTACGCGCCGCAGCAGCTGCTCCCACGCCACCACACGCACCACGAGCCGCACGCGCATCTGCGGCATCACAGGGACCACCACGACATACATGCGCACCATGTAAGTAGCCTCGACCACAACTTTTGTCACAGTTTGGAGTCCTGTTTAGACCTGCCGATCTATTCTGTAAAAACCTCACCGTGATACAGGTGAAGTGAACTTGAAGTGAGCTGTCAATAGTGTCAATCCAATCGGGTGGAATGACAGCTCACTTCACCTATGTTTTCATTGTGAGATTTTAACAAGTTAGACCGGCTGAGGTCCAATTCTCGTAATTAAAAACATTTAAAACCTTTTCACAAACTCATCTCAGTGATAATCAATGTCATAAACTTGTCAAAAATATAGGTGAATTACAGGTAAATTTGACAGATTAAGAAAGAGATTAGAATGCTAACGTTCATAAAAATACGGTCTGCTCACTTGCCAGTGACAGTTATAGTTGATTGCTATTACTGCAGCAGCCACTAGAAGATGCGTTGTGACAGACACAAGATGCAGTTTTGAAGCTGTGGTGTGTTTATCTGTGTATACAGGGTGTCAGGGACATCGACGCGCAACCGTTTACCATGGATTCAGTAAGTACATGATTCTGCAGGGTAATTGCGTAACACACTATCAGTAGCAATGGGTTTCATTTTGACAGTTCAACAACATTCATTGCGTTATTTAAGTTGTTGAGCAGACACATTTTTCGAACATATGGAGCAATGGATTAGCAATATGCTTCAAAATGATTCAAATTGTGAGTAATAGTGTGTTACGCAATTAGAGTGCTGACCCCACTGCGTTGAAATTTTTCGTCGATTATTAAAAAAAAAATCTGTTTCATACATTTTGGCCGCGTAGATATTGCACTTTTCTATGAAAAAGCTGTTTTTTTTTTTGATAACCGACGAAAAAGTTCTACGCTAGAATCATGTGCTGAATTCACGGCTACAGTTTCACGTCGATGTCCTTGGCACCCTGTATTATTATTATTGCCCAACTTGTTTAGAATTCGACCGGTGCTCAAGTCCTGTCACACAACCAAACAATACCTTCTCAGAAACAATAAAATAGACTAGACATCACTTAAAAAAACTTTGTTCATTGTTTATTGGTTCGTCACGGTGAATTTAAAGGCAATTTTCCTACACAAGCAAATTAATCATACAGTCAATTTATACATTCTCAGAAAATATCCTATAAAATAGATCGATATGCACCACATTGTAGTTAGGAACTATGCGCTTTCCCCTCCCCCAACACAGTCACCCCTCGCGAAAGAATCTCTGCATAGTTCACCCTCCGCGGGTATAAAATTATTATGTTATTAATACTATGTATAATAATTTTCCGCGGATACGATCCTTCTGGCAACTGTGCAATAATAACGTGTATATGTAGTCTATTGAGAAAAGTATTAAAATATACTTTTTATAATTAATAATAATATAGTACCAGCGGGGTAGTTCCGTAACACACTAACAATAGGTAGCAATGGCTTTCATTTTGACAGTTCATTAACATTCATTGCATTAACTGCCAACTACTGCTAACTGTCAACTATCTGTGTCCTAGCTGTAAGTTTTCTTAAGTAATAAAATAAATTATTTATGCTGTTGAGTAGACAAATTTTTCGAACATACATAATAATAATAATAATAAATAATAATAAATTTATTTTTCTAAGATTACAATCGTGTGGATTGAATACCTACCTGAAACCTCACACTAGGATTCCCTGTGTTGTGAGATCCAGGGTCCTTCGTTCCGTTTACAATTTTATGTGATATTTGCTACAATTTAAAATTAAAACTTAAAATAGGCACAAAAACATTAATTGAATCGATTAATTGAAGTATGTATACATGGTGGTGTAAGTTGTGTCAGTTGTGTTGGTATTGTGTTAAAGTGTCTGTGTGCTGAAATGTTTGTGTGATGAGCACGATAATTTGTTCTTTGTCTGGGTGTAATTTATCTATAATATGTATGTATTCAGAAATATATGTATGTTTATCAGTTGTCTAGTACTCATAGCACAAGCTCCGCTTAGTTAGAGATTAGATGGCGATATGTGAAAGTTGTGGATGAAGCAATGGATGAGCAATATCCTTCAAAATGATTCAATTGTGATTGATAGTGTGTTACGGAATTCGGGTGCCGCCTATTGTTATCTTACTTCTGGAAAACGCCTCTTCTCGTACAGAGAAGGCATGAGCATTGATCACCACGTTTGCTTAAGGCGATTATTCTTCTACTCTGTTCATATATTTTTAATCATTACTATTTTTCCTCAAATTCATTCAATGTTATAATTCTCAATTTTTATTTTTATCCTGCCTACACCATTTATACAACGTGTAACGTTAAATGCGCAAAACCTGAAAATAGTTTGATCAGAATAACGAGCAGAATTAATTGAACCATTTTTTAATATATGTTACATTTTTCAAAAAATCTTTATTAAAAACGTTGCCGTGTCTATCATTGAGAGGTCAAGCAAGCCAATGTCAGCGCGGCGCAGCGGCCCGGTGACGACTCATCCCTCGATAAAGCGTCGTCGCAGACGCAAGAAACGATCAGAATGGCCAGTAAAACTAAAACAGCACATAAAACCTTTACAATTTTTTTAATGACTTATTTTCTCTCTGAAATCAATTGAATTAAAAATAAGTTGGGGTGTCTGAGGTTTTGCGCATTTAACGTTACACGTTGTATATGAATGTTCAATCTTGACATGTTAATTTTATATTTTTTTTCCTTCTAATTTCATAATTTGTATTCATAATTTATTTTCTCTGTTTTTATCGTGTTACACCTAGTTATATGTGCATGCTGTGGTCTCCTGTAATTGAAGGAGCACACGTAAAAGAAGCTTTTTATTATTGTAAATTTCTATTGTTTATGTGTATCCTTTGTTGGAGATCCTAAATAAATAAATAAATAAATATCGAAATTGCTTTAGATCTTTTAAAAAACATTGTAGTTTGATTCTGTCATTTATTTATTTACCTGACTGTACCACTTCGCCTAGTCAATAAACAAAATTTAAAATGGAATGTTTAAAATTATAACCAGTCAATAACAGCTATCAATTTTTTTTTTCGCTGAAATTCATTTTGTACCTAATCCTCATAAATTGACTTTGTAATAAATGTACAAAATATACTTAACGGGGTCAAAAATTATTCACATAAATAATAAATAAATATTGACATTTTAATCATCTGACATTATTCATGTTATTTTATTGTCATAGATAGTCACTTTATCTTGATTTGTCCCCAAACGGTAAATTGATCAAAATGTTTCTTTGACTTTTTTTACAGCCAATTAACGGACGTAACTTCCGTTAGATGAAAAGAAACTTGTTTATGTAAGCAATACGTTTATTTTAACTGTTTGCTCATTTAATTCATAAATTATAAAATAAAAACAATTCAACTGTCTTTATTGCCGCTAAAAAATAACATCTCTTCAACATTTTTTAAGCGTCTATGCTCTTCAATTTATGTTCTGCAAGCTCCATTCGAAATACGAACTTGTATCCAGTTCAGTTTTTTTCTTCTTAAGCTACGTCAACAATATTTTCAGCCAACAATAGTTTTTGGACGAAAACGTTAGGGATGGGATCACTTTAGTAGATTAGCCGACGGTAATGATCCGGTTTGCTAGAGCGGGCTATTCAATACAATAGTGACCGATCGCTGGCAGGAAGACACGATGACATTAAAGGCGACTGAATGGCAATTTATGAAAAACTTTTTCGCAAATATTTTTGAAGTTATTTGACAAAGAATTATTATTGCATGAGAGCAAATGTACTATTACTGTACAATTCTATTTGACAGGCCTGTTGGTCTAGTAGTCAGTGGCCCTGACTGCTATGCCCAAGGTCGTGGGTTCGATTCCCACCTAGGACAAATGTTTGTGTGATGAGCACGATCATTTGTTCTTTGTCTGAGTGTGATTTATCTATAATATGTATGTATTTAGAAATATATATGTATGTTTATCAGTTGTCTAGTAGCTCTGCTTAGTTTGGGACTAGATGGCGTTGTGTGAAAATTGTGGAATATTATTATTATTATTATTATTATTATTATTCTTTGGTATATTATATCTAAATTTCCCACGAGTGCTTGTGATGTTAAAATTGTTTGGTGTAAAAGGTTGTGTGTTCATCTGTTAGGTACCATTTTCCTTAAAAATTACTGGACCGATTACGATACGGTTTGTTAAAACTGATCCCGATCACACTGGTTTATATTATGGCCTTGACCGAACTGAGTATTCCGTGGTAAAATACCCTCAAAGCCACTTTCTTTATTTTTTTTTTCATCGGTGAGACAATTTTCCTAGTACTTACTAGGAAAATTGTCATCTAATAATGATCATTTCAAGTCTAGTTTATTTTTTACAAAAGTGCACATTACCAATTTGTAAGTAATTATTGTAATGTTCAGAATGGACGGATGGATGACCCCTGTAACACAGGTTTTGCCTAGGACGGGTGGCATTGATCATTTATTTTGGACCAGTCTATTCGCACGCTTAAATTAAGTGTCAATCTATATTATATTTATGTGAAATATATTTATAATAATAATAATTTATTTCAGATTTCTCCATATAAATTGTTAGTAACACGAAAATACTTATTATTATTATTATTTTATCAAACAGTTATCACATGGTGGCTTCAGTTACGGCGGTGGCGAGCGACGGGCAGACTACGGCGCTCGGGAACAACACGAGTTGGCCCTACACCATGCGCTGCACTCCGCTGAAGAAACGCCGGTAAGATTATTTAACCTTCAAGCAGTCGCGCGACGTCGAATCGACCGCGGTTCGACCGATTCTCGATACATTTATGATGCCAAATTGCTTACAAATCCTAAGAAAATTAGAATATTAATTTGATTTTATAATTTTGTTTATGTCCTAACATAATGATAATGTGATAAATACAAAAAATATTAAATACTTAGTGTTTTAAATCCCTGAAATATCCTATAGGTCTTTTAGGTTACGCGCGACCGCTGGCGTTACAAATTACCGCGCGACCGCTTGAAGGTTAAAGAAACTTTAATTATCAGCTCACTAATTGCGTAACACACTATCATTCTCAATCTGAATCATTTTGAAGGATATGCCTAATCCATTGCTTCATATGCTCGAAAAATTTGTCTGCTCTACAACAAAAAAAACGCAATGACTGTTGTTGAACTGTCAAAATGAAAGCCATTGCTACTGATAGTGTGTTGCACAACTACCCGGCGGGTTGGAAACATAAATCCTCCATTCCTTTGGCCAATGATGGCCAATAGAGAATAGCTTCGGCGTTGCGAAAGAAGGTGTCTACTCAAACACGATTTGCGTGTCCTATAAGGATCAACTTCATCTGTTTAAAGGCCTATGCTATACTGTAATTTCCAATAATTTGCAGATTTTTCTTAAAAAATAAGCACTCCTTATAAAATTCAATTTTCTATAAATATTTCCCACTGCATGAAGAAGTATGTAAACACTGGAATATTAATATGGGACGAGCTATTTATGCGTCCGAGGAATATTAGAAATGCCAATTATTTATTTAAAATTTCACCCTCGCATCGTCGATATTTTGATAGACATCCAATATCTAAGAAATATGTGCGCCCAGTCCTATACGGAATTTAATAATAAGCTTACTAAATTAAATCTTCCTCCTCTAGCGTGGGATGTCGGAAAGCTCATATTTTTCCTTTTTATAACATCAATACTTTACGGAAACCTATTAAAATTTTATTTTGTTAGCAGTTTGATGAGCATATTCCATTGGCATAATCAAATTAAGTAGCCACCTATAAACTTGTTAAGAATTTGAAAGGTATTTTTTGCCGAATTTTCAAAGTTGGTAATAAGATCCTATTATGTTACTAATTCTACATTACACTCATTAGAAAATAGTAACGTTAAATTTAAAACGTATAAAAATTATAACATTGTTCCCCTCACTAAAAAAAGCGCGGGCCAAAAAATATTTGAAACTTTTTGTTTGTTTTTAGAACGCTGGCATGGATGACACCACGGGGTTCATGACTGACCTTCCTCTATTAAAAAGTAAGTAAATCATTATTAGAAAAAAAAACAACTTTTTCAATGATTAGTGACGTCACTGTATTTTTAATACCAGACTATCGCAGCATGCGGTATCGTCAATTAAGTACCTAACTGAAAGATTAGATCCGTTCAGTGCTGTGTATGCTCATCTTTACACTTCATTGGTATTTACTATTTCCATAATTACAATTAATTTAAAACAAAAAAAAACTTAATTTATTCTGCAAATAAATAAACTCGATTGCATGTAAATGTACCTAACTCAAACATAATTTCGGTAATACAAACGAGCCAATAAGTTTCCGCGATAAGAACCATCTGCTCTATAACTTCCTCAATTTATGGCCGATAACCACAGATTAAATGCGTAAAATTATTCACTTAATTCTCCCGCCGAGCCGCGATATGTAATTTAAATTGCGAACATCAGATAAAAGAACTACACATTATTAACATATCAAATATTTTATTGTTATACGGTTCTAAGATGACCCGGTGAAGATAAAACTGTAATTAGACTTCATACCGCACTTATCAAATGGGTGTATCGATTTTTCTAAGTAGATTGTAAAAAAATCCATCTCATTCATCGGACGAATGAATCAATATCAAATAAATAAAAGTATCGATCAATCAATCGATATTTAAATAGGTAGCATTCGATTTTGGAAATGACTTTTTGAATTTTGATTTAAGTCTGCTATGGATGGTGTGGTTTTGATTTGAAATATTATTAAACAGTTACTTAAAATTAACTTTTATTTTGATATTAAAAATAAATAAAATAAGTCATTTATATTTAATTAATATTTTACGTGTGACGTCGATGACTCTAAAAGTTTTTTTTTTACATACGAATATGAGGAAAAATAAAACGTACCTTTTTTTCTAATTACCCACTTTGGTTAGAAATTGAAAACTTGTTTTTTCCGCAACCGCTATCTCTTCATGCTAAACATTATATAAATTTGCACAATTTTTACCATAATTTTATTTACTGCAATAAAAGTTTACAGAAAATACATACATTTAAGTAGCGACTAAGAAACGACAGTTTACGGGTCGCAAATCCCACACTTCGTCGTTTTTTTTTTTTTTTTTCAAAACTTAATTGGCCAGTAATAAGCGTGCACACCTTTAACTTTTTGTGCAAAAACGTAGTGTGTTAAATAGCCAGTATGGTGCCAACATAATGACATACTAATGTTTATTGTATTAGGGTTGCCATATAGAAATATTACAATGAGAATAGAGATCACGCTGCGCTCATGTTTGGGGCGTGGCAATGATTGTTAGTGGCCCTATTGTTGATATTTGAAACCGAGGATTTTATAATCACTCCAATTTTTGTATGGCTGTATGTTAAATGTATTTGTAGCGATTGTATTTTTTTTTACTCTGTAATTTTTTCGAAGAAAATGTTTTGTTGATTTGTGATGTTCAAACAATATTTTCGGTTCCAATCTCAAATAGGTCCCTCATTATATTACTTTGTCAGGTCTAAATTGGAACCATTATGTTAAAAACCTCATGCCTACGACTGCCACGATAAATAGACACTTTGAAAAAAATCAATAACTAATAATGATGGCCCATTACGATACTGTTCGCAATATCTATTCATCAAACAATCAAGTAAAAGTTGACCCGCTATCATTGTTAATGAAAGAGGTACATATACCTGGCTAAGTACAATTTCCTGTTGGAAATCTTAATACAGGATGTAAGCAATATGATAGCAAATATAATCGATATGTTACAAAGTCATCAATATAAATTTCTTAGCATTAAGATTTACACAGGAAAAGAAATTAAGCAGTCCGCAAACTGTAACTATGAATTTAGAATTACCATTCTAGACACTAGATTGTAGAAACATTTCGTCGGCTATAAAAAAAAGTTGTTCCATACGTTTTTTTTTTTGTTATGAAAAAGCAGATGATGAAAAAGCAGAAACTAAGAATGCTAGCTTAATTAAATAAATTGTGTTTAATAGACAATTAACTAAATGTTCCTTAAAGAAAAGTCATAAAACTTCTTAGTTAATGTAAAGCCAAGCTAAAAAAATTACAAAATAAAAAAATGGGACTTTTGTAAATGGAACTACGAATTTTCTGTATCTTTTTTTGCTTTTGTTTCTATTCTGTAATATAAACAGCGTTTATGATGTTCAATATTCATTATTTAAGCTTTTATAATGTCGCTTACACCTGAATAATGCACCAGAACTCTCACAATGCTGCAAAACGGCCGGAGTCAGCGTGATTCAGCAAGCACAGTTTGTGTGTCGCTGCCAACTGTACAACGAGTTCACCGACGTTACGAGGAAACTGGCTCTAACCTACGCAGACCAGGAACAGGCAGGGCCAGGTGTACCACAGCACGAGAAGATCGATTAGTCAACACAATGCTTCGAAACCGCTTCCTCACAGAAACTGCACTTACATATCAGTTCCGACGCCTTGGAGAAAGTAACCCAAGTGCATGGACTCTAAGACGACGACTTGCTGAAGCAAATTTAACACCATTAAGACCTGCTAACGGCCCTAAATTGGAGCGTGGGCATCGTATTTCGAGATTAACATATGCCCGAAACCACTTAAATTGGAGTGTTGAAGATTGCTCAAGAGTTATGTTCTCAGATGAATCAAGATGTATGCTCTATAAAAATGACGGAATAACAAGAGTGTATAGAAGACCAGGGGAGTGATTCAAGTAAGCATGCATCTAAGAGAAAGTGGCCTATGGCGGTGGATCCGCACTTGTATGGGCCGGAATTTCTGCAGAGTCGCACAGAGCTGGTGGTTATAGAAAACGGCACTATAACTAGCGAAAGAGACATCAGAGAAATCCTAAACGAATACGTCGGTCCATTTATGGTAAATTTGGGAGAGGATTCTATCTTTATGCATGACAATGTCCGGCTTCATACTGGTGAAATTATTGTGAACATTAACTGTACGGAGTGGTCAGCATGCAGCCCGGATCTCAACCCAATCGAGCATGCTTGGGACGATCTCGGACGATGTGTGAGACACCGAAACCCTTTCCCGATCACGCTTCAAGATCTCAAAGTTGTACTCGTAGAGGAATGGGAGAACATGCCAAACTGCATAACTGTAGTGATGACGGAACGTGGAGATAATACATAGTACTAAAACTTAAGAAAATCTTATAGTGGTAGAAAATAAAATGCTTTTCTATTTTAGTTGTGAGTTGCTTACTTTCTTGTTTGTATTTTGTATGAATACCTATTGATTGTTTATTTTATACACAATTTATTTGATTAAGCTAGCATTCTTAGTTTCCGAGACTTTCAGGTATCTTTATGTGACCCTAATTCATTGCTCTCGAGTGTAGGTGTTTTACACGTGACCATTTCTATCTTGCCAAAATATCTAAAAATATCAACGTGATAAATTAGGTGAAGTGAACCGTCATTCCACTTGATGCTAGGGATTGACACTGTTAACAGCTCACTTTAAGATTACGTCACCTACGTTTTCACGGTGACATTTTACGGAATAGATCGGCTGTCTATAACTACTGTATGATTACAAAGTGACATTTCTTTTCTTCATTTTTGACATCGCGTCGGAGAAATCATTCTACAATCTGCCATTTTGTCTTTCGTTTCTTTCGTCTCTACTGGGTGGTCATGCTACACGTGTTGGTGTTCACCTTTTCTAAACATATCCTGTCTTACAGCAATGAAAGGCCGCGACGGCCTCGGCGGTACCGGCTCGTGTGCACCCAACGACGTATTCTGCTCAGTCCCTGGGCGGCTGTCACTCCTATCTTCCACCAGCAAGTACAAGGTGACTGTAGCGGAGGTGCAGAGGAGACTGTCACCCCCTGAGTGCCTCAACGCGTCTCTTCTTGGTGGAGTACTGAGAAGGTAAGGAGATGTGAAGTATTCTGTAGATTTAAGGTCGAGTCTACCCTAATACCTCATGCGTTAAGAATGAAGTTGTTATAATTCTTAGCACAGTGGTCTTTGGGAGAGGCCCATAAACCTGAGGATGGGATCTATTGCGGGAATATTCCTATGTTTAGTGTAGCGAGACTAGGGTTAGCAGGGACTTCTAGAAACTAACAAACACCGTTAGAAGAGGAAGAATGCAAGTTTCTTTGCTGTGCTCAAAATACAAGTGACATGACACTAAAGGACTTGCAGCAGTTGGTTAGTTGTAGCTCATTCACATGTTTAAATTTAATAAGTTATCTATCAACACATAGCCAGTAAATCGTCTATTGTTGTAAAAACTTTTCACAATATCAAACGTCTTGGATCCCCGATCAAAGTGACATTTTACAACATACAGCTTGCAAGTCGTTGCTTGTCGAAAAAAAAAAGAAATATTAATAACGATTGTCCCACCTACAGCTGCGTATGCTTGATGATCCACTACAAGTTAATTAAAACGATAATTACTGTATGCATAATAAATATTAGGCAATTACAAGACAAATTCACGTCACCCGCCACCGAGCGTAATATTGAATGTAAACGTCGCATGGTCTTGTTCCGCTAGTGCGGTTGGTTATTTATTATTTTTTTCCTCTGGCAACACTGTACAGTTTGCGGCGAGCGATAAAGACATGTTTGACTTTTAATATCGGACCGTTTTGGTTAGCGGTTTTTAAGATATTTAGGGTACCTTTACCTTGGGACCATTCCTTTAGACCTTAATCGTTGATCACATTCCTTAGTACTTATTAGACAAAGCTCTGATTTGATAATTTATTGAAAATCTATGATTATTGCAATAATCTCTGCTCTGTAACATATATGTAGGTACCTATACCTAATATTTGCACGCCACACGTAGCAGAAAGTGACGAGACCATTGACAATTGAATGTACAGACGCCAGCACATCAAGCTACCCGAAACTGTCATTTTCCCAATCAACTTTGAACCTTATGCTGTAGCTATAAATTTGAAAATCTATTAAAGAAATCTGACAGATTGTAGTAGCTTGATGTGCTAGCGTCTGTACCATATTCTGACAAATAAATGATTATGAAGAAAGGGACATCGAAATAAAATGAAAAGATATATTTTATATTTGTGTCCTCGGCAGAAGCTCACCTCTACAAATTGTTTTAATTCCACTGCTCGTTACCCTCGTAAAATTAGCGCTATCCAATAAAATTAAGAAACACGACGATTTTAAACTGCCTACATAATCGGCCAAAAGTGTATAAAACCCTGTAATTGAATATTCAAGTAACTAGTTTATTTAAATTACGGAACCCGTAAATGCTGCTCAAAATAATTACACTCTGAACTTTTTGTGTTGTGCGGTTGGCATCGAAACGCCGTTTCCTTTATATGTTTATTGAATATAATGATCGGGTATTACTTCTAGATATCTCATTGTGATCATATATTGCTATGCACACACCGTTACGTTAAAAGTAGCTAGTTACGTTTTTGCTACCGTTTTTGCTTTTCTAATAGATGTTTTTTTATATATATATTTTTTATGTATCTTACGCGTCAACCTGTTCACTTTGACGCAAATTTCTTTTGACACATGACAAAATAATGAACTTTTTTAGCCCTCGCTGCCTTACGCATATTTTAGTTGGATTCAAGTACTCAGTTTGAAGTGTCCGCCAAAACCTCGTAAGTTTCAGCAAAAAACTGTCCGGTCATGATTTAATAAAAAAACCAATTATTTCACAAAAGGAAGCCATAATGACTACCTATCCATCTTATGAGGTCATTTAAGCACATCCTAGTTTGTACGTGATCGCTTTAATGCTAGGATTTAATTTAGGGCATTGTTGAAAAACAACAATTAAATGGTTCGATAAGAGACTAAAAAAGTATTTTCCTTTGAACATCACAAGACGTTCCATTTGACGCAATAAATACCTGTCAAACACAGACCACTTTACTTGTTTTATTAAATTTAGAACACGATAAACAGCGCATCATCGTCGCCCTAATTGCCGTCATTACGTGCCGATGGCTGCGTTGTCAAACGCATGCAGCCAGCATTGCGGCTTTAGAAAATAATTTATACGATGGCAACACCGAATAATCGCGGGAAGCCGGCAGCTGGCTGTATGTATACATTGACTCGAATATTTCACATTCTCAACTCGGTGTCTCCTTACATGGTAATTACATTAATAATTAATAAATTTAAGCGAAACTAGGAGTCGACAGGCAGTCGTAGAGGACTAGTTTACATGTTTTAAAGTGTGTAATTTTTACACAACATATTCAATTGCCTATCATTCATCTTGTAGCGATAAATACAGGTGTTCAGGTAGAAATATTTCTCACCTTCTGAACATAAATCAGGTTTAATTAGTGTTTGTATTAAAATTTGTACTGCAGTGCGATTCTGTAACCACCTCACCGTGAAAACTTAGGTGAAGTGAGCGTGGAGTAAGCTGTCTGTGTCATCCCACCTGATTGGTACTAGGTATTGACTAAGCAAACATTTACAATCATAATCGAGATTTTGATAATATTTTTTATGCTAATTCTATTGATCATTTTATATAATTTCAAAGCTAGTATTTTAGTTGTTAAAACATTACTATTTTGTGCGGTTTTAATCTAGGAAAAAATACTAGTCCTTCTAGAAGGACTAGTCTAGTCTAGGGAAAAAAAAAATGATATTCTGAGTAACTTTCTGTTTTTCTATTTTATTTAAAAACTCCACAAATTAGTAATGTTTTGACACCTAAAATACTAGCTTTGAAATTATATAAAATTATCAATAGAATTAGCATAAAAAATATTGTAAGAATCTCAATTGTGATTGTAAATGTTTGCTTAGTCAATCCCTAGCATCAGTGGGATGACACTGACAGCTCACTCCACGCAAGTTTTCACGGTGAGATTTTTACAGAATCGACCGGCTGTCCACAGAAAAATTGATCGTAGCATTAGTAGAATAGGTACAGCCGCCAGCACATCAAGCTACTACAATCTGTCAAACTTCTTTAATAGATTTTCAACTTTATGGCTAAAGCATAATGCTCAAAGCTGATTGGGAAAATTTGACAGTTTCGGGTAGCTTGATGTGCTGGCGTCTGTACTTACTTAATTGGCGCTATTTAGCGCACATCACTACGCATTCCGCAACGAGGCTAAAAGATAACAGCCACACGAGTCGATCGAAGGTTAAGCTACACTTGCCGCGGTCGGTTCGTGGATGGGTGAAACGTCTCCGTGCCTCGGAAAGCAGGTTAAGCCGTTGGTACCAGCTGTCATCCGAAGATCTTTGACAGTCGTAACGGGTAGTCAGAAGCCCAAAAGTCTGACAACCAGTCTTACCAGCCCCTTGATATGTCTATTATCTTATCGTGTTGCTCACTAACTGGGTTGTGGAGGTCAGATAGGCAGTCGCTCCATGTAAAATACTGGTATTCAGCTGCATCTAGACTGGAAGCCGACCCTAAAATATTTGGGAAATTGACTGATTGACTACACTTTCGTCAAGACTATTCGATTATATAATATTCGATTTAGCGTTCATAAAAGCTCTACCTACCTAGGTGTAGGTATCAACAATAACAAAAATGAAGTGTCCATTTCAAAACAAAATCTAAAAGAAATTAATCACTCGTAAAACCTTTTTAACCGTGAGCCTCTTTCCACAAAAGAAATGCTGTCAAAACACACACCTATGCCACAGACGCCATTATTTCGAAATTCAAAAAACTCATTGTGTCGTAAGTAGAAACGCCATTTTGATTTAATCAATCGCGTATTATTAATGGATCCGCCGCTTTACGATACGAAAGTTATTTTTATTATCGATATGCTCGATTCGGTAATTGGAGATGAAATGATCTTGCATTCATCGTTACGCGGTCACATTCAATCGGAATGTCTTAGCAGCCGGTAAAAGCTAAAATATCGATTACTCAAAAGTTAAATTCGTGTGTCAATTTGATATGACGCCTACAAAGAGCCGCAGCAAAGAACACATGTGGGAAATCGGGCAACGGTACCTTTTTTTATTTTTTCATAATTATCGTACTTGAATCAAAGACGTGTACCTGATTGATAATCTCTTTAATCGGACACTTGAGTATTCGATACATACTCGATATCCGATGCCCATTAGTTCTTCCAATCTGTCGATTCATTCGATTTAGTTTTCCATTGATTCTGAATTCATAAATTCAAATTCATTGTTTGGCTCGTTAGCTCTGCGGATGATTCTCGCTTCCTTTGTAGTTGTCTAAACGTACGTGTGAAAATATTAAACTCGGCTAACGGTGCTGTCTAATTACAATTGTGATTATTTTCACCTCAACCTTTGTGTAAAAGATAAATAATAAAATCATTGGTTAGTGATCACTGACTCTGTCCCAACCTACCTACAAAAGCTTCGCGGCTTCTCTATGGCCAATTAAATAGATATTTTCTTGAAATGTTGATTTTATTCGGTTAGTTTGCTTCGAACAACATCAAATGATTCAGAAATGTAGATACCTAGTACAGACAGCACATCAAGCTACTACAATCTGTCAAATTTCTTTAATAGATTTTCAACTTTATCGTTAAAGTATTAGGTTCAAAGTTGATTGGGAAAATTTGACAGTTTCGGGTAGCTTGATGTGCTGGCGTCTGTACTTACCTAAGCTGGATTTAATTAAGCAATTTTTAATTTGTAGATTAATGTCTTCATTACATTTAGTTATTTATATTCTACAGTTGCGCTGAACCAGCGCGGTAATTTCGTAACACACTATCAGTAGCAATGGTTTTCATTTTGACAGTTCAACAACATTCCTTGCGTTATTTACGTAGTTGAGCGGACAAATTGTTCGAACATATGAAGCAATAGATTAGCAATATCATTCAAAATGATTCAGATTGAGACTGATACTGTGTCACGCAATTAGGGTGCTGATTGAACAGAAAGAATTATATAAAAAACAACTAGCGACCCTCCCCTGCTTCGCACGATTGACAAAACATCGAGATTTTTTTTTGTATGTGTAACTTTGCTTTATAAATTAATGTGTAACACATATACATATATGTTAACTCTTCACGTGACCAGAGGGCTGGCCTATTTTTTGGCCAAAGAATCAGCATTGGCATACAACGTGGCAATGTTGCCAGCCCTTTGGGCACGTTTCCTAGTATCAGCGATATGAACGAACCTTTTGATGCCCTTTGATCATCAATTGCCCTCCTTTTTATATACTTGTACATATTATTATTTTAAAAATGTTAGCTTTTTGAACTATGTAAATACTTAATAAAGTTTTCACATAAACCTTTCGGAATAAGTTCTCAAAATAAAAAAAATAAAAACAACACAACAACACGGTCACACAGACAGAGTACAGATACAAAAAGGCGAACCCGGCGAACTTCGTCCCGCCTTTCTGAGGCGGTAAACGTTGAAATAAATTATCTTAATTATTTTTTTCTTGTTTTTTGCCCATGTTTAAATAGTTGTTCTACTATTCGGGCCGGAGACAAATCCAAAAAATTAAAAGATCATAAAAATGGGTCCAGTTGGTTTATATAAATACATAGTTATGACCACGGACTAGAAAAAAGTCCGTGGTTATGACGTGTAGATATCGCATCAATAATTATTAAATAATAAGTAGGTATCTGCTACTGGCATTCATGCATGCTAAGGAAAACACCATACCTAAATGTTTAAATAGAAGCTATGAAAATTCACAAACTAATAACAATTTCTTGGGAATTCGTTCGCATACCAACCGGATACCGAGGGGGCCCGAAGACGTCGCTACACAAAATTAGGCCCATCACTATCCAGCGAACGAGACCGCGGATTTGGATAATTTGTATACGCATATTTTGAAGATGGTTGAACTTAGTATAAGTAGTAAAGAATACGGATTTCTAATAATCTGGATATATCTATCGTAATTTTTTGGAAATAATTTTATATAAACTATGTAGGTACTACACAGTGACAATGCATTATTTTTTAACAGACGTAAAAATTTAGGAGGTCCTCAAATAAACACGATTTTTATATCGAAACGATTCTAAATAAATGAGGGTTTCCTGAAATGACGTTCACTAGGTGGCAGCACTGAGACGTCAGGTCCGAGTACCTGTCAAAAGTGTCAAAGCGCCTATATTTTCTTTAGTCCTGACTGAATGAAAAACGAATGAATGAAACGAATGATCAACGTCATCATATATTTTAAATTAATTGCCGAAATGGAAGACCTCTTGCCAAAGTGGCGCCAACTGGTGGCGTAAATTTTTGTGAAAACCCTCATTAGACTTAATTTTCTTTTAATGTCTTGTGTTCTGACCTCTGATTTTTTATTTGCTAGGCAGCGAAAATGACAGCTTCGATTAACCTTTTTTTGTTTGTGATATGTATGCGGATATTGCGGATGGGCGAAAGCCTAGGGCTTACAAGGGAGTAATCAACTGACGATAGTTGGTAGCACACTGACGTTTATTTTACAAGTCAAGATGACACATATAAAAACCATAGATTGAACATAAACTATACCTACAACAGTTTGGCACATAGACATATATGTATATATGGACTGGAAATACCTACGAAAAAAGGGTGCCTACCTACAACTCATATTGTCTCAAAAAATGGCTGCCATTGCTAGGGTTGTATCAATCAAGGAACATTGGTGTTACTATAACGAGTATCGATACTAAATACGAGTCGTACTAGTTATCACGTTTGGATCATAATATAGTATACTAACTTATAGTCCGTTCTAACTAAGGTTGCCTACTTTATAGTAACGTATCCTAGTTTATTTTCGATAAACATACTTTATAATTTTGCATAAAAATACAGTATGCGAAAATACTTTATTTCTAATCTTTTGTGAAAGTTGTGGAATATGATTTATTTATTTATTATTATTTTTATATATGTAATTAATATATATCTATTTATTTATTTCAGGCCAAACGGCCAGGCTATTATTAATCAATCATTTTAATACACATTTACCAAAAATGCTGTGGGAACAGAGTTATCATGTAATCTCATTACATCAAGTGTTCTATTGAAACAGCTTTCTTCAAAGTGAAAAAATAGAAGACATTGTAAAAGCCAATTGTTTTTAAAAGAGTAACCGTGGAGTTTCTCGCTGGTTCTTCTGCATAGGAAACCACCATTTGGAACCGTGCATCTAGCTTCTGACGTTTCATACGTACCCATGTAGGTTTATGTGAAAGAAAATATTTTGATTTTGGTGCTGTGAACCACGGGCCGGACCTAGCAAGGTCAATCGGAGCTAATAAGACGCAGGACTATTTATGTTAACATAGCAGAATATACCGATATCGTTCCAGCGGAGGAACTAGTTCCGGAAACTATTAGGCAACGGTACAACACTATTCTATTATGACAAATTATTGTAAACAAACGAATGAATTAACAAAATAATAAAAAGGTCTGTTATACGGAAATTCACCCAAATATCAATACTTTAGCCATAAATTCATGATCGCGTTACAATTATATCATCGAATGTCTATTATTTTATGTGTTATTGCATGAAAACCGGCTACTAACCTGTGCAAAGAAAGTTGAGGTTGATTTTCATTCTTCCTTGCACCACACTTCACAATACAACACACAGGCATGTTGAATTGCTGTTTTTCAACATTTACATGCAGTTTCAAAGGTAAAGTCCTCGTAATTTTCTCGCAAATCTCAATAATACAAAAAATAAACAACCATTTGACAGCTGAACTACCACGAAACTTGGCGACAAAGATGGCTGCTCTGGCACCTACCTACAACCGTGTATAGAATAACAGGGCATCTCCTGTTATATCCCATCTCAATGGTTTGGCAGTATTTATATGGTATTTATTTACTACGCAGCTGTCATTTTAGCCTAGCAGAAGTCAGAATGCACGTGAGTCGTAAAAGCTAGTGCAGATAGCATTACAACGCATTACATAAATCCTCCTTCATCACGTTTCGTACATTTTCTATTAACTAACGCACACTATATTATAGGCAGGCCGCACCGCACTTTTTTTGCATTAAAGTGCGTTGCGCTATAAAGACCGTTACGGCTGTTATGTGCGCTTGGCTTAATTATTAATAAAAATATTTTTATTGCAACTATTCAGCTCCTATTCAAATTGTCAACAGCCTGTCAAAAATGGAAACGCCAATCAGCCACCATTATTCGATTAATCACAACATAACGAGCGAACTCGCTTTCTTAAACCTTATTCATAAACTTCATCAAAGTTTATCGAAAACAATTTCGATAACGAGCTTTTATTTCACAGCAGTTAATACTGGTAGCCATTTTTAAATGCCGGCCGTAAAAACCAAAATATTTTTTACCGCCAGAAATATACAAATCATTCGATTACCAGCCCTATTACGTAGCGAAGAGAGAAAAAATATTGCTCCAACTAAATTATTTCTTCAACTTTCTACGCGTCAATCACAAATTACAATTTACAATTTTGACGGTAATCGATAGGTTATCGGTAACTCCATCTAGCGGTCAGTAGCAGTACTATTGACTGACATGACCGTACAACAAAAGAGGTAGCTAGTAGCTACTTTATTTTTTTACGCACTGACTTGCAATTTGATGTAGGGTCAGCGTGTGAATCAAACACCGATTTAAATTATGCAATTAGAATTCTTTCTGTATTTTTTTTTACACTCTTATATTTTTACGGGTAAGGACAATCTGAGCGTAAAACGCGGTAAAATTTCGCGCACGACATTACGTATGACTGCCTCGTTGGTCTACATAGTGGTCGCAACTGAGCATGAGGTCGATTCCTAGGTCGGGCAGTATGTTATTGGGGTTTCCGTCAAGGAATTCTCAGTAGCAGCTCGGAGTCTACATTTATGCCCGGTTAATGGCATGGTATTACATGAGACTTAGCTTGATCCCTCCATCTTGACGGGCAAAATCTGGGTGTAAGTACTATAGGCACACCTCTGCTTAACCCGTCGGGGATTATAAGCGCGATGTTATGTTAAATCTTATGAAATTCCTTAAACGTGCGCTTATTTTCGACAAGATTTATCCCTTCCAAGTTGTACTCAGTTCAAATCAGTAAGTTCTACCTACAAGTTAGGTTTTAAGCCAGTTAAGGCTCTTAATTACAGCCAGAAGTTTAAAACGATCTATTTTTTTCAGAGCGAAGAGCAAAAATGGCGGCAGATTACTCCGTGAGAAATTGGAAAAGATTGGGCTCAACTTGCCGGCTGGAAGACGAAAAGCTGCCAATGTAACGCTCCTCACATCTTTAGTAGAAGGTAAATATCTAAATAAATAAATAAATAAACATCCTTATCCTTAGGTACAGTCAGCCGTACGTCACTATTAAGACTTACAATTAGTACGGAGTCTCAATAGAATACGAGGCCAGCTTATACTGGTTTCGTTACTACAGATGTGTAGCCTACAGTAGCCGTTTTGAGAGCTGTGGTGATGAAATGAAATACACAAAGCAAAGCGCCTGTCTGGGTTCGAACCTACAACTTGTAAATCACGGCCGTTACTATTGGGGCACCAGTGCTTTTCACTAATCTTGGCTATCACACTAATATTACAAAGACGAAAGATTGAGTGTGTGTGTGTGTGTGTGTGTGTCTGTGTGTGTATATGTGTGTGTTTATGTGTGTGTGTGTGTGTGTGTGTGTGTGTGTGTGTGTGTGTGTGTGTGTGTGTGTGTGTGTGTGTGTGTGTGTGTGTGTGTGTGTGTGTGTGTGTGTGTGTGTGTGTGTGTGTGTGTGTGTGTGTGTGTGTGTGTGTGTGTGTGTGTGTGTGTGTGTGTGTGTGTGTGTGTGTGTGTGTGTGTGTGTGTGTGTGTGAGTGAGTGAGTGAGTGAGTGAGTGAGTGAGTGAGTGTGTGTGTGTGTGTGTGTGTTGTGTGTGTGTGTGTGTGTGTGTTTGTATGTTTGTTACTTCTTCACGCTCAAACGGCTGGACCAATTTTGTGGAAATTTGGCACACAGATAGTTTATAACCAGGAATAACATATCCTTTTATCCCGATATTCCTACGGGATCGAGACTTATGCGGGTCAAAACGCGGGGTGCAGCTAGTAGTATTATAATTGCCCTCCTTTTTGGCCCCGTCGCAGTCGGATAAAAAAAAAACTACGTATTTTTGTGTTGGTGCTACCTATACGTTAAATTTAAATTTCGTTCTGAATACCTCATTTAAATAGGAACTGCAGCAGTTCGACAGTATTTATAAGGCACTATAAAGATTTATTATGAACACTTGGACAAATTGTATTAATTATAGCAAATACCTAGTGATTTGTGAGCCCATAACAGCCAATTTGCGTACAGTAATTTATGTACTGATTTGCCAATCATTGTAATTTATAAATCAGTTTGTTTCTTGCGCTATTTACCATTTATGTTATCAAAGTTATTATGTAAGGAGGAAATCGAATGCCCGCAAGATCTCCAATTACAAATTGAACTCACTCTTTGGATTATACTATGATCCTTAAGTTTGTGTTACTTACCTACGTTTTTTAGCTAGGCCCTTTTGTAACGTAACTTATCTATACATATGTATCATGTTCTAATGAATTGAGGTATCCAGATGCAAATAATTCGATCTTATACCTGGTGGCTAGCAATACTAGTGCATAAGAGTATTATAAAACCTTGATAGTTTTGTTTTGAGCAAGTAGTTACTAACCACTACCATCTAGGTTTGCCTATTGCAAATGTTTTCATTTACTGTCGTATTGCGTCCCAAATACAAACATCGAAATTCTATTTGTCCAATAAATTTTACTGTACAGCATAAGAATTTTTACTGTGCATGCATGGTAATTTTTCCATTACCACTTAAATGCACTCAGATTATGAGACAGCACAATAATTTTTCTAAGATTTTTATCTCCCTGTAGATTATATTTTTTTTGGTCGTCTCTTAAGTCCTTGTAAATTGTCTCTAACATACAATCCCACCTACTAATACAAATTTTCCTCAACAGCGGAAGCAGTGCACTTAGCCCGCGACTTTGGCTACGTGTGTGAGACAGAGTTCCCCGCGCGGGCGCTCGCCGAGTACCTCGCGCGACAGTACGCCGAGCACGACTCGCGACGCAGAAGGGACTTGCTGCAAGCCACTAAACAGGTAAACTATGACAACCAACTATGTGTAATCCCACTTTATCTGATCCGTGGTGGCCATGCCAACTCTGCGTAATTTACAAAAGTAAAAGAAAAGTTTTGGGCAAATTCATTTAAACAATATTGTGTTTTGAGACCATGCTTTGGTCAATGGAGCTGCGGTGCTTAGTCATGACATGACGCCCGGTTAATTTCGGTCTAGGACCTCAATTCCAAAAAAAAAAAATAACATTAAAGAATGTAAGAAAAAACTTATTTATTTATTTATTTCGGGAAAACAAACAGCTACACAAACATCGTAATAAACAGGCAGTGAGAAAAAAAAGACATTACATATGTGTAGCTCACGACGTTATCCACATCTTAAATACTACAAAATTATTATGGAACTATTTGCACACGAGTGAGACATAAAAGGCAAAATCTTAAGACATTTTTTTTTTAATTAAAGGAGCAGAAAGACTATTTTTAAACAACAATAGAAAAAGAACAAATCAAAACAACTAAAAATCTGAGTCACTAATTAATTTTATCAATGAGCTTCTAAACTTATTAGCAGACAATGTAAACAAATCTAAATTTGTGAACATAGTGTTAAAAACTTACTTCCGCAGATATATACCGTTTAGCCTTGATTGATCTTTACTAATCCCATCAATTACTACAGGTAATAAAGGAGCTGATGGACCTACTGAACCAGGACCGCTCGCCACTGTGCAACACGCGACCCCCGCATCTGTTGGAGCCGGCGATACAGCGCCACCTGACACACTTCTCGCTCATCTCGCACGGGTTCGGAGGTCCCGCCATTGTAGCCGCGTTGACTGCTATACAGGTGTGTATACGGCTTTATGTTGAATGAACCACGGAGTAATTAATAAATAGAGTAATAAGTGTGAGCTGGCAAAATGTTCTGTACTTATCCGTAATATTTTTCACGGACATTCAACGGCTCGCTCACGAAACTAAAAAAATATTAGAAAAATAATCCTTTGCAAACACAAACCGATTGGTTGGTTGATTGCTAGTTTACGCCCACACAGTCAAACACGTCACTACAAAACAATTGAACATAATTTTCGCGCAATTATAAATATCGGCCAGTCGGTCCACTACCAAATATGTACCAATATTATTTTAACTGTATATTTTTAATAATTCTAACAGTATGTTATTTTTTTTTTTTTTCAGAATTTCCTTAACGAGTCGCTCAAGCATTTAGACAAGTTATATCCTCAAAGTGGTATGGTGTCATCATCAATGGACAAAACAAAAATGGACCCCGACATCAAGAAGTAACATATGCGTGACGACGATGACGTCGGTCTCTGCAGCACGAAAACACGCGCAATGAGAATAAACCTCTTGCGTACCCTGTTCCATTCAGTTTTCCCGGCATATCTTAGCAGGAAACTATGGAACTACAGATAAAAGTACTGAATTTGTCATTTGCCTTCACATTTGACAGTAGGGCTGCCATGCATTGCCAAGATACACTGTGCGCACTGTAAAAATAAGGGAAAGATACCAATCATATAACCAAGGTTACTAATGATATTATCATCTAAATGAAACTGCCATAATAAAATGTGCGTATGAGTGAATGCAAGGAGTGCGTATTTATTTTTATGATGATCTTCGTTAGAGGCGACCCGCATACAAATAAAGTGCAATTATAATACTCATGATTGTGAGAATCTGTACATATAGCCTAGAATAAACACTAGTGTTAATTTAAGCATTTATAGTGAATAATTTCCAGCTCAACCGGTGATTTTTGTAATTTCAAATTGAATATTTTTTAATAAAAAGTAAAATATTTCACATCCACCGCAATAAAGACACATATCAATAATGTAAATAGCAATATGTAATACAATAATGTAATAATGTAATTTTAGAACGAAAGTTTTATCGTTTCACACAAAAAGGTTTCATACTGTGTTTTGTTTAAAAGAATAAAACCTCTTTAGTTTATAATTAGCTATAGTTTTGCTAGTGACTCAATGTGAAAGTGTGCCAATTAGTTTTAATTGTGGAAACACCATAACGGGTTCCCGAAAATTAAGTATTTAATTAATATTTATTGTGGCTTGTACATAATACTTATGAAATTACTATTCACTTGCCTAATATTTAGTTTTTTTTTTCTAAAGTTATTCTAGTATTCGACATCTATCTCTTACTCCAGACTTTTATTACATTAAGTAGGTACTTAAAGTTTATTTTTTTATTAGTGGTATTGTAAGCGTGATCCTCGAAGTCCCAAAAGGTTTGTAAATTGCCACAGAGAAGTAGCGAATGGGGTGTCAAGAGACGAGCCAGTCAACATCTGCAGAAGCAGCTCATGTAGTGGCACAGTAGCTGTCAGTTAATCACTCCATTTATTTATCTAATCTGTGATAATAAAACCTTCATAACTGACGAAATTGTACGAAGCATATTCTTATGATCAAAATTGTCTTATAAAGTTGTAAAAATCTTTAGTGGTATAGATAATGACAAAAATGTACCTAATGGTAAACTACAAATTTATACGCAAACAAATATACCAGATTTAAGGTGTTTTAAAATTTGAATAAAACCTTTCTTTGTAAATAATCTAATTGGAACGTAATATTTTTACCTCGTTCCTCGTTTATTTCATTGTCATACGATTATAAGTACCTATGTCATACATTATTCCGCAGTCCGCCATTTTACTTAATGTGCGCATTATCGTGGACGTTTACGTCCATAAAATGTATGGAAATACGCGCACGTTGTAACGTTATCGTGGACGGAAATTTACAAGCGCCTACAAATGTTTCCATACATTGAACGTGTGTTATCGTGATGCCGTAACGTAAACGTGCGTGGACGTCGACGAGAATATTGTCACGATATAAATTATAAAAGCACACATTGGGTTCTTACTCGCCAAGATCATAAAAATAATTCCGAAGAAAGAGACTGGACGGGACTTTCTAATAACCAGGCCTACGCGGGACTGATTTTGAGAGGAAAAACGTGGCGGAATATTGCGCACGTAATTCCAGACAATTGTAGTAATCGATGCAACGTCAGAGACGAGCATTTTGCTGTGTTTTTCCTCTCAGAGTTGTCCTCTGCCTTATTTGTTCTCTTCGTCTTTGCAATTTCCCAAAAAGTGACGGATAAGCTGCTGTGAATTGACAAAAAAAGAAATATGAAATTCGGTACCGTATCTACATTTGTGACATTTCAACGGACAATACTTTGTGCCAATACCACTTTGAAAAATAAGACGCCATTGTTAGTTCCGATTTTAACCAAGCACCAAAATAAGCTTGTAGCGCTATAGGTACGTCTTGTGAACGGAGCTTGTCACATTGCCCGTGTAATGATGAGACCTCGGTTTTGATCGCTGTATAACATTTATTTTTGCCATACCTATTTGTCACGGTGACGGTGTCCGGCCTATTGCATTTGTAATGTCACAAATGTAGCTTTACGGCTGATTTTTCCAACGCCAGATAATTTGATCCTCGCCAGATAATTGGAATAATTTTAATTTTTTGACAGTCATTCTATACAAAATCGATCAGACGTCAAATTTATTCGAGGAATATAAATTATCTGTCAATTGAAAAATCAGCCCCTAGAGAAATATATTTTTTTATAACCTACCTACCTACCTACTGAAAAAATAAATCACGATGTTGTTTAATGCTCGTTGAAGAAATTGTTTTGGTCAATATCAATAAGCACAACCAAGTCAAATTGTTCTCTTTTTTAAATAATTGGAAAGCTTACTTACATATTCGGCACTTTCAAACCGTGTCAATTTTAAAATTAAAGTAATCTAACGAGCACTATACTGTAAGTTTTAAAATGTTCTTATTTTGTTCTCATTTTCGTAATAATTCATAATAAATTGTAATTCTTCCTATTACCACAGTGTACTTAAATTTTGTTTCGTGGAGTAAAGAATGATGTTAAAAACATTTTATTTTATTTACACCCAAGACCTTTAGTAAATATTTAATGAAAATAAGCGAGAAAAATATGATTCATAGTATTTTCTAATAAATGAAAGAAACTGTAAATGATGAAACATTACATGTTTCATAATTTATAGTTTCTTTGATTTATTTTCAACACACTTGCTCGTAAAGTGGCTCTTAATGAACCGCTATGAGGTCCATAATGCAGTGTATTAAACACATGTGCTTTTTACTTTATGTTACCGCACTAGTGTGGTAACGGCACAGATAAATATTTACTAGTCGGAGAAGTGCGCTTTTTTAATCTAATCAAAGAGACTACATGCCATAAGGAATCCGTAGGCCATATTTCATTTTTTTTATAAAGTCTGAATTGTCCTTGGTCCCAAAAAGAACTAAAATGTATTTACCTGAAAATGGCCGTGGTCCCTCCCGGAACCAAACGGAAAAGATCCTGACTGGCGCTCTATTATTGCGGATTCTCACTGAACGAGTGTATATTTCTTTATACCAATAGTATCTTCTAACTCCATACCAACTAAACTACAATTTGATATACGACAACACTACGATCGGTCTAAACCATTATTTTGTGTTTATTATATAGACTGTTTAGCGTTTTTGCCAGTGCCTTTATTTACACTTGCGCGCGCATCGCTAGCGCGGCACGTGGAAAATAAAACCAGCGCGCCATTTTCCATAAAAGTTAATAACAATACAAGTCTTTTCCTCGTAAGTGTGTTGAAAACTGTCGTATGAAACGCATGTGCATTGATCATTACACACTGCTTCCTTATCTCGCTCGCCTGCGGCTCGCGCGAATAATACCGCCTCGGGTGTAATGATCATAATATCAACATAGCGCACATGTATCATGCAGCGCCATCTGTTATGGAGTAGCAAAACTACCCGTAATTGTATCGCGATTGATATTTTACGTAAAAATTACTATGATTATATTCATAGAAAGCCCCACTTTATTTGACAACTATTAATTACTGTGAACTGTATTCACAAATATATTACAAAATAAAACTTTTAAACGTCCAGAAATTATAACTTCAAAATAGCGTATACAGATTTTATTTCCAAACTGAAATGTCAAAGTCATAAATTTACCCGCGAGATCGCGTAGTTGTGCCGTGGCTTAGTTTATTTTTATTTTATTCTAACAAATTGTTGATAAACATGGATATCAGCTATGATAATGAAGCAGCAAAGCGATGTTTCAAATGTGTGCAAACAGTGCTAAACAACTTGAACATAGTTTACAATGCTTCGAACAATAAAATAATACTATGGAATCAGTTCCAAATATTTGTTTATGAAAATCTAGAATTCGAGAACGCAGTGATAACGTTATTACCTAAATTTCAAATACACGGCGTGATAATATCTGGTAACTATTTGGTGTGCCTGGATTGCAGTGGCAACATACACACTACTTCTGTAAAATTAAAAACCACTGGTCCAAAGAGTTTGAAATACAGTTTTCAGCCCAGAGAACTGGGTATTGTGGCCAGTTCGCTCTATGAAGAAGACAACGCCCTATGTTTGAAATACGAAGCCAATTCATACTTCTTATGTCTTCATAAAGTTAACACTGAGTTTTCACTAGTAAAAAATGTAATACTGATCTATGAAGAACATTTTCCAATAATACAAACACAAGACAAATACATTTTGAAAGTCCATCCACTTGCCGAAAATCATTTGGATAACCTGAAAAGAGTTTTGGATGCTGAGGATTTGAACATCAGAAACAAATACAGTTTAATAGTTGTAACTTTTGATAAACAAAATATTTATGGTTGCTTATTTAGTTCTCAGATGACTGAAGAACAAGCATCGCTGGTGAAACTTTACTCATGCCCATCAGAGATAAACAACATACAAGTTATTGAATCAGGAGAGCTCAACATTTTAATTGGTCTCACTATAGGGACAATAATTAGACTGACTATAAAAGATATAAATACCCCACAGATTATTCAGTTAAATATTGCTATTCACAATTTTTTTGCCTTTAAAGATGCCATGGTATACACAGATGGTAAATCTATGTGGAAAGCAGAAAACCTAATCTCAAAAGATATAAAATTCAGTCAGTTCTTTGTCAAACATGTGAAGGACTTTATAAAAATTGGAGATCAAATAATTTGTACTACATTCATGGATTTAATATACAAATTCTCCATTGAAGACAATGGATCATATTTAAAACAAGAATCCATTGATGAGTACTGTCCAGCAGAAAAACTTTTAAACAACTCGGATTACCTGCAAAAGATTATGGAAGAAGTTAAAAAGAATGATATGCTGATCAAAACATTAAGTAAAGAAATGAATTATATCACTGCTCTATCACTTTCAAATAGGCAAGATATAATGGACAGTATAATAAGTCATAAAGTGATTGTTTATGAGAATTATGAAGACGCTATCACTGAGAATAGCAAGGCTATTCTAACAGACAACTTTACCAAATTCTTTGATAAAGAATCTTTCTTCTTTTTGATAAAAATCACCACTTCAATGGAGCATAAACTTGGTGATATACTCTCAAATTCTTTAGGAGACTTGAGAGTCCACTTAACGCTATCAACTGCTACCAAAGTCATAAGTACAACTAGTATAAAAGTTACAGAACTTAAGAAAATAAGTTTCTTAATGCCCTTGAAAACTAAAGAACTTGACGTCACTGAAATGAATGTGAACATTAAAATCATGTCAAATATACCGGGAGCTTTCAATACTAAACAGAAAATATGGACTATTTTATACAGAAAGCATGTAACATTACATTCTGAACATTTTATAAAATTCAACTTGAATTTGAATAGGCAACACAGCTTAAAAAATCTGGAAGAACCTTTAGAAAAACTGATATTACAAACTGCAGCAAACCAATATGGGAATTTATTTGAATTTGATGATGCTTTGAGGCACAGATCACCAGCAAGAGAATGGCAGATGTATGTGAAACTTCCGCACAAATACCAAGAAGTATTTAAAAATAAAGATCTTACCAAACACGTGACTTCGAAAAAAGTAAACTATTTTCTTCAACAATTTACAGCAGACGAGTTTTTGAAGTCAAAAAGCAATTTAATATTTTCAATAGGCGATGAGAAAGTGAAAATTGAAATATACAATGATAGTTTTTCCCATCCTTTACTTAAGCTATCAAGTACAAATATTAAGATTGTGTTAAATATCAGGAATTTTTTGTCAGATATGATTTATTGTGTTTTTGCCAACTTTGCTCCAGGAAATGAGTTCATCAATCTCTCGTCTTACGCTACAGTTGAAGTAAGTTTAAATAATTTTTGAGAATTTATAATTAGAAATAAATAAATTAATTAATACTTAGGTACTGAGAGCAGTGCTGGCCCAATGGGACTTACGAGTTGTAGGTCGTAGGTTCGAAGGTGTGTAAATTATTTCAACACTACTTCTCTCAAAACGGTGAAGGAACACATCATGAAGAAACCGGAATGACCTAGAACTAAAAATTTGAATACATGTGACATCTACCAACCCGCACTGGGTCCGCGTGGTGGAATACAGCCCACTCCCTCTCACTGAGAGGAGGTTGGTATCCCACGTATGGGAATATTATAGGCTGATTATACTAGATACAGTTGGCAACGAAAGTTGTTGCTAATTTCTGAATTTTAACTTTGTCTTCAAAGTATTCTTTATTTTGTTACAAATAAGTGATAATAATACTTGATTTATTCATAAATCCTTTTTCTAAAATATACCTACAGACAATTGACAAACATATTTTTTTTTAATTAAATTTATATTTTGAAACTATTTCATTTTATATTTATGTGTTTGTTACAGAATCTGCAGAAGGCAGTAAGAAAATGTATAACTGACTCCTCAGAAGATATAGAACTACTTGTTGAACAATTTGAAAGAAATGTTATTGGAATTTTACCTATTTAGAAGCCTCTCAAGAACCCCATCTCTATTCTGTTTGTAATTGTAAAACAATTACAACAGTACATTTATCTGCATGAAGATTTTGTAAAATATTATCAAAACTGTGATCTAATAGATTGTTTTAATTAATATCTTTAATTATTAGGTTCTAAAGACGCCATGTTGATATTTGTGAAACTTCAGCTATTGGATTAGGAATTTTCATCGAAATCTTTCGGATTGCGAGTGAAAGTGAGAAAAAATATACTTTATGTATGTATTCATTGTATTGTCTAACAGTACACCACAGTATTTGTCTCTCCTTCAACTTCCAATCCACCCAAAAGTTGTCTTTAAAAGATCGCTCTTAGCGATAAGACCGCCCATTGTGTCACCCTTTGCAAAATTTCTATGTTTATGTCTGTAATTTATACGGTGTACATAAAAAGTATTCCATTCTGATTATGCTACTTCGGCGCTGTCATGTCGTTCTCGGTGACGGCGACGGTGGATGAACGCCCTAAGGCGGCATTCATTCCGATTTTGCCCACACGTCAAAATGTAGTTATTTCAGTTTCCACGGAGATCACCAATTTATCAAAGGCTTGAACAAAGTATGCCATTGCCAAAAAAGAAAACATAAACTGTTTCCATGGCAACCCATTTGATACGTCAATATTTCTGAAATTGATATCGTGCAAACGAGGCATCGCGGAAAACTATATTTCGGGATAATAGCAATTACACTTTCATAGATTCTTTCGAGGAGTTGCAAGCACTACCGAGGCAGCTTCAGTTTCCAAAATGGATAAGCCACTGAATCAAGATGATTTTGCCGCCATTGAAAATCAGTTGAAAGATTCTGTGGAACAGGACAGGCGGTACTGGAAGGTAAACGACGTCAAGTGTGATGCCATTTACACTGCCAAGACTTATGAAGAATTCGCGTGAGTACCTAAACGTACACTCTCAGACTCCTAAATCGGGCCACCCTGCACTTATTTGTATAGCATAATTATTTTGAAACCTGTAGGTAAATACATGTAATAAATCTGTAGACGAGGCTTTTCTGTACATTGAAAATATTTCCAAAAAAAAATAGTTGGGGTGTTAAAGGATAACCAATAGATGCTATTTCATCAATTTTTGGAATTGTTGTCTTATATCTGTTTGTCAGTTTGGATGTAAGAGATTTTACGTTGAACAGGGAGTACGTAAAAAGTACTAAAGCAATATGGTAATTTTTTATACTCGAATGTAGTGTAGAAATCGGAGTAGTGATCAGTTTTTGTTTCATCGCAATCGTTTCACTCTATCAAAAGTTATAATCAATTTAAAGTATTCTAGAACAACATCATTACGTTATGTGGAGACACGTAACGCCATCTATTGGCGCGATGTAGTACTAACGAAAACATATTGTGATATAAAAAACATTATTATGTGAATAATCACGTCATAAAGTCGTGCCTTTATGACGAAATAACACAGACACTTATGTCTGTATAAAATGATATTGATTATATTGTTATAAAAATCACTTTCCCATTAATGGTTTATAAACCATCAATGGGAAAGTGATTCTTTTAGCGCCACTAATAAATTTATTAGTGGCGCTAAAAGAATTTCAAACGACAAGTGAGGAACTGAGGATAATATAAGATAATAATAATTGATGTGTTGTTCTGAGTGATAATGAATACAATGTTATATAATTAATGGTTTAAGAAAGTTGAGTTTCGAGTTAACTACTTTGGTCGGTAGATGGCAGTCGCGGTGTTATTGGAACGAAGTTCTTTTACGGAGCTTGCGGTAGGATTAAAATGGGAGAAATCGTCACGTAACGAAAAAATGATAAGCCTTCATGCGAACTTTTCATTTAAGCAATAGAAGGAAACAGAGAGAGAAATAAATTACAAGGTTTTCAAGGGTAGGTTGAAGCCAATAGTGAGTTCAAAAAGAAAATACAAGATGGCGGCAGCAATTTCTTTTTAATAATTTTTCGTCTTGGGTGTCGTTTTCGTGGTTTCCGAGGGTGCTGAAGCTGATAGTGAGGTCAAAATGAAAATCCAAGAGGGCGGCTGCTGTGAATACGCGGAAACACCTGTCCGAAAATCCTAAACCTAGTTGAATAAATTTATAGGCTTAGGTTGGATTCTCAGATATGCGTTTCCGCGTATTCACCTTAGGGTGGATGTTTTGGGGTGGATAAACGGAATAACCGCGCTTACGTTCATACATCTGCACCCTAATTGCGTAACACAGTATTACTCTCAATTTTAAGCATTTTGAAACATATCGCTAATCCATTGCTCCATATGTTCGAAAAATGTGTCTGCTCAACAACGTAAATAACGCAATGAATGTTGTTGAACTGTCAAAATGAAACCCATTGCTACTAATCAGCCTGCTGGGCATATATGCACGCCGCGCCGGTTTGTTTTTTTTAAATCATATTTAGATAGGAGTGGACACCCGAAAGGGAGACATATGACATATACATCTACATATACATATATATGCAGTGGAACAACATACAATAAAAATAAATATATTGAGATATCTATGGTGATTTTTAGCTTTTTATGGTGCTCAAGTACAGACTGTGCCTAGTTCAGGACCAACGATACCTCAAAATTGTAATTTCTAATGTTGGAATTTAAAACGATTTTTACTTTATATCAATATCGATAACGTCTCCAGAATTTCTGATTTAATTTGAACTAAGGCTAGTCGCTAAACGCAGCATTAAAACTATTAATTTTTTTTCTTCATTGTTAAACATTTTGGTTTTCGATTCCAGGGACCGCGTGGCAGCAGCTCACTTGAATCCGCTATACAATAGGGATTTCAAGAAGAAATGTCCCCGCAAGTGGAACCAGTATGCCACTGATGATAAGAAATCTGATGAATAAATGAACAATAGCTGTAGAACTTAAAACTGTGTTTCTTTGTACTCGTTCTAAAAACAGTAGCAAAGGTTACTATCGGTACCGTAAAACGGGGTGAATAGGAAATGCAGGCGTGAATCGGGATGAAACTTTTAAATGGATTATAACGTTGTTTGTTGCCAACAAGGACACTTAATCGTTAATTATAATATAGTAAACATATTATATTATTATTGACAGGCCTGTTAGTCTAGTGGTCAGTGGCTCTGACTGCTATGCGCAAGGTCGTGGGTTAGATTCCCACCCAGGACAAATGTTTGTGTGCTGAGCACGATCATTTGTTCTGTGTCTGGGTGTAATTTATCTATAATATGTATGTATTTAGAAATATATATGTATGTTTATCAGTTGTCTAGTACCCATAGCACAAGCTCTGCTTAGTTTGGGACTAGATGGCGTTGTGTGAAAGTTGTGGAATATTATTATTATTATTATTAGAGACCTTTTGGCAAAAAACGATATTATTTCAATGTTAAAATCCGTTTTAAAGTTTCGTCCAGATTCGCCACTGCATTTCCTATTCGCCCCGTTTTACAGTTACCTATAATAGGAGAGCAGTGGTGGCCCAGTGGCGACTTACGAGTTATCCTCGTAAGGCCCAATGTACAGACGCCAGCACATCAAGCTACTACAACCTGTCAGATTTCTTTAATAGATTTTCAACTTTATCGCTAAAGCATAAGGTTCAAAGTTGATTGGGAAAATCTGACAGTTTCGGGTAGCTTGATGTGCTGGCGTCTGTACAATGTATTGAACAAAGTGACATAAGGTAAAGGCGCCTATGTTGGACGCGGACCAGCCATGGACAATTTTTCAATTTACCTCCGAAATTAAGCAAACGCGCAGTATTTTATTTCAAATGGCAAGATCGATCAGTTGGGCCAACATTTTAGCTATCATAACAACCGTTTTTGACAATCGACACCCATTTCGACGGCAGCCACAACGATTGTTAGTTACGCGGTGTCATTTGGTGCTGAGAATCGTAATTTATTAGAAGAATCGCGATACAAGTAAGTACGCTTAGCATCATATTTTGTGTCAGGTATATCGTCGTTGTTGAAATTCATATTATTTAGTGATTTATCAATAGTAATACATTGCTTTTATAATATAAACTAAAATGTGATTGTGATTTTAACCTTTAAATTACCGGTGTCCATAACTGGATATCATTCAAGCACATATACCCAATCATGGACAGAGTGTCCATAAAGTGAAATTCCTGATTTTAATTATTTTTCATATATTATACGTCTGTTCTTGTATACCTACATGTTTCTCTATAAACCTGCAATAAATTATTAGTCTATCCAATAATGGACATTCTGTCCATGACTAGGTGTCTGTAATTGGTTCAACGTATTTCTAATACAAACAAAATTTATTTTCAACTTAGAAATGGCACCAAGAAAAGACTACACAAAAATAATATGAAAAGAAACAGAATGAAGAAGAGAAAAACAAAAGAATAAAAGAGAGACAAGAAAAACAACAAATAAAAAAGAAAATGGCTGAAGAAACAAAGAAAGATGCAAATAAAAGGAAAATAGCAAAAACTGTAAATAAAAGGAAGAGAATTGAATCATCTAGTTCATCAGCCGAAGAAAATGAGATACCATATGAAGAGAGTGACCAAGATTTAGATTTGTCTGATGAAGACCAATTAAACCAGCCAAAACACAAAACAGAAGAAGAAGAGTCAGATGAAAATATTCCTCTAAACACGGACTATTCTAGTCCGTGCCTCTAAAAGACATTTCCCTGCAATTACTAAAGAAAGATACATATCGCTCATCCAATGAACAATGACGTAATTACGTTTTGCTATTTTTCAGGAGAACGTTTTAAAAGTTTGAAATTGAAAATATGATAAATCATATTTTCAATTTAAAGCTTTTAATCCAATGATTATGCTAAAATATTTAATATTTTTATGTATGTTACTTTACTATCAATAATATAATTTGTAATAATTTCATGAGAAAACTCAAGAACTGTTAAAAAAACATTTTCAAGGCAAGCATTTCGTTAATAACAATTTATTTTGTCTTTTACCTACTAGATTATTCATATTTATATAACTAGCTGTTCATTAATAGGGGTCATTATTACTGTCCATTGATGGCTGTTCATAATTAGATAATGTCCATAATTGAGGGTCCTACACTGGATTATTACCGTCCATTAATGGTGTCTAAATAGGAGTGTTTTTTATTTATAATATTTTATTTTACTGAGTACTAAACTGAAATTAAACATTGAATACTGATTGAGAAAAGAGCTTTTCATTTACCTCCAAATCCCAAATAATTTATATTGAAAAATGAAGAAATTACAAAGCAAATACAAAAAAAAATCGCTTATACTGTCCATGACTGGTGACTTTACCTTACAGTATTACACGTTGCAAACATGCATTTATATTAATTAATGTACATTGTAATGTACATTGGGCGTTTAGGAGAAGGTTTTGTTTTTAGTCTGGGCCGGAATGCCGTATGTAGCTTTGTTCAATACATTATACATTGAGCGTTTAGCTCATCTTGCGAAATTTTGCTTGGGCGTTACGAGGTTAAAGGTCGTAGATTCCAACCCAGGCAGGCACTATGTTCATCACCACTACTCTCAAAACAAGGAAAACATCGTGAGGAAACCGCACCCTAATTGCGTAACACACTATTACTCTCAATTTGAATCATTTTAAAGGTTATTGCTAATACATTTCTCCATATGTTCAAGAAAAGTGTCTGCTCAACAACGTAAATAACGCAATGAATGTTGTTGAACTGTCAAAATGAAACCCATTGCTACTGATAGTGAGTTACGCAATTACCCTGCAGGTCCGACCAAAAATTATAAAATTTTCTAGAACCAAAAATTCGAAGGCAGGTGTGTATATATATAATGACTGTTAATTAGTGACTGATACTTAAACACATGATTGTACTCATCATTACAAACAACTTTTACTATCGGACCAAACCCGAAATCGCGAAAAAAAATCAGCTGTTCCCTACATTTATGTTCGTACGAGTCGTTAAAATGTAGGGAACAGCTGATTTTTTTTTCGTCATTTCACTTTTTGTCCCATTATAAAACTTGTTTGTTGTCATGAGTAGAATCATGTGTTTAAGTATCGGTCACTAATTACCAGTCACCCTATACAACGTGTAACGTTAAATGCGCAAAACCTCAGACACCCAAACAGATTTTTAATTTAATTGACCTATTTCAGAGAGAAAATAAGTCATAAAAAAAATTGTAAAGATTTTATGTGCTGTTTTAGTTTTACTGGCCATTCTGATCGTTTCTTGCGTCTGCGACGACGCTTTATCGAGGGAGGAGTCGTCACCGGGCCGCTGCGTCGCGCTGACATAGGTTTGTTTGACCTATTAATAAATAGACACCGCAACGTTTATAATGAAGATTTTTTGAAAAATGTCTCCTATATTAAAAAGTGGTTCAATTAATTCTGCTCGTTATTCTGATCAAACTATTTTTAGGTTTTGCGCATTTAACGTTACACGTTGTATACCTATAATATAAGCATCTATCAACCCGCACTGGGCCCGCGTGTTGGAGCATAGGGAGTGCGCCGTAATCTCCGTGCGCCCTCTCACCGAGAGGAGTCCTGTGTCCCAGCAGTGGGAATATTATAAGCAGATTATGCAATTCTACAAGAAACTGTTACGCAATCGCCTGGTTGCAGGCCACAAATCATGGAGTATTTATTTTACTTGACTTATTATGTATAACAAGAAAGACATTTTAATAAGCTGAAGCTACTACAAACAATCGGTTTAAGTTATAAAAATAATTTATTGATTTAATTTCTGCGTTGATGTAATAGTTAGGTACAAAAGTAAAATATCAAAAACAAAATCTTCTATATTTGTATAAAAGTATCTGTAGTGCTATTCTGTAAAAATCTCACCGTGATAATTCGGGTGAAGTGAGCTTAAAGTGAGCAGTCATTAGTGTCGATCTCTAGCATCGGATGGAATAACAGCTCACTTCCCCCTAACTTCTCACGGTGAGATTCTAACAGAATCGACCGGCTGTTGTCACTGTATGCACCTAAACATATCCGTGTAAAGTGGAGGAATGAGGAAAATGTCTTCAGGAAAGTTTGAGTATGAGTGTGGATGTCTATACGAGTAGGAGAAGACCAAAGAAATGATGGATGGACTGTGTGAAAGATGGTATTGCTAGAAAGGGAGTGACTACTGAGATAATAACTGGTTATTCCGTTTATCCACCCTAAGGTGAATCCGAAGGGATGTCCAAGAATCCCTAGGCCTAGATGGATAAACGGAATTTATAGCGTAGTGTGGGACGCCGTATAAAACCGTGTCCGTCAACAAGCTACCATAATGATCCATACAACACTGACGACCGTGCGTAGACACGGCGAATAAGCCGTAGTTTTTCACGGCAAGAAAAACGTGTGTCTACAAAGGCCCCAAGGGTTCTTGTTTTATCACGGAACCCTCAAAAGCGTGACGCAGCCCGCCTAGTCTGTCATAGTTCATACAAAATGTACAAAAGTAACGTTGGAGGATTTTTTGCGTTGCGGTGGCGTCCGCCCAAATGCGCGTCAGCTTTAAGAGTAGGTACACTAAGATTATTAATCCTTTTTATTCCTGGGATTGCACATGAGTATGACGATTTCGATCTTCGTTTGTTTGCTTTCCACTTGCGGGTAGTAGAACCGATTGTCGCTGCGATTCATCGGCACTAGTGGCTTGTCGTACCAGCCGTAACTGAAACAAGAATATAAAGAGGGTGTGTGCTTATGACAATAGTAATAATAACTTAGATGTTGCATCTCAAGGTAGTGTAGTAAACAGCCGGTCGATTCTGTCAAAATCTCACCGTGAAATCATAAGTGAAGTGAGCACTTAATAGTGTTAATCCCTACCATTAGGGAATATCAGAACTCACTTCACCTAAGTTCTCACGGTGAGATTTTTACAGAATAGCACTGCAGTAATTTTAAGTGGTAATAGTTTTAAGGGTGACAGAACTTGTAATGAATGAACAGCTTTTGTCTGACGAGTATTTTGGGGTGGGGGTGCATCAGTCAGACTCGACGAGCAGCGATCACATCCCGGGCAGTCCCGGTAAGACCTATAGCTGACAGGCAAATATTTTTACCACGACACGAACTATCCTGTCGTGCCGATTCGAAAGAAGAACTATGACTTGAATATACTCGTAAGTCCAGCAGACCGTATTTCCGGCATGGTAGCTAATATGAGCAGAGCCAGCCATCGGCGCGAGAGTATTATAGTGCACAAGTGTGTGCGTAGACAGGTGCAGTCTCTCTTCCCTCACCCTCATAGTCCGATGGGACGTCAATCCAACACGACCGGAGAGAGATCAGGCGCAGGACCAACGGCTTAACGTGCTTGTCGAGGCACGAGGGTATCACACCGCTAACTTCCAAACTCCAGGTTAGTAAGAAAGGAGAGGGGGACTTCTGGGCGCAGCAGTTAACTAGTTGAAATGTGTATTAAAAAAACCGTTATATTTTTCTAAACGAAATCACAAAATATGGTACCATGTTTCTATCTAGGAAGCAAGAAAACTTAAATTAAGTTATTAACCTAAATAATCGATTAAAATGTTAGTAATCGATAATGAATAACTCGGTAAAATCTCAGAATTATGTATAAAAATCGAGTGACAAGTGTTTTTTCGTGGAATCGATTCATAGCAAATAGAATTCCTTTAATTTTTCTTGTGGCAACACCTGCCTGACCTGACATCACCGACTGACTGTCATGAATAAAAATTATTAAAAAAAAAAAAGTCACCGACTGACAGATGACACTCGTTCGTTGTCTTTCGTTCTGAGTGTGTACGTATTTTCGATATTTTCCAAGTTTTATTGTTTAACCCCACGACCTCGGCTTTGCATAGGACTTTTGACGGATCTTGCTACTCGTACTACGTACGTGCTTCGTAAAAAACAGCGATGTTATAATATAACCTCACTTTTACTATCCTTCATATAACTTGATTCCTGGATAGCCATATTTCACAAAATTTTCAGTGAGGCCTTGTTAGTATATCCTCTTACAAATAAGGCTAGTTTGATTCAGTTAACACCTGGGCCCAGGAATGTATGGAGTCATTCCCTTCTCCTTTCTAATGGAAAAAACCAATAACACTTTGCCTAATCTGGGAATACCGAGACCACACGATAGAAGTGAAAACTTATGACTAACGCCGAGTATACGCAATTCAACGTCACCGACTGAATGGAGCCGAGTATTGTACACGATTCAGCGTCATTCACCCGAGCGTGACGGTTCAGTTTCGTTCAAAAACAGAAAAAGATAACAAAGAGTATTCTATTCTATTTTCAAGAAGTTTTCACTTCAATAAAACATTAGTAGGTACCGTACATGGACAGGAAACCATGTTATTGTCAACAAACTTTATTCCACAACTTTGTATCCATCGTATATGTACAAAACATAGTATATAATTTATTTTACCAAAACAAAGTATATAAACGTTTGCTCCCAAAACATTTGTACACCCTCTGTGCAAATTTCAAGTGTCTGCCTATTACGGTTCTTAAGATACAGCCCGGTGACAGACGGACAGCGGAGCCTTAGTAATTAGTGTCCCGTTGGAACTCTTTGGGCACGGAACTCTAAAAAAAGTCGCGGAGCAAACAATAAGCTGAACTCAAACTATCACTAAGTACTAACAGCCAACTGCACTCGTGCGTAGATTAACTTCCGAGTTCTCTAGCCCGAGACAGACTTCCATATTATTAGTTTTCAAGAAATAACTTAGAATATGAGGGTAGTCTTTGTGTGTGTTGGATTGGTAAAGTTTTTCACTTGCGAAGGAACATGTTTGCGAAAAAAGACGTGAAAAAAAAGAAAAATGGATTTTAAAATTTAGCTTGCGTGAGTGATCAAGGCCGCTCAGTGGTCAGAAGGTCAGTTCCCGTAGTTAAGAACGTTCAAAATCTAGTTGCAATCTCATCTCAGCGACAATCAATGTCAAAAACTTGTCAAAAATTTAGGAAAATTAGAGGTATTTTTGACAGATTGAGAATGAGATTACCTGTGAACGTTTTTAAAATTACGAGAATTTCACCTCAGATTAATGGCACGGTACGCAAGTAGTTGCGATTTGTGTCTTGCTCGTGACAGGGTGTCTACTCTCAAGGGGGCTAAACGATCTGCGACCTCCATGAGAGTTGGCCTGCAGACGGTGGACTAGGGGCGTCGGTCGTCCAACCAGACAAGCCCGAGTTGACGCCGCAGTGTTCCACGCACGCCACTCGAGAGTGGGTGGGCCACACGGGGAGCTGGGACCCGCTGAGGCACAGCAGGTCGAGGCCTGTCGGCGGAGCGGTGAATGCTTATGCGAATCCCGCACCCCCGGCCATAGGCAGAGGTGGAACACCGCGGTGGTTTTAGCCGGTAAGAGTCCGGCATGCCCCTCTGTCGCCCCCGTGATGGAGGAAGTCCAGGAGGATTTCTACCGCGCACCAAAAAAAAAAACAAAAGCGAGCCCTGGTGGTAAGAGGTCGCCGCCGCCAATGGACATCTATTCCAGACGCTTTGCACCCATGCGTTGTAAAACTAGAGGCAAAGCGGAAAAGTCTCATGGACTTCGGCCCCGTACTTCAACATAGCAGCACTGCTTTGCGGCAGAAACAGGTCTGAAGGTCTAATCCCTAAGCACGAAATTGGTAGTTTCGGCCATTTGACAGCTGCCCCTACTCTCGATGTTTTTGTTGATTTTTTTGTTTTTTCTCTTGATTTTTTTGTTTTTGCCCGTCCTTAAAAGTTAACTAATCGGATGTAGGTTTCATTTTAAAATTTCCTACTACTTTCGGACGGGCCCGTATATTAATTGAAGACTTATAGAGTACATAGGCTCCCTTAACAGTGGTCGTAGTACTTCCCCGACGAGCTCAACTTCACAGATACACCAACAACCAACACTTACTACTACCAACTTACACTTGGTTCTCAGTAGCCGGCGAGTCATACTTGCTGCGTGGTCCTTTAGCTCTGGTCTGCGCCACGTTGTCGTGGTAGTCCTCCACCTTCTTTGTTTCTTCCTTAGTCTCGGCCTTCAACTGGTCGTGGGAAGCGTAGAACTTGCCGGTCACGGGTATGGCTGCGAACGAAAATAGCATAACATAACATAAAGCCTGTATTTCTCGAAGGGTTAGCTTAGAGGTTTACCTGTGTTACACCCACATGACGCCGGGTATGTTTAAGTCCCATGTGAAAGGGGGCGAGTCTATTGTCATAAACGAGCTTCAGACTCCGAGCGAGAAATTCGCACGGTTATGCGTCCGTTGTGCGATTGTGCGTTGTGCAATTACCCTGCTGAATCCATCATAACAGGTTTGTTACCATGGATTCAGCAGGGTAATTGCGTAAGACACTATCAGTAGCAATGGGTATCATTTTGACAGTTCAACAACATTCATGGCGTTATTTACGTTGCTGAGCAGACACAGTTTTCGAACATATGAAGTAATGGATTAGCAATATCCTTAAAAATGATTCAGATTGAGATTGATAGTGTGTTACGCAGTTAGGGTGCATTATATGAATCAGAACCTACAAAAAAATTACGATGTAAGATATGACACGAACATACAAAAATTAGCTGTTCCATACATTTTGATCGCGTAGGTACGAGTATAGCACTTTTGTAGGAAACACCAGATTTGTTTTTTAATAACCGACGAAAAATTTTAACGCCAGAATCATGTACTAAATCCATGGTAAAATACTGTGCGTCGATGTCCCTGCAACCCTGTATGTTATTTATTTAATTTAAGGGTGAATTCATATCTAACGGAAGATGAGTCGGGCGTAACTTCGTTTTGCCACATTATTACGCGTCTATTCAGTTTCTGCATTCAGCATCTACAGAGCGCTTGTGTTTTGTGATAGTTAATTCTAAAATGAAGCCCATCGAAATAATAGCTGTTTGGGAGGCTTTAGAACAAGATCGAAAAAGGAAACCACGACATTGGGTGCATTCTTTAAATACTAAAAGAATATCAAGTGGCCAATTTCATTGTATATATGCGATTTTAAGAGAAGTATCGTTCAAATTTTTTTCAGTTTTACCGTATGTCCATAGAATCTTGTGATGAACTCCTTACCACTGTGAAATGTTTCATTATTATAAATGTTCCGTGATAAATCGTTCTGTATCAAACATTTTCAATGCAAAAAAACTTCAAAATCTGTCAAAATACACGTGGCGCTCTTACGTCGGCCGACAATACGTTGACGGAAACGGAACAGACGCTGCACGTTCGACGCACTAACGCATCATCGGTTAAGTGTGAAAGGTTGAATGTTTTCTCATATAATTGTCTGTTCTGGCGTTACGCGACCGATAATACGCAACGCAACTTCCATCAGATGTGAACCGACCCAAAGGATTACCACTTTGAACGAAAAAAAACCCTTTACCTGACTTACCCAGACACTTATGCTCAGAAGCTCAGTAAATTTAGATTTAAATACCTCAATTCTTCTATACTCACATCCAAAGTTAGGCCTGTAAATCTTGTAGTTTCTAAAATGCTTGACTTCCCTGTAGATGATTTCGTTGAGCATGTGTATGTCAATAGGCGCGCGCGTGCCGAACGTGCACTTGCCTTCCGTCATCCTGTCTGGGACACAAGTACGAAAGACGAGTTTATAGAAGAGGAAGAAAGAGGGCGTTGTGGCGTAGCTTGGGAGGCCTATTCCACCAATGGATAGCTATTGGCTGCGTTGTTGCAAAGGTGTCCCTTCTCTCCTTCCTTCGCCTTCTCAAATATCATAGCAGAGTAGGTAATTAAGGTGATTCATGGTGATTTTTATGAGGGATACATTGTGAAAGTGACTTTATACTAAATAATCTGTAGGTAAACTAACTAAACTTTATAGTTTCCTGGTAGAAGTAAGAACACATATTGGGATGTGGTCCACATGGTATTGGCTATTATTATTATTAGCCACTAGTTTCTGCCCGTGGCTTCTCCCGCGTAAAAATTAACTTTCAACTATTATCCCAAGGGAACACATTAGTATCCTTCTATCTATGTGCCAATTTTGATCCAAATCAGTTCAGTGGCGTACACGTGATTGAGTAACAAACATCCAAACGTCTTCACAAACTTTCACATTTATAATATTAGGGACTAATGTGCCACTGCTGTACAAAGGCCTCCCTACTCTCTTTCCACTTCTCTGTCCCGAGCTACCAAGGACCAATCTTCATTCAGAGTCCAGCTCATCCCGCCATCTCCGTCTGGGCCTGTAGCGATGTCGTTTGCCATAAGCGGGACCCACTGGTTCGTAAGTTTGGCCCATTGATAGTCTGACTTGCGGTAGATGTGTCCAGCCCTGGTATTGCCTAGGTAGAAGGTACAGACGCCAGCACATCAAGCTACTGCAATCTGTCATATTTCTTTAATAGATTTTCAACTTTATCGTTAAAGCATTAGGCTCAAAGTTGATTGGGAAAATATGACAGTTTCGGGTAGCTTGATGTGCTGGCGTCTGTACATAAATAGGGCATGGGGGTTGGGGTGAAGTTAAATGATATTATACTGAAGGCATAGAAATAATTCTAGAACATCTCTTAAAACACTTTAAGCATATTATGTAAGCTATATCACAGAAATGTATAGAAAACTGTGAGATACCTGATTTTTTTGAAAACACGAGTAAGAAATGTAAAAAAAAAACACCACTTTTTGTGGTTTGTATAGTTTTCACGGAACTTTTTGATTGACGATGTCAGTTGATTAAAAAATTGTTAATGTTGGTCATGGATTCAATAAAGAGAGTTTCCGTAAAAGTTTGTATGTGGAAACTAAATAGTTTTTGAATACTACGTAATGTAGGCAACATTACGTGGGATTCAAAAACTATTTAGCTGTCACTAATTTTAAAAATTATTTTGACCGCTCGCTCAGGAATCACTCTTTTGACCTCTTTTCCAAGGTAACAATCGTTATATACGGGTTTTTTTATTTTACTAAGAATTTCTCTTTCTTCGGAGTCTCGAGTTGTACCTAATTAATGGTGGCTCGCTCCCTATTACATGACGAAACGTAGATAACTCACACAAAGGAAGCTAGGAAGCTGAAGCTAGAAATAGCTAATACTGAAGCTGAAGCTAGGAATAGTCCTACCCTTTTTGTTTTTGGGTGGGAAATTATCAAATAACTTCTCCCGCTCGGGGCAGAACGGGAGGGCGTGTCAGACTTTTACTGACTAAAACCCACCCGTGTTCCTTCAGTTGCCTGTGCCAAGGGCCACGGTAACTCTTTCGAGCAACCCGCGACCCTGGCAAAGGAATAGTCCTACCCCTTTAGGGAATTCGGACGAAATACTACGTTCTGTTTAGGTGCAGTTATTCTCGTGTTCCCTAATATTGTACCAATGTGTAATCACAAAGAAAGAGAGCCGTGGTGGCCCAGGCCCTGACTTGTAGGTCGTAGTTTCGAACCCAGACAGGCGCTTCACTTTTTGTAACTTATTCAATTACCACTGCTCTCAAAGCGGCGAAGGAAAACATCGCGAGGAAGCGGACATGTCCTAGAACCAAAAAATCGAAGACATTTGTGACATCTATAAACCCGAACTTGGCCCGCGTGGTTGATTACGCTTTACGGCACACTCTCTCTCACCTAGAAGAGGCCCGGCAAGAACGAAACTCAAAATTAAAACCAAGATGGCGGCTGTGAATATTTCAAAATTTTTTTTTTTTTTTTTTTCCATAATAATAATAATAACAATAAATGTTTATTTGTACACATAAAAATGAAATCGAACATAAGTACAAGACGATTCATGAAATACTGTACAAAGGAGTCACATGATGGAAGAATTTAAAATTTTCGCAGCCGCTTTCTTGGATTTTCATTTTGATCTTACTATCGGTTTCCGCACCCTCGAAAACCATGAATACAACACCAATTTTATTTTATTTATTTTATTTTATTATATTACTTAAGAAAACTTACAGCTAGGATTAGGATACAAATAGTTGACAGTAACTGTCACCTGTTAGTGAAAAAAGGCCAATTAAAAGATGAATGACGAAAAATTATAATTTTTTGCAGCCGCCATCTTGGATTTTCATTTTGACCTCACTATTGACTTCAGCACCCTTGAAAACCACGAAAACTCGCTTCGCTCTCTCTGACTCTTTCTATCATACTGTAACTATTCTTCGATATGCCGTGCGATTCGGTAACCATCTCACCGTGAAAACCTAGCTAAAGTGAGCGTGGAGTGAGTCGTCAGTAGTGTCAAGCCCTAGCATCAGCATGACTCACAGCTCACTCAAAGCTCACTTCACCTTAGTTATCACGGTGAGATTTTTCCAGAATCGAACGGCTAATCACTAATATTTGGCCACATCATGAAGTAGTCGTACGTTTTACTGTTCATATCGCCAGACTACTGTGACCAGCGGTCGATGTTCTATTTCATGAAATACGACCATTTCATGAATAAACGGTCGCGCACTCCATGAAATGATCAATTCTAAGATCTGCCGTGCGATTCTGTAACCATCTCACCGTGAAAACTTGTGTGAAGTGAGCGTGGAGTGAGTCGTCAATAGTGTCAATCCCTAGCATCAGCATGACTCACAGCTCACTCTAAGCTCACTTCACCTTAGTTATCACGGTGAGATTTTTCCAGAATCGACCGGCTGGCCACGACACATCTTTCAGAGGCTGACCTCCACCATAACTTAAACACTGTAGAACTAAACCTTCGCTAGTGGTTGTAATCAACAGGTAGGGATGTTAATTTTAATGGCTCGGTTAACGATGTTAGTGCCGGCTTCCCGGCTTAATCTTAAACCGGATAGATTGCTACCGGCGGCGACGGTGGCTCCGGCCGTCATGTATTTGGTATTACACCGGTATATGACTTTAGGTTAAATTTAATTGTGGATGCAATCATGACCTCATGATTTTGGTTGAAGCCTAAATAACTTGTCAAAATGCTTTATATCCTTCCTCTGTGAACGAGACAGAAACAGAGAAAATGCCACGTCGGTAATGTAAGGTAAGGTGTGGTACAAACCATCAAACTGATCAACTTTCTGCTTAGGACCAACATCATCATGATCTGGCAGTTTCAGTAATTTACGCGGCCTACCCAAATGTCCTTTCATTGGTATTGTTCGTCGAATCGTGAGGCTCCTCAAGTTCTGAGTTGAGCTGCACGATTTTTGACAAATGCGTGCACTGACTGGACAGGTCCGCTCAATGTGTGTGGTTCTTTCCTCAAAAGACCATTTCAGACACCAATCTACATGGTCTTCACATGATCTGACCAAGACTACGTCTGGACTTTAAAAGAGACTGTGACCTCTGAGTTTGTTTCGGCCTTTCTTCGGTGGTTTCGGTCGGTGTTTCCTATCTGACTACTCTGAAGTAGTCAGATAGGAAACACCGACCTCATCTAGTTTAAAAAATATATGATTGACATGTAAAAGTGTTTGTACAAACCTACTTACAGAAAATAATTAATCATTTATCATTTACTAGCGACCCGCCCCGGCTTCGCACGGGTGCAATGCTGATCACTACATAGTATTAAACAAAGTCGCTTCCCGCTGTCTGTCTGTCTCTATGTATGCTTAGATCTTGAAAACTACGCTACGGATTTTGATGCGGTTTTTTTTTATAGATAAGAGTGATTCAAGAGGAAGGTTTATATGTATAATACATGCATAATATAGTAGAGAAACACTGATAATTTTAGAGCCATTATTTCTCGTAAAAAGTATAGGATAAAAAAATCGTTATTGTGGGTTATCCCTAAGAGATAGACATATACCATTGTGGATTTTTTGTAGACCTTTTTAAGGTGTACAATACTGTAGTACATTATTTTCTATCTCGTAGGATTCAGCCAGCGTTTGCAATGTAAACGCAAAAAAGTGTTTATTTACGACATCACATTAGAAACCTCTAAAATTATCAGTGTTTCTCTACTATATTATACATATAAACCTGCCTCTTGAATCACTCTATCTATTAAAAAAAACCGCATCAAAATCCGTTACGGAGTTTTAAAGATCTAAGCATATATAGGGACAGACAGACGGAAGCGACTTTGTTTTATACTACATAATAATAATAATAATAATATAATATATGTAGTGATCGTTACCATTTATCATCGTAATCGCGGAAAAATAGTCAGCTGTTCCATACAAAACTTTGATACCAACTCGACCCAAATGTGTGTTAAAGCAGCACCCTAATTCATTTACTGTCAATCACAATGTGAATCATTTTGAAGAATTTTGCTAATCCATTGCTTCATTTGTTCGAAAAATTTGTCTGCTCAGCAACGTAAAAAATGCAGTGCATGTTGTTAAACTGTCAAAATGAAAGCCATTGCTACTGATAGTGTGTTACGCAATTACGCCGCTGATTATTTTAAATATGACGACATCTTTCTCATACACGCTCGCTATATAAAATATAGTTGTACAGACGCCAGCACATCAAGCTACTACAATCTGTCAGATTTCTTTAATAGATTTTCAACTTTATCGTTAAAACATAAGGTTCGAAGTTGATTGGGAAAATCTGATGAACAGTTTCGGGTAGCTTGATGTGCTGGCGTCTGTACTATGTCCTAACTCATTCTTTACGCAAGATTTGGCTCCCAACCTGTTGATTTGCAATAAAACCGTGATCCAGAGTAGCAGGTTTCTTAAGCATATCTGCCGTAAGCTTCTGCAAGGAATCGCTCCAAATCAGTCTGTAATGTTGCAGCGGCCCCAATTTACGAGTTGTAGGTCGTAGGTTCGAACCCGGCGCAGGCGCTTTACTTTGCGTAAATCATTTCATCACCACTGCTCTCCAAACGGTGAAGGAAAACATCGTGAGGAAACCGGCATATCCTAAGACGAAAAATTGGAAGACATGTGACATCTACCAACCTGCACTTCGCTCGCGTGGTAGATTATAGCCCACTTCCCTCTCGAAGAGACGAGGCATGTGTCCCAGGAGTAGGAACATTATAGGCTGATCGAGTGGTAGATTATAGCCCACTTCCCTCTCGAAGAGACGATGCATGTGTCCCAGGAGTAGGAACATTATAGGCTGATCGCGTGGTAGATTATAGCCCACTTCCCTCTCGAAGAGACGAGACATGTGTCCCAGGAGTAGGAACATTATAGGCTGATCGCGTGGTAGATTATAGCCCACTTCCCTCTCGAAGAGACGAGACATGTGTCCCAGGAGTAGGAACATTATAGGCTGATCGCGTGGTAGATTATAGCTCACTTCCCTCTCGAAGAGACGAGGCATGTGTCCCAGGAGTAGGAACATTATAGGCTGATTATGCAAACCATTAGGTACAGACACCAGCACATCAAGCTCCTACAATCTGTCAGATTTCTTTAATAGATTTTCAACTTTATCGCTAAAGCATAAGGTTCAAAGTTGATTGGGAAAATCTGACAGTTTCGGGTAGCTTGATGTGCTGGCGTCTGTACCTAAGTACCTACCTCAAACCTTTCCCCCATCAACCGCATTTAATTATAAGACTCTATCATCCAAATCCCCAATGAATAGGAGACATAATTTTCAAAAGAAATACCAATAAGAAATGAAAAATTCTAATAAATGAGACGTCCTTCCGCTAAGCGTCCCTGGACTGAATTTAAAAAGCTGTTCGTCCCGCTATATCTCTCATTCTCCACGGTGTCGGGTGCGTGAGGTGCCTACGGTAGCTGCCACTGTGGTGAGAGGAGCGGTAGCGGGTAGCGGAAAGAGGTGGAGCGTTTTTTAGGAAAGATCAGAGACCCAGAAGCGTTAAGGCTGAATTTAAAAAATATGGCGAGGGGGGTAATGGCTGACCTTTGCGTTATGCTCGTGAACGGGTGCTGCTTGTGGTGACTGGTCGTCTTGCTGACCATGGTTTTATCATTGTTATCATTATTAATAACTTGTTTATTTAGTTTCCTTATGGTCCTAGTTTATCATTTGTGACTTCAAGCGACAGCTATGTGAACTGAACCCAGCATTGCATAAATATGTTAGCGGTCACGCCCTTTATACCTGGAGGCTTTTATTTAATTTCCATTTATTAATTTTTGCTTGAGTATGTATAGTTTTTTATTGTATTTCTTGGTATATTGGCGTTGCTAGCTGACATATGGCAAATAATTTAATTTAGCGTTCTGTGTCTTGTAATGTTAATTGCTTTGCATACCTTGTATTGTATTCAGTCAAGTATATTTTCTAACTGAACAGACAGCTGTGCTGCTGGGGAGTTTGTTGCGCCACTTCTTCTTCCCAGCGAAAGCACTAGGAAGTGGTGAAGGGCGGGCGTTTTGGGGGACTGTCTTTTGTAATTTTGACGTTCGAAAAGTGCTGATTCTCAGCCTAGTTTGAATAAATGACTTTTGATTTTGATTTTGATTTTTGAACCATTTTGGCGCAGCCGTGAGGCACACACACACACATACACACACACACACACACACACACATACATACCTACAGAACACTAGCTAAAACACTTAGAACATTATTTTCACTTTTTTATTTTGTTATTTGTATTTTGACGGGGGGCCCGTGGCTAAATAATAACAGTCACACAGTTCGATCGATCAGGTTAAGCTACGCTTGACCCGGTTGATCTGTGGATGGGTGACCATCTTTACATACCGAGACCCCTCCGTGCCTCGGAAAGCACGTTAAGCCGTTAGTCCCGGCTGTCATTCGTAGATCTTTGACAGTCTTTACGGGTAGTCAGAAGCCCGAAAGTCTGACAACCAGTCCTTCCTAAGGGTATCTTATTACCCAGTAACTGGGTTGTGGAGGTCAGATAGGCAGTCGCTCCATGTAAAATACTGGTATTCAGCTGCATCCGGTTACAGTGGAAGCCGACCCCAACATAGTTGGGAAAAGGCTAGGCAGATGATGATGTATTTTGACGAACTGAATCCAAATAAGCGTTATAATTATATATTATTTTTATGTCTGTCTGTCACAAGCAAGGTTTTTTCTCGAGATCTATGCAAAAAATCGGAATTTTGGAATGATGTTAGGTCTAGATGTCAAGAACACGAATCCCAAAGTTCTTTTATTTTTTTTGAAGTGATAACTTCTTATAAGTGAAAACTAACAACTGGAGCCGAGGATGCGTGATTCAGCTTCACCGACCGGCTGGAGCCGAGTATACTAGATTCAGCGTCACTGACCCGAGCGTGACGGTTACGTTTCGTTCACTGTTCAGAAAGAGCACAAAGTGCACCTAAAGTCTAATATTCCTAATATTCCGCTCCGCTCATAACGCACGGAGCATTCCAACGAAAATTCCAATCGGCCATCGCATCGGCGCGATATTGCGAGCACGGGCGAAAGAGACACCGTTCCCCGCTATTTCATAAGACGTATAATTGGAATAGCCGCAAAATACCCGCGGTCGCACCCGCCAGCACCCGCCGGCACCCGTCAGCACCCGCCGCCCTAAGGTAAGCGCCTGATTGGCGGTTCCGAAGCCGCGTTTAATTTTTTTGACGTTTTGAAATGGTAGATTTGGATTTAAGGACGTTTAAAGAAAGAGTTTTATTGGTGTGATATGTGCTTCTCTCTTAATGACTGCAGTCACATTATAATTTGTCCAAGTTTATGTTACATGAATATTTTTGAGAATTTCATATTGGGAATAATTATCATATTTTATGGATACTTTCAATATTTTAGAAAAAAAAAACTTACTACATTTAGGGAGTACTTACATATTTTGCTAATACTATGTCTGTTTTGGGAATGGAGTGGTTTTTCACCACGTTCACAATGATTCTATTCGCACTTTTGGTAAAAACTAAGTATTCCTGTTTGAATTTTTATTCAAAAAAACATATTTATTATGTTTGTTTACTTCATTCTCTCGAAATGGTTTAAAATAAAAAAAAAACTATGTTCTAAAGAAACAATGGCCCAATCAAAAGTTTGTCCTGTTTTTCGTAATGGGCCACCATTATCGGTGTAATGGAATAGCTCGGTTGACAAAATGACGTTAATTAACTAAATAAAAAAATTACAGAATTCTTTGCCGGTAATTTTAGAAAGAGTTCTTCCTGAACAAAGAAAAGATCAATAAATCTGCCTCGCCTTTTCCAAACTATGTTGGGCTCGGCTTCCAGTCTAACCGAATGCCGCTGAATACAAGTTTACATACATACTCTTACATACGTTCACTGTCCAGAAAGAGCGCAAAGTGCGCCTGAAGAAGTTTCAGTTCAATAAAAACGCAGCGTTCGGGCCGCTCGCTGACACACGTTATTCGAGGCCGCGGATGAATTCCCAAGATGTCTGCGGCGCGTGACAATAGTCCCCGTGTAATGACGGCTTCGACGGGAGCTGCCGCAATCTGAGAACTTACAGTAAACTGGCTGGAAAGTAATACAGCAAGAGAAGAAACTATCAGTAACTACTTCAATACATTGCTACAATGATCTTTTGGCACTTGAATGACGTTGAGAGCATTTTTTTCGGCCAAGTGAGTTTCGTAGTTGGGATGACTTTGTCCCAAAAACAAACTTAACATTGTCGTCGCTATATCGACTTAGTCCATGTTATGTTTATTAACATTAAATAAAATATGAGTATGAGTGGGTGTAAGTATGTGTGTGAGTATATATGAGTGAGAGTGTTTGTCTGTAGGTGTGACTGAGAGTACATGAGTGTGAGGTTGTGTATGTGTCAAGGTTTCAGAAGTGTTTCGGTATCATTGTAGGGAAGCGTTTGTATCCATTGCATTATTATTTTTTTACCGTCTTAGTAGTTTTTGGGATAAATGTAGATGTATTTATTGATTTTGTTATATAGCACAGCAGATCGTTTGTTAAATTGCATACTGGCAAGCAAAGTCCTTGTCCTGGGGATATTTAATATCATGTCTTTCCTTCTTTTTCTCATTATGCCAGCATCATAGGAAAGAGACTTATGACAAACATAATATGTCGCATAAATGTCTGTATTTTTTTATTGCGTTGACTTCGAAGCTTGATTTTTATAGAGCTCCAAGAGACCGCATACCTACGTATTTGATATTAATTTCAACTTGATACCTACACGCGTCTCTGAGAAAAAGGTTCATGACATACTGGCAGACGGACAGGCCCGCGGACTGACGGACAACGAAGTGATCCTATAGGGCTCCGTTTTTTCCTTTTAAGGTACGAAACCCAAAAAAAATAAAATCGGATCGGGAGTTCTGAAGATCATCCCGTGTATACAAACTCACAAATTTTATCTGTTTTTAACCGACTTTTTTAATGTATGTTCGGGCATAACTCCGTCATATATGGACGGATTTGCAATTTTTTTTTTCGATCGAGGTTTATTCCGAAATAGTCTCATTTAAATTTCGTAAAGATATGGTGATGAGTTTCGGAGATAGTCAACGGAACTCTTCCAAAAATACCAGTAAAACCACCGCGATTGCTGCTATTGCATATGTATGCATTGTTTACGCAATCGCACAACATGACATCACGTCTGTACCCTATAAACGCAGATGCAGCTTCCTGTCACTGATATTTACAAAGTAAGTAGTGTTATAATCATGAATTTGTTTGGGGTAGGTATAACTAAAAAGTGAAAAAAAAAAAATCAACCACCTTCCAAAAAACACTACAATGTGAAAAATAACTTTAATTCTGGAAGTCGGTGTCGTTGGTTCCGCATTTTCGTTTTTTGACATCGACTTCCGAAAGTCGGTTGTTTTTTTTTATAAAAGTTTTTATTAAAAAAAAAACAGCTTCTACCAACGACTACGTTTGCGTGAACGTTGTATGTATAGAAATAGGTAAGATGATATGAGATAAACAGCACAGTACCTCTTCAACAATCACAGATGTCCAATTGCTTCGCAATTCTGAGCTTTATTTAGTTAGTTCCAATACAAAATGAAGGTGTTCTCGGCTGAACGGGCGGATTAATCTAAAATCCATTAAGAGCTAGGTGGATTTATTTTAAATCCTGGGTTGTTGTTGTAATTTAGCCGTTGATTGTTGTGACTTAAGGATACGTACCTATTGTGTGCTTTTATAAGGGTTCCGTACCATTATCTATAAAAACGGCAAAAAAAATCATGTCTGTTGTATAGGACTCCCCTAAATATTTATTTTATTCTGATTTTTAGTATTTGTTGTTATAGCGGCAACAGAAATACATCATCTGTGAAAATTTAAACTGTAACTATTACGGTTCATGAGATACAGCCTGGTGACAGAACTTCGGACAGACGGACGGACAACGGAGCGGCAGTAATAGGGTTCCGTTTTTCCCTTTGGGTACGGAACTCTAAAAACCAGCTAAACTTATAAGAAAATACACATTCCATTCAAGAAAATGAAACTATTATTCAAATATGGTGGTAATTAATACCAGTGATTATCGCGAACGGCGCCGGCTCTCAACGGACATTCGTCTCGAGATGCGCATTAATCGCGCGCACCTCTATTGTCTCTGGTAATCGTCTATCCAACGAGAATCGCGGCGATTTATGGTCAGATCTGTTCAAGCTTTTCACTGTACAGCTTTTGAATTGTTTTATTAATTATTATGGCTTAGAAACCAAGTTGTTGAAACGTATAGAAGACTTTTTAATTGCTGTATTCTTCTTGTCAATGGCAATCTAAAGGGAGTCGGCAGCCTAACTGCCTCGCCTGGTCTCGTGGTAGCAAGGGCGACTACTGAACGTGGGGTCCTAGGTTCTATTCCAGGGTCGGGCAAAGTGTTAGTGAGTTTTTCCTCGGAAAGTAACTAAAACTTTGGTCCTGCCCCTGATCTCTCTCCGGTCATGTCGCATTGCCGTCCCGTCGGACTATGAGACTGAAGGAAGAGAGAGTACACGGTACACCTGTGCACTATAATATGTCCCAGAACTCGGCCTAGAGTACTCTGTTTATTTATCTAAATGGACCCGGCCCAGAATTCGACAATGTGTTTGGCGCCATCACTAGCTTTCTGTAATAATAATAATATATTGTTACAAATAGAAAGACAAATTAATTTTTTAAAAAGATTTTAATGGCCTCCGGCCTAACGGTTTTACAATATTTGAAATATGACAAATCAGACAGAGCTTCCGCGCTATGCGATGACCGATGGGCAAATGGACGAGTGCCGCCAGCCGCCTTCCTTATATAGCCCGTCGCGGTGTTGCTATTCTTGCTAGTAGTTTTCTTCTAATACGGCTTCTCCTGACGGGGCTGCGTGCTCGAAGCCCTCAGCAGGAGCTCGTGGATGGGTCAGCAACAGCCTCCGCGTCCAATGGCTGTTCGGCGTCATCGTCATCGATCTCTGTGGAGATACACACATTCTAAGTGACATACTCAATTACATTGTTCATCAACGGTTGGGCTAAAACCATATAGTGCATAGAGATATCAGATTATGTACCAGTCAACCAAATGAGTCAATACTCGTATAAGCAGTTATCAACGCTACACACAAGCGTTTCAGGTCACATAGGTTTTACACAGGTCTGTTCCCACGCAACTGTATACCCCGCACATACTCGCGTGCGCAACAGGATTTACGTCAGTCTCTAGTAGGTCACCCCAGATACCTAATAAGGGCTGGATTTACACAGGTCTGTTGTCGGCTGCGCCACCGACTCACCCCAGATACCTCATAATGGCTGGATTTACACAGGTCTGTTGTCGGCTGCGCCACCGACTCACCCCAGAAACCACCAGTTACAGGGTCAACCCAATACCACGCGCACAGGATTTACATGGGTCTTTTCCACTGAACATAACACATAACGTGGCAAAAATAAATAAACACATGGTTGTTTAGTACATAATCAAGCTCAAGAATAGGGAAAAGACTAGTAGGTATGTAAGCTAACAAAGCAAACATAGCAATCGTACAATAAGTACCTTCAAAAAATGCAGCACATGTTTCAGGTGTCCATTCACCCTTCCATAACACCATGTATGTAGCAGCTACTTGACTAGTCTTTCCGTAGGTACAGGCTAGTAATTGTACCTCATATCTATCGTTAGGGAGGAGCTTAGTAACTTTATAAGGGCCTCTCATACCGCTATCGAGTTTTCCGGTACTTTGAGAGTTTTTAATCACATAAACTAAATCATTAACTTGAAACGTTTTAGGCAGTTTCCTATTCTTATTAATATAAGAATCCTGTTTTTCTTTGTTTTCCCGAATAAGTTCATCTGCACGCTGCCGTCTCATCTCGCGAATTGCATCGCGATTTGGATTTGAACCTTCGCACGTTATATCTTTGATTAAGGCGTTTATTAAAGGTGTAGTGGAATCAGTGCCAATAAGAAGATTTAATGCCGAATATTGGGTAGTCTTATGTTTAGTAACGTTTAAAACCAATTGCAATTTCCATAATATTTTTGACCAATCATTTTCATTATAGTTTACTTCAACTCTTAACATGTTTAAGACTGTGCGGCAGTAACGTTCGACTTGTCCGTTTTCCTGGTGCATTTCAGGGGTAATGAAATGCACTTCGACCCCATGATTTGAAATCCAATTAATAAACTCATGGTTATCGAACATACGACTTCTATCGCACACTAGTCTTTTAAAAGTACCAAACAGAGAAATTATTTGGGTCATTACGCGCCTCAACTCGCTGCAATCTTGCCTGGTTAGGGCATAAAGCATACAGTACTTCGTATACGCGTCAACTATAATAAGTACATGTTTATGACCATCACTTTCTCTCAGCGGTCCGAGTACATCCGCATGTATCGTATCAAATGGTACTGGAGCCTTTTCCCAAGAGGATATTGGTTGCAAAGGTGCGCGAGGGACTTGCTTATGAGAAATGCACACTACGCAGTGCGTCACGTACTTTGCGACAAATTGTCTAAGACCGGGGAACCAGAAGTGTCGCAGGATCAGATTAGTAGTTTTGTCTACACCAATGTGTTCATGCTCGTCATGGAAAACGTGCAATAAACTTAATCGAAATGCCTTGGGTACATAACATAAGAATCGCGCTTGCTCACCCGTGACGTCATACTTATAATACAAGAGGTTATTACGTTTCACGTAACGCTTGTTATCCAATTTACCGTTATCTAATTTTTCAAGTAACGTTAGTGTCTCCTCGTCACCTGCCTGTGCCACTTGAGCCCAATTTTGTGGTTTTTGAACAACATTAATAATATTGACCGGATTCCTACTTAAGTAGTCTACGTGCGACATAAGCGCGCCTTTACGGTATTCTAGCGAGAAATCGAAATCTTGCATGTACATCCACCATCTCGCAACTCTGGGTTGGAGATCCTTCTTACGTTGTGTCATTTTTAATGCATTACAATCCGTGATTATCTTAAAAGATTTACCAATCAAATATTGTCTAAAATGTTGTAAGGATTTTACTACCGCGAGGGTCTCCAACTCATAGCTGTGGTATTTGGATTCCGCGCCAGCAGTCAATTTGCTAAAATAAGCAACTACTCGTCTACGGCCGTCCTTGCCTACTTGCATAAGGATTCCGCCGTAACCTATAGAACTGGCATCCGTATGCAGCTCAGTTGTCAATTCAGGATCGAATATTGTCAAAATTGGTTCATTAGTTAAATAAGAAATGATATCTTGACGTGCGTTTTCGTGTTCATCGCTCCAATTAAAGGTTACTCCTTTTCTAGTTAGAGCGGCAATTTGCGCAGTCTTAATCGCGTAATTAGGAATGTATCTTCGGAAGTATCCCGCGAGGCCAAGAAATTGGCGAACCTGTTTGACGTTACTCGGTCGTGGTGATTTAACTAATGCATCGATTTTATAATTGCTCGGTCTAACCTGACCATCTCTTATGATTCTACCTAGATATTCTATTTCCTTGGTTAAATGATAAATGATAAATGATAAATGATTTATTTTCTGTAAGTAGGTTTGTACAAACACTTTTACATGTCAATAGGTTAGAAAAGTACATTTCTTTAGGTTAATTGAAAAACCTGCCTCAGTTAGCGTTTTTATAACCGAATCTAATAAAACGAGGTTTTCATCAATCCCGTCCGTTAATATCAACACATCGTCGATGTAAACCATAACCTTTCCTGCATCAATGAAGGGTTTAAGTGTTTTAGAGATAGTTTTCTGATAAAAAATCGGCGCGTTCGCTAAACCGTAGGGTACCTTGCAATATTCATAGTGGGCCTCCGGTGTAACGGATGCGGTCTTATGGATAGACTCTTCAGCAACCCTAAGTTGATGGAAACCGGAAACCATGTCCAGGGAGCTGAACCAGCGAGCATTACCTAACCTATCTATATAGTCGTTGATCAAGGGGAGAGGATGTCTAGTTTTGACAGTTATTCGATTCAGTGCACGGTAGTCCACGACCATTCTATCAGAACCATCCTTCTTCTTTACTAGTAGGATCGGACTAGCGTATTCTGAATCGGACTCGCGGATAATTTTTTTATCAAGCAAATCCTTCACTATATTGCGTACTTTTAATTTTTCATCATGTGATAATTTGTAGGGTCTATAGTACACGGGTACATCGCTTGTTAACTTAATATGCATCTCACTATCTTTCACTGTTGTGGTAGCGGTACCGCTTAAAAAGAATTCCGAATACTTGGTGAGGACCTCTAGTAACCGCTCCCTATCATTTCCAGACACCGATGTATTAACTTGATCAGACAAGGAAATCGAATTCACCTGCATAACATCGTTTACGGTCACCTCACTATGAACTAGACGTTGGCAGTTACCGGACCTAACATAAGTAATACCTTTCCTGTTTAGTACGTCTGTACCAATTATGACGGGTACATTCAAATTATTGCCACCCACAACACAAAAATCAATTTCTATTGTTATATCGCTAAACTCAACGGGTAGCGTTATAAATGATTCTGATCTAATTTCTGTACCACCCAAGCCGCATAATAGCTGGTTAGTAGGCTTAAATTGACACTGGAAATGTTTAGCCACAGTTTCTGACATTAAGGAAACACATGAACCACTATCAATTAGTACGTCTAACGGTATCCCTAATATGACAGCAGTTGTTACATCACGATTTTTATAATTACCCACAATTTCGCGACAAAAATTGACACCATTATTATTTCGTGAGCTTGCACGTTCCTTAGCAAAACAAGTAGCCTCGGAATGACCTACTTTTTTGCAAAACGTACACTTCGGCGGATCACCACGAGATGACGCCAGTAACGCAATTGCTTTTTCGTCACTATTACTCGGGGATGTATTCGACCGTTTGTTACAATTGACACTCCTATGACCAAATTGATTACACTGATAACACTTTATTGATTTTGAATCTTTAGAATCATGCTGACGTTTTAACGGTTTGCGATTTGAATTATTACTATTGGAAGACTTATCAGATCGATTGGGATGATTAGGGAACGCTCTCTTATTATAGCTGCTAGAAGGTTTAACAAAGCTCGATAAAAACTCCACTATAGAATCAGGCGATAATTTAGCGTTAGTAGCCATAGCGCGAATTTGCGGATCTGCAATTCCACGAATAATAATAGCGGTAAGCAGCTCGTCACTTAAGCCCTTAACTATGCGTAACCTTAAAAGCGATTTACGAGCATACTCAGCATATGTGGAGTATTTATCGGACTCTGTCCGCATTACATCATAAAGAATGTTCGCGACATCGACAGAACGTGGGCATAGCGCTTTTAGTTCTAATTTGAAACTGGACCATGTACGAATAGTGCTTGTCCATTGGCTAAGCCAGGTGCGAGATTCGCCCTTTAGACAATGTCCGATGCGAGCAAGGCATTCTCGGTCGTCCCAACAGTTCGAAATACGAGCTCTTTCTACTTCATCGCACCACGTGTCGAAGTCATGAACACTCGGATCAAAATCCGAGACAAAATATCGGTTGGATCTGACCTGAGCACAGCTGATAGCGGTCAAAAGACGCTCTGCGGCGTTTGTCACCACGTCTTCAGACTGCGTTGATTCCATGTTGCTAGCGTGTGGCGTCAGCGGCGGCGTTCCGGCCGGCGCGGACACAAACTCGCGCGGCGGTGTAGGCGCTCCGAGCACCGACACCGACGGTGTCGTGTTTGGCAGCTCGAGCGGGCCAACACTGGCCGCTACAACGGCTTGCGTCTCCACTGACGCGCGGGACTGGTCTTCCAACGCGCGTAGCCTCCTCAGGATCTCCTCCATTGGATTAGGCGAAGGAGTTCGCCCACGGCGTTTTCGCTTGCTGCGTTGATCGTTGGAAGCCATCGCACAGAAACTCCGTCCAAATATTAAATAACCAAAGCACGTTTACTAAGTTATAGTTTGTACTAAGTTTTCTTTTATAAAACCAGAAATGTGTCTCAACGGCTTTTCAGCCTTCGAATCCCACTTCTGATGTTACAAATAGAAAGACAAATTAATTTTTTAAAAAGATTTTAATGGCCTCCGGCCTAACGGTTTTACAATATTTGAAATATGACAAATCAGACAGAGCTTCCGCGCTATGCGATGACCGATGGGCAAATGGACGAGTGCCTTTTTTTTTTTTTTTTTTTTTTTGAATGGCATCTCGCAGTTCAACCTATGAGGTTGTCGACTGCTTAACCGGGCTTGCCTGTGGATGCCTCAATAAATTAAGGCCTCCAGCCAGGGCTTAAAACTTAAAAACTAAGCGACTACACGCTAAGGGCACCCCCTGTGGGGTACGGACCTCGGCTTAGGGCGTCGCTGGGAGAGGGCAGCAAGGGACAGGCTGGATCGGAATTATTTAGGGGCGAATTTTGAACTACAGGCTCAGCGGCGCGGGCTGGCTCGAGCAAGGGTCGGGGCGGACATGGTATGGGGGGTCGCGACGGGCCTCGACGGCGAGGACGGAAGGACGGCTGTCGGGACTTGTGTTTTGTGAGCGTGCTGGTGGCTTTTCTACTTTCCTGTAGGAGGGTCGTAGCGTCGTCGGGGATAGTGAGAGTATGCCTTGGTCGGCGAATCCTACTTATGCGAGAGGGAGTGTATCGGGCGGCCGCTGCAATCAGGGGATTGGGGTGCTTTATGCCAGTATCAAAGAAGCGCTTGGAAAGACGTTTCATGAACTGCTGGATGGTGGGTATTCTGAGGTCTAAGTGTAGACTCTCATTGCGGACATAGAAGGGGGCTCCCGTGACCTTTCTGAGGAAACGGTTCTGGAGGGTCTGCATTCTATGCAGGTGGCGAGGCTTGGCGTGTGCGAAGACTACGCAAGCATAGGTCATGATGGGACGGATGACCGCGGTGTATAGGCGCAATTTGCACTTTTGTGACAATTTGCTGCGGGCGGTCAGTAAGAAGTGGAGCCTACTGAGAGCGAAAGAGGCGCGCGAACGAGCCGTCTTTATGTGCTCTCTGAAAGTAAGGTGGTGGTCGAGGATGACACCTAAGTATTTGGCTTGCTTCTCCCAAGGGATCGGCTTGCCATACATAGTGATCGGACTGGGGAGGGGGGAGGCGAGTCGACGGGGTTTCGAGAAGAGCACTGCCTGACTCTTATCGGGGTTGACCTCTATTCTCCATTTCCGGAACCAAGCGCCTAAGACGCTTGCGGAGGTCTGGAGAGTGCGAGCAATAGAGGCCTGACAGCGACCCGTATAGTAAATGGCAGTGTCGTCGGCGAATAGAGCCAACTGAGCCTTTTTACTATTTGGAATGTCGCTGGTGAATAGGGTGAACATGAGGGGGGATAACACGGATCCCTGGGGGACTCCGGCACGGATGGGGTGAGGGGAGGAGAGTGCACCCTCGACTCGGTAGCGGAAAGTACGATCCGACAGAAAGTCTCGTAAGATGAGCACGAGACGGTCTGGCACTCCTAGTAGGTAGAGCTTATATAATAAGCCATTGTGCCAGACTTTGTCGAAAGCTTTCGCTATGTCGAAGAACAACACGCCCGTCATCGCACTGCGCTGGAAGCCGGCGCTAATGTGTTCTACGATGCGGTGGACCTGTTGGATGCACGAGTGTTTAGTTCGGAAACCGAACTGCTCGTTAGGGATAAGGCTCTTTGCTTCAGCATAGTCCTTGAGTCGCTTATAAATAAGCCTCTCATAGATTTTGCCAAAGACATTGAGCAAACTGATGGGGCGGTAGCTGGTGGGCTCAGACTTGGGTTTGCCTGGCTTGGGGATGCCGATGATGGTGGCTTCTTTCCACGTTTGCGGGAAGATGTTGTTGCTCAGAGCGCCATTGAAGATGGCGGTCATAAGCAATATGAGGGGGGCGGGGAGGAGTTTGTACACCTTATTGGTGATACCGTCCGAACCGGGGGCTTTCCGTGTTTCGAGCCCTTTAATGATGTCTTGCACTTCGTCGGGAGTGACGGGAGGCAGAGGATCATCGGGGTCTTCGACTGGTGGGAGGGAGGCTCTACGTTCGACTTCAGCGTCCACCTTATCAAGGTGCACTTGGTCTACTGGTTGAGAGCTGGGAGAGCATTGGGACTCTAGGCTGTCGGCGAGGCATTCGGCTTTGTCGGGGCTGTCGAAAGCGACGCTCTTGTCGGGGCGAATGAGAGGGGGCATGGCGACCTCTTCAGGGGAGCGTAGTTTCCTCTGAAGGTGCCAGAAGGCTTGGTGGGTGGGCTCGAGTTCGCTGAGCATCTTGTCCCAACCTTCGGAACGCCACTCCACTATACGCTTCTTTGCAGCACGCTGTAAATGGCGCATGTGGGCTTTGTTCGCGTCACAGGGAAAAGAGTCATAGGCACGAATGGCCGCGTTCTTCTCGGTTATCAGTTCACGTACGTCGGCCGGTAATTTCCAGCGATGGTCTTCCATCACCGGAACTTCCCGTGAACAATCCGTCAATACGGATTGTACGTGTTCTGTAAACGAGTCGATCGCGCCCGTCGTGTCTGCGACTGAAGCTATGAGGTCAGGAATGGAGTCCAAGTGAGGCGACGTGGTGGATTTCAGTCTTTCGCTTACTTTCCTCCAGTCGGTTATCACTTTGGTCTGAGGGGGCTGGTTGGGGTCACGCAGGCCCGAATAGGGGGCTAGATGCATGATGACTGGGCGGTGATCGGAATTAAGCTCGTGTAACGTCTCAATTGATTGCAAACGGAGGTTCACATTCTTGAGCAGCGCTACATCGAGTACATCAGGAAGCTGGTTGGGATCGCCAGGGAAATGGGTAGGGTTCATCGGAGCGATGACATCGAAGTTAAGGGTGGCGCCCAGGTTGTACACGATCCTACCTCTGGTAGTAGTCGTGCTGCTGTTCCAGGCGGGATGTTTGGCATTGAGGTCCCCCGCCATGATGACGGAGTCACTCAGACCGAAGAGGGCAGTGAGGTCATTGGTGAGAGAGATGGGGTCCTCTGCACCATTACTGGGTGGGATATAGGCGGAAATGATGGTGATTGGTTGATGACCAGTCATGCCGAGCCGACAGATAGAGATCTCCAGATGAGAGAGGAGGGGGGGTGGATCTACAGGGATGCAATATAGTGCCTTCCTGTAGTAAATAAGGGTACCTCCCTTGTGACAACGGGACCTGTCATTGCGAACTAATTTATAGTTGGCAATGTTCGGGTTTCGGTGGTGGGGCTTCAGGAAGGTTTCCTGTATTAGGAGGACGTCAAGCTGATGGTCGCGGAGGAAAGTGGCGATCTCGTCGCGTTGACTAGTAATGCCATTTGCATTAAAGAAACCTATTTTTAGGGAACGGGGTTTGGTAACACTAATTCTTTGTTGATCCATTGGAACAATTAGGATTTTAGTGTTTGAAGGACTTGCGTAACCTGGGGATACGCATTGAATATCTCGGCGATACGCCAAGCATTGCCATTGCAGGCTTTGATTTCTGCTGCCATAGCGTTGGCGGGGGCGATAAACGCTGCATATGCACCGAGTATCACCTCCATGCTATTAGGCTCACAGCCGGGGACTGGGGGTGGGGGGGACCTACTAGGACCTGCGGGAGCAGCCCTGGGAGCGGTAGGAGGTCGGGCTGATGCGGCCTCTGGGGCCGAGGGGACTGCTGGGGCCGTGGGGGCTACTGATGGCGCTGGGATGGCAGTTGCGATCAGCGCTGGGATGGCCGGGGGTTGGGAGGGCACCGAAGCAGCAGGGGCTTTCTGGTGGAATAGGTTTGCCCAGGGGGAAGGCCTTTGTGGACTGAGCCGATCAGGCATTTGTGAAGATGGAATCTTCACTGAGGGACTCTCTCTTTGTTGGCGGTCGCTTGCGCGCTTTGCCAGTTTGGGAGAGGAAGCTTTAGGAGCTTTGGGGCAGCCCCGGTAGTTAGCCGGGTGCCCGGATTGGCCGCAAAGTACGCAGCTGGGGGGCTCTGTACAAAGAGTGCGGTCTTTGGGACGGGGGCAATCAGCTGTTCCGTGCTCACCTAGACACTTGACGCATCTAGGTGTCGCGTAACAGTTGGATTGGGAATGGCCATAAAGTTGGCATCGGTGGCATTGTCCAATAAGATTGGACTTACGGGGCTTCTCGATGGAGATGCCCGAAAGGGAGCAAACTGATTTCACCCTAAATATAGGGTGATGACCTTCTGTAGGGTCGCAAACTACAAGGACCATGTCGTAAACAAGGCCCTTTCTCGCTTTGTGCAAGCGATGGACAGCGGAGACGGGGATACCTTGTGAAGCAAGGTCAGAATGAATCTCCTCGGTGGAGATTTCTTTAGGGACTCGCCTAATGATGACTCGGGTTGGAGTTTCCTCCGGGAGGGAGTAAGTGTGAAAGGAATAATTCCTCTCACGTAGCATACGGGTAAGTTCCCTGTAGTCCGAGGACGAGGGAACGGTTACCTTGATGCCTAGCTGGGTCGACCTGGCATTTGTGTAGTTGATCTTTCGATCAACACACATTTTCGAGATTTCTGTCCATTTGGACTTCTCGTGAATGTATAGAGGGGGCGGGGGTCGTTGCTTCTTTTTGATGTCCGAAGCAGGAGGACTAGCCCTAGGGCTTGAAGGACGGGTGGCCTGAGGTGCGGCGGGGGAGGGGGTGGGAGGGCAGGGGATCGAGATAGCCGCGACTGGCTTTTTGGCCTTGTTGGCGTGGGATGAGGCTCCCTTCTTCCTTTTGCCTCCCTTTCCGACGACTTCATAGTCGTCTTCAGAGGAGGACGAAGAGGTTGAGAGGGCTTCCTCTGAGTCGGACTGAGGTACGGACGTATCCATACTCTCGGGGTGTGCAGCTGCGGGACACAGCTGCGGTGCGCCTATTGTCTTAGTGACAATGGCGGCTTGCACAATGGGTGCGGAAACAGGGGCGGCGGCAACCACAATAGGTGTGGAAACAATGGCCTCGGGAGTTTCGGCGGATTCCATTGTCGGGACGGACAATGGTGCCGGAATATTCGGGTTAATCCCTAATGAGGGATTAGTCATAGGAATGCCTTTGTCGGCCAAAGGCGGTGAGAGCGGGCTCTCGAGGACGTCGCTGAAGTCAGCGACCGAGCCAGAAGATGGGGCGGGAGAGGGAGCTCGCTGAAATTCAGCGAGTTTACTGCCATACTTGGCGACGAAATCCGGGTCCTTCAGCAGGACCTCCCTGACGAACGCTATTAACATAGCGTCCGACATGGTTGGATCGGGGTAGTTAAAGAAGGGGACTCATAGGGGCGTAGAAAACCCTAACAACCTAACTCCCCGGGTGGATGGGCCCGGGGGTGTGTGACCCTCCCTGTCGGGTGTAGACAGGGAGGTGAGTACCTATTGGTGAGCCCTAAGCTTGTAAACCGTCGCCAGTCTTATTGTGCGAACGGGGCCCTGAACCAGTCTAGTGCGAAGGGTGTAGACACACCCAACCGACACTAGGTGTGTAGCTGTGGACGAAGTCAGATACTAGATTCGACTAGGAGATCCCCCAAGGCCGAGATTCTAGCTCCCGATTCCAATTGACTTCCTCACCCTGAAGGGGCTCGGCGGGTGTGATTGGGGCAACACCCCCTTGGCTTCGTTGGCACCGTTAGGTTTCCACCAAGGACCACGAAACTGTGGTTTTTCCCTGAAGGGGCCAAGAACGTTTTGACAGACGTAACTAGTTTTGGAAACAGTGATATCAATGCCGCCTTGAAAAGGCAGCTATTGATAGGAACAGGGGTGTAGTCGGAGACTACAGATTTCGTTACGACAGGCGTAACGAAACCGGGCGGCGATAGCGGTGAGACACGGTGCAGCGAGCAGGTAGCAGCGGCACGTCCGTTCACGGCGAGCGTCGAGCGGAGAATGTGATGGACGAGTGCCGCCAGCCGCCTTCCTTATATAGCCCGTCGCGGTGTTGCTATTCTTGCTAGTAGTTTTCTTCTAATAATATATATATTTATTCAAAAATTATAAGGCATGAAAATTATTACAGTTTTGCTTAAATAAAAATTGTATTGCTAAGACTTACGTGCCTGAACTAGGTAATCCTGTGTTTCAGGCGAGAAAAGCTAAACTAGTATTTTAAAATTAATAAATAAACAAAAGTTGAAAATGGACAGATAATTATATGTTGAGTAGCTTAAATCTTACTATCTATATTTGGTAAATATTTAACATAGGTGAAAATGTATACCTATATTTACTTTAACACAGTTAGTAAATTTTCTGTTTCTTCATAAGACATACTTTGGAGAGCATCCTTGAATCTGTAACGTGGAACAGCCGTGCGTTTCTGTAACCATCTCACCGTGAAAGCTTGGGTGAAGTGAGCGTGGAGTGAGCTGTCATTCGCTAGGGATTAACACTATTAAGTGCTCACTTCACTTATGATTTCACGGTGAGATTTTTACAGAATCAACCGGCAGAACCACATTTATAATCCATGGCGGAGTCATCTATAACTCATGAATTGCTGTATTGGTCTTTTGGTTTTCGGTCGGTAGTAGAGCTCCAGGTTCAGGTTCGATGTCGAGTCAGACAAAGCTTTAATTGAAGTTTTCTTATTTGATAATTCATACAATCCGCGAGTCGACTAATTTTTTTTATTATTTAAATTGAAGCTTTTTTACCTCACTAATCTCACTAATAGCTGGGTATAAACAGTTTTTTAATATTTTTAAAAATTGAAAAGATATGAGCGTTCAAAATTCTCAATTAGACAGAGAGGGAAATACTGAATTGTGACGTCATAGTTCAGTATCGCCATATAAATTACATGCAAAACTTCGTTTTGCGAGAAAGAGATAGACAAAAAGTTTCTATAAGTTATAAGTTTTTTATTTTTCGACCGATTTCAAATTTGATTTCGAATTCTATTATTGTATTACATGTGTGGATATATTATCTACTAGAATATATAGTATTCAATATCATGCAACTACCCAATTGGGTCGTAGTGGACCATTTGCTTACAACAATAAGTACCTAACTACTTACATCCTTCCTTCTTTGCTTTTGGCTACGTTGTATATTTTATGTCTTTTTATTTTTTATTATTATTTTGTTTTTTATTTGTAACGTGCGTTTTGTTTGTGCAGAATAAACGTTTTCTCTTTCGTTTCTTTCTTTCTTTTACATCCAGTTAGGTAGACCGTATCTAAACTGTGTCATCATCAGTAATCAGCCTATCACGTTCCCACTGCTGGGACACAGCCCTCCTCTCTGTAAGAGGGTGTGGGCCGTAATCCACCCTTGTAGGGCCAATGTGGTAGTACTATACCCTGCATTAAACAGCGTAAAGATCAATGTGTACCGACGCCAGCACATCGAGCTACCCGAAACTGTCAAATTTTCTCAATCAACTTTGAACCATATGCTTTAGCGATAAAGTTGAAAATTTATCAAATAAATTTGACAGGCTATAGAAGCTTGATGTGCTGGCGTTTATACCTATAATACCTTTATGAAATGACTATTTGACCAAAAGCCTATGTCCTTCCCCAAGATGCCATCTATCTCCATGCAAAATTTTATCGAAATCCTTTCAGTGGTTTAGGCGTAGAAGGTATATCAGGGGCTACGGCAGTGTCCCCGCCAAGTCGAGAGCGAAGCAAACACTGCCGTACCATCCTTTACTGGAACCATTTCGCCGCATTTTCAGGCCCCTATTTGAGAACCTCTGGATAAGACCAGAACGCAGAAATTTTGGTCATCGAGTAAACTATAATCACATACTTAAAATCCAAAATTTCAAATCTGTAGGTCATTTAGTTCGGAAGTTAAGCGAAAGCAAAGTTTCGCATTTATGACACTCACTCACTCATGATCATCAAAATAGAACTAGTACTTCCCATAAACTCAGAGAGCTGAAATTTGGTACAGAGGCCAAGTCACACAACATTAACTATAATAATAAAGAAATCGCAGTAAGGAACCTTAGACTTGGCACGACTTTGTCTAGATTTCATTACTTTTTAGAGATAAACAAGCAGCTCCATCGAGACTTGGCTAGTTTTTTACAGAATGTTTTTGGTGGGATAGGTAAGTTACTCCTTATAACACTGAAAATGAAAGTCCTGTCAAAATCGGTCCAGCCGCTTTGGAGATTAGCCGGAAAAAACACAGACAGAAAGACGGTTTTTTATTTGACCCGTATATACTGTCATATGCATTTAGTAAAAAGTTATTATTTTGACATGACAAACAGACACTTAAATTTTATTTATTTGTATAAATATATGGCAGGAAACTGCAGCCGCGATTCACAAGCAGAAATAATTAAAATGCAGTCCAGTAAGTAATGTTTTAATCCAAAAGATGATAAAATCAGCTAAATACCTACTTTTTACCGGAAAAAGCAGACTTTTCCTTATCAAATATTGGTGAACCATTCCAAATAGGCTTTCGGTAAAATAAAATAACAGCGGAATATTAAAGCTTTGGCAGCCATTTTAATATTCCTTATGTAGCAAACACCACCGGCCCGTGAAGGGTTATAATATATTGTTGTAATTGCCAATAAATTTGCTTGTAAAGCAAAATTATTGGTAAGTGAGACCCTTTGCATAAATACCTTTTACGATTAATACGAGTAGAGAACTAAAGCTGAGCAAGTGGTGGCCTGTGAGTTTGAGCCCAGGATGAAACCCAAGATGTACAGACGCCAGCACATCAAGCTACCCGAAACTGTCAGATTTTCCCAATCAACTTTGAACCTTATGCTTTAGCGCTAAAGTTGAAAGTCTATTAAAGAAATCTGACAGATTGTAGGATCTTGATGTGCTGGCGTCTGTACAATTATTTTCAATGGAGATACTACATAGTATAATACAACCCTTGCGAAATTTCAACAAAATCGGAGATTTTTTGCCGTCTGTGGCGTGTGACGTTGTAAACGTCACACGCCACAGACGGCAACCGCCCGATTCCGGACCGGTCGATTCTGTAAAAATCTCACCGTGTAATCATAAGTGAGCACTTAATAGTATTAATCCCTAGCGAATGACAGCTCACTCCACGCTCACTTAACCCAAGCTTTCACGGTGAGATGGTTACAGAATCGCACGGCAAGTAACGTGTTACCCTAGTAACTGGGTTCTGGTGGTCAAATAGGCAGTTGCTCCATGTTAACTGCTAGTATTCAGCTGCATTCAGTTAGACTGGAAGCCAACTCCAACATAGTTGCTCCTATAGCCAGCTAATCAGCTTCAATTAGAGAATAATTACTAAATTTATTTTTATTTTTATTCAAGAGCAACAAAATCAAAATCAAAAGTCATTTATTCAAACTAGGCTGAGAATCAGCACTTTTCGAACGTCAAAATTACAAAAGACAGTCCTCCAAAACGCCCGCCCTTCACCACTTCCTAGTGCTTTCGCTGGGAAGAAGAAGTGGCGCAACAAACTCCTCAGCAGCACAGCTGTCTGTTCAGTTAGAAAATACTTGACTGAATACAATACAAGGTATGCAAAGTAATTAACATTACAAGACACAGGACACTAAATTTAATTATTTGCCATATGTCAGCTAGCAACGCCAATATACCAAGAAATACAATAAAAAATTATACGTAGGTACTCAAGCAAAAATTAATAAATGAAAATTAAATAAAAGCCTCCAGGTATGAAGGGCGTGACCGCTAACATATTTATGCAATGCTGGGTTCTGTTTACATATCTGTCGCTTGAAGTCACAAATGATAAACTAGGACCATCGAAGGAAACTAAATAAACAAGTTATTACTAATTATAACAATAATAAAACCATGGTCAGCAAGACGACCAGTCACCACAAGCAGCACCCGTTCACGAGCATAACGCAAAGATCAGCCATTACCCCCCTCGCCATATTTGAGGGAAGGAGGCAACCCGACCCCCGACGCTACCGCAAGCAGTGACATCTGAGGGAGCATGACGAACTTGCTGCCGGTTGCTCAGGTAAGAATAATATGATCAATCGTCGAGGTCACTAGCTAACCACATATTGCAATCAACTCATTAGAAAACATTTAAATGGGTTGATTATGTCAATAATATAATAAAAATAAAACTAAACTGATTTGACTTATACAGCCCAATAAAAACAATTGTATAGGTAATGAGCTCATATAACCTATTAGTAATCTAATTCTGGAGAAAGAACATAAACATTGTCTTGAGTTAATCAGGGCGACCAACTATTCTTATCGTTTAAGTAGTCGTTGATGGAGTAGTATGCCTTTGAACAAAGGTTGGATTTTACTTGAGCTTTAAATGCATTAAAAGGCAAATCTAGCAAAGAAGAGGGTAGCTTGTTATAAAAGGCTATACCAAGCCCAACAAATGAGTTATGAACCTTATGAAGCCGGTAAAAGGGAGCACGTAGCTTGTCCTTATTTCTGGTGTTAACATTGGGAACATCACTGTTTTTAGTATACAAGTGTATATTTTGCCTAATATATATGATGTTGGCAAATATGAATTGTGATGCAACCGTGAGAATACCAATATCTTTAAATAAATCTCTTAGAGAAACTCTAGCACCTAGCTGGTAAATAGCTCGAACAGCTCGTTTTTGAAGAACAAATATATTTTGTATATCAGCTGCTTTGCCCCACAGCAGAATACCGTAGGACATAACGCTGTGAAAATAACTAAAATATACTAAACGAGCTGTATCAACGTCAGTGTATTGTCTTACTTTCCTGACGGCATAGGCAGCCGAACTGAGCCTTCCTGCTAGGCTCGATATATGTGGTCCCCACTGAAGTTTGGCATCTACTATTATTCCCAGAAAAACTGCTGAGCTCACAGTCTCAAGCGCCTCTTTATCTAAGACGATGTTGGGTCCTAGATTTCTAACATTGGGTAAGGCGAACTTTATACATTTCGTTTTCTTGGCATTGAGAACTAGGTTATTTGACGTAAACCAATCCGTAACTATTGAGAGTGCACTGTTTACCTCGTCAAAATCTAGTCTATTCCTGTCTACTTTAAAAATAAGAGATGTATCATCAGCAAACAGTACAACGTCACAGATTCCCTTTAAATGGAATGGTAAATCATTGATATAAACTAAGAACAAGAATGGGCCCAGTATTGAGCCTTGCGGTACACCTAACTGAACTGGTAGCCCGGAAGATTTCACACCATTAACATCTACACATTGGAACCTATTATGTAAATAAGAATTTATTACGTTGAGAGCTTCGTTTTGGACACCGTAATGACGTAGTTTACGCAAAAGCGTGTCATGGTGCACGCAATCAAAGGCTTTGGAAAGATCACAGAAAACTCCGATAGCATTTTGCGAGCTCTCCCATGCGTTAAATATGTGTTTCAGCAAAGCAACACCCGCATCTGTAGTCGAACGACCTTTTGTAAAGCCATACTGTTCATTATGAAGGAGGCTATTTAAATTAAAATGTCTTAGCAACTGCTTGAGTATTAATTTTTCAAATATTTTGCTAAATGCAGGTAAGATGGAAATAGGTCTAAAATTGTCAACATCGTTTTTATTACCTGATTTAAATAAAGGTATGACTTTACTATTCTTCATGAGGTCAGGAAAAATTCCTAAATCTACACATTTATTAAAAGTAACAGCTAGATAGGGGGCTACACAACAACAAACAGCTACAATATTTTTTTTATTTATTTATTTACTCAAAACAAAGGATTGTGGTACATGTCAAAAATACAGTTTTACAATATCAGTACTATTTCTACAAACGTGAGGGTGTGAGCGCTGCTCTCCTAGCTAGGTTATGGAAACCTGTGTTAAGGAGAAGCAAATATAAAACATAGAAACAAAAAATACGCAAAATAATGATGACGATAATGCAGCTCACAACGCTGTTCGCAGATTAAAGATTGGATATACAGTGAAAATAATTGCTAGTGTTACTAATACAATTTTTTTTTTCCACTATACGTGTCCTTAAACGTTCATTAGCAAAACCAGCGTCAGACATCTGTCTGGCATTTCTAATGCTAAAATGAACCTTGGCGCAGCCGTGAGGCACACACTATTGAAGTTATAACATTATTTTACCTTATTTAAATTTGTATTTTGTGTTTCACGAACTGGGCCGTTATCAAATATGTAAATGTTACTCTTTTTTTCTTTCATTTTGTGAGTTGTGAAACATGAAAAACTGTTTTATTTTTTTATTTTATTTTATTTGATACAGGCACACCGACAACTTATTTACAAATAAGACATGTACAGACATTTATGATGGGATTCTGTGTAAATAAGTTACTGAAAGGCATGCACATCATTCACAAAAAGAAAAGGACGAATCTGAATTACAATTGAAATAATTATCAAGAATAAAGAACATAAGGAACAAAAGATAAATTGAAAATAAGTACCTAGTTTTGAAGCATAGTGGCCTTTAATAACTTTCATTAGACCCAAACTAACAACAATACAACGTATCCTTTGTGGTTAAATAAAGTCCCGCAGATCGAATTTCGGCCACGATGACCAATGATAAATGATAAATGATTTATTTTCTGTAAGTAGGTTTGTACAAACACTTTTACATGTCAATCATATTTTTTTAAACTAGATGAGGTCGGCGTTTCCTATCTGATTACTCTGAGAAGAAAGGCCGAAACAAACTCAGAGGTCACAGTCTCTTTTAAAGTCCAGACATAATCTTGGTCAGATAATGTGAAGACCATGTAGATTGGTGTCTGAAATGGTCTTTTGAGTAAAGAGCCACACAGATTGAGAGGACCTGTCCAGTCAGTGCACGCATTTGTCAAAAATCGTGCAGCTCAACTCAGAACTTGAGGAGCCTTAAGATTCGACGAACAATACCAATGAAAGGACATTTGGGTAGGCCGCATAAATGACTCAAACTGCCAGATCATGATTAAAACTAACTAAGAAGGAAAACCGAAAAAAAGAAATGACCCACATAGTCTTCACACTCACAGTAATAATAATAAAAAATAAGATACTTTACAAATCGATATAAAAATCCGGATATAATCTTTGATCTTTGAGGACCATGTAGATTGGTGTCTGAAGTGGTCTTTTGAGGAAAGAACCACACTAAGTGGACCTGTGCAGTCAGTGCACGCATTCGTCAGTAACCGTGCAGCTCAACTCAGAACTGAGTCAACGGAGACCAGTCATCGACGCGGGACATATTATAGTGCAGGCGTGTGCGCGCAGACACAGGTGCACTCCCTCTTCCCTCACTCTCATAGTCCGATGGGACGGCAATCCGACACGAGCGGAGAGAGATCAGGCGCAGGACCAACGCCTTAACGTGCGCACCGAGGCACGGGGGTATCACACCGCCGACTTCCAAACTCCGGGCTGTTACTAAGAAATTCCTAATGAAAAAACTGAATAACACTTTGCCCGACCCGGGAATCGGACCTACACGGAGAGAAAAATCTTAGAATAATTACTGTGCTGTCTCATAATCTGAGTGCATTTGAGTGCTAATGGAGAAATTACCCTGCTAGCACAGTAAAAATTCTTATGCTGTACAGTAAAATTTATGGGACAAATAGTGAATTTTTCCCAATCTCATTCAGAAAATTTTCTGTAGATGTCACTCGCACTCACTTTACAGTGACGAGCACAGTAATTTTTCTAAGAATTTTCTCTTCGTGTAGGACTCAACGCTTAGCAGCCGCGCTTGCAACCGCGAAACCATTGGGGCAGCCTCTGTAGTTATTCTGTTCACGTACCCGTAAAACCCTATCATAGTAATTGATAGTTGTAACATGATCGCCGGCGCCTCCTGACGGCTGGACGTGATTTATCACCCTTCGATTAGTACTCTGTGGTCACGTGGCCGGTCGGTCGCTCCAGACTGCACACTGTGTTCATACTCCATGCTAGGAGTATAAAGCATTAAAAAAATAAGGACTTTTGTCTTCCCAGTTATACCTAGAAATAAAGGAAGAAAGATAAATAAGTCTATTAGATAGTAAATATATACATAAATAGCCAACGACATGTTTTTATGTAATTGCTCCCGGCGATAGCATTCGGCATCACACTAATATTATAAAGGCGAGTGAGTGTGTGTGTGTGTGTGTTTGTTACTTCTTCACGATCAAACGGCTAGACCAATTTTGATGAAATTTGGCACACAGATAGTTTATAACCAGGATTAACACATACAATACTTTATATCCCAACTAGCGACCCGCCCCGGCTTCGCACGGGTGCAATGGAGAAACACTGATAATTTTAGAGCCATTATTTCTCGTAAAAAATATAGGATAAAAAATGTTTATTGTGGGTTATCCCTAAGAGATAGACATATACCATCGCGGACTTTTTTGTAGATCTTTTTAAGGTGTACAATACTGTAGTACATTATTTTGATCTATCTCGACGGGTTCAGCCAGCGTTTACAATGTAAGCGCAAAAAAATGTGTTTATTTACGACATTACATTAGAAACCTCTAAAATCATCAGTGTTTTTCTAATATATTATGCATGTATTATACATATAAACCTTCCTCTTGAACCACTGTATCTATTAAAAAAAACCGCATTAAAATCCGTTGCGTAGTTTTAAAGATCTAAGCATATATAGGGACAGACAGACAGGGAAGCGACTTTGTTTTATACTATGTAGTGATTATGATATAAGTGCGGTAAGTTGAAAATTACAGCTGAGGCGATATTGCTAGCCCGAGCCGTAGGTGAGGGCTATAAGAAAGCAGAGGCTGTAATTATCAAACCGCACGTATGTCATACGACGTTTTATAACACATTTGTGAGGAAATAAATAAAACTCGGACTTTCTTAAACGAATAAATCTTTAATTACTTGTTAAAACAGTTATTAAAATTCGAACAATTTGTAAAATTAATTATTACGTTGCCAGTTGGCATTTTTAATGTTGTCAAGCTATTACTCGTATTATTAGTTGCAATTTCACCAGTCTCTCTCTCTCACTCTCTTGAGTGAAAGTAGGAGAAACGAGACCACAGAGTTCTGCAGTCGGTGGCGGCGGCAAAGGCACAAAAAACAGCCAGTATTACTAATAAACTAAATTAATACTTTTGTGTTTTTGTTACAGATAAATGGTTGTAATTAATTGTCAAAATTAATTAAATTAAAGAATTAAATGTTTATTTATTATATTTTATCTCCCAAAGTTAATTTTATTCATAAAATGTTGACCACTTTTCTGACATAAAAACTCTTTGCCTAAGATTTAAAAAGACTGAGCACCTTGATAAACCGTGCGCTTTACATTACAATTACGCACAAGTACGTAATGAGATACATTACGATATTGAAATTGGTACAGCAAATCATCACTACATAGTATAAAACAAAGTCGCTTCCCTGTCTGTCTGTCCCTATATATGTTTAGATCTTTAAAACTACGCAACGGATTTTGATGCGGTTTCTTTTAATAGATAGAGTGATTCAAGAGGAAGGTTTATATGTATAATACATGCATAATATAGTAGATAAACACCGTGATAAACACTGGTAATTTTAGAGGTTTCTAATGTAATGTCGTAAATAAACACTTTTTTTGCGCTTACATTGTAAACGCTGGCTGAACCCGCCGAGATAGATCAAAATAATGTACTACACTATTGTACTCCTTAAAAAACTCTACAAAAAAATCGCAAATACGCAATGGTATATGCTATCTCTTAGGGATAACCCACAATAACCATTTTTTATCCTATACTTTTTATGAGAAATAATGGCTCTAAAATTATCAGTGTTTCTCCATTGCACCCGTGCAAAGCCGGGGCGGGTCGCTAGTGTGTTATAAACATCATTTACCCTATAAGGTTCCCACTGATGGAATTCAGGCCCCCATGCGGCTTTCTCTCTCTGTCTCTTTCTATTATACAGTGTGAGTCTTTATAAAGTGCACATATTAAAAAGGGTGAAAATATAAACAATTTTATCGACGGAAAAAATGTCAAAAAATAATATTTTTTAAAATGGTAAAAAATGGTAAAAATGGTAAATTTTCTTCAAAAAATCATGAATAATTAATTTATGACGTTTCTTTTTCAAAAAATTATGGCTTTATTAGCTTGGCCTATTATTAGAGATCATTATTAATTTTGTTTTCTTTTAATATGACATTTAGTTTAAAAGTAGTAACAGTTTGTTTGCATGGGGTACCCAGACGAGAGTAAAAAAAAATAAAAAAATTGTTTTTTTTTTAGATTTTTTTTGACATTTTTTCCGTCGATAAAACTGTTTATATTTTCACCCTTTTTAATATGTGCACTTTATAAAGACTCACACTGTATACGAGAGTGTGTGTGTGTGTGTGCGTGCCAGTATCGCGGGATCCCCGACCGCACACGTTTTTGTATTTCAATCGGTTATTAGACAAGGCCGTCGAGTGTCTAGGTAAGGGGGCAAAAACCTTAAGTTCAAAGACATCCGGACAGATGGTCTATTTCATGTCAAGGGATTTAATTATCTGCACTAATTTTTTGAGCTGATAAACCAATCGATCAATCTTTCTAGTCTTTTTCGAACTATGTTCGGAGTCGGCTTCCAGTCTAACCGGATGCAGCTGAATACCAGTATTTTACATGGAGCGACTGCCTATCTGACCTCCGCAACCCAGTTTCTGGGTAACACGATATCCCTTGGTAAGACTGGTTGTTAGACTTTCGGGCTTCTGACGACTCGGTAACGACTGTCGAAGATCCACGAATGACAGTCGAGACCAACGGCTTATAACGAGCTTTCCGATGCACGGAGGGGTCTTGGTATGTAAAGGTGGTCACCCATCCACGGACCAACCGCGGCAAGCGTAGCGTAACTTGATCGATCAAACCGTGTGGCTGTAATTACTTGACGGCAAGCCCCTCTACTCAAGGTTTGTAAATGACTAACTAACTAATACAAATACAATATGTAAACTAAAAATAATAAAAATGGAAAAATTAGATTGAAAATTTTAAAATATTTAACTTACCAAGACCACCATATTCGGGGAAGCAGGCGACCTTTTCCCTCAGGTTCTCGAAACGAGTGATGTTAGCAGTAGCGACTGAAGACTCCTTGACGAATGCAGCTATTCTAGACGCGTCAGATTGCGTGTTCTGAACGAGTTTCACTGGAGATAGTTTGTAGTGTCTGTGGAAGATTGAGAGGAGATGAGAGGAAAATAAACGCATTTCCGCATCAGCTCTGTAGCGGCATCTACATCGCCACACGCGAACTACGCATCATACTGGCGTCACGCAAAATCCGCATCGCGCAAGCAGAGTCTACTGCGCAACTAGCATACATACAACGTCCCTAAAACATTGGTTAGGAAGTAGCCCACCAGACACAACACCCTTCTGGTCGGAGGAACCTCCCTTTTTTATGGAGGACTAGCGACCCGCCCTGGCTTCGCACGGGTGCAATGCTGATCACTACATAGTGTAAAACACAGTCGCTTTCCGCTGTTTGTCTGTCCCTATGTATGCTTAGATCTTTAAAACTGCGCAACGGATTTGATGTGGTTTTTTTTTTAATAGATAGAGTGACTCAAGAGAAAGGTTTATATGTATAATACATGCATAATATAGTAGAGAAACACTGATAATTTTAGAGTCATTGTTTCTCGTAAAAAGTATACGATAAAAAATGGTTATTGTGGGTTATCCCTAAGAGATAGACATATACCATCGCAAACTTTTTTGTAGACCTTTTTAATGTGTACAATACTGTAGTACATTATTTTGATCTATCTCGTAGGGCTCAGCCAGCGTTTGCAATTTAAGCGCCAAAAAAGTGTTTATTTACGACATCACATTAGAAATCTCTAAAATTATCGGTGTTTCTCTACTATATTATGTATGCATTATACATATAAACCTTCCTCTTGAATCACTCTATCTATTAAAAAAAACCGCATCAAAATCCGTTGCGTGGTTTTAAAGATCTAAGCATATATAGGGACAGACAGCGGGTAGCGACTTTGTTTTATACTATGTAGTGATATACCTACGGGATCGAGAGTTATGGGGGTGAAACCGCGGGGCACAGCTAGTAATTTTATAATTTTATTTAGCTTGCAAGATTAGCTTCCACAATCATGTATGTTGGCAAAAAGCTTTTTTTTTCAGTAAAATATACATAATAATCCACTAAATATCCCTATAAAATTGCCTTTATAATATCTAATTAGCGGTCTCAAACGAAGGAAATACGAGCAGATGGTGCATCCTTAATTTGAAATTTGACATAAGAACTCTTGAGACGCCAAAACCATGCACTATAGTCAACTAATTGAGCCAACTAGTTCTATTAAGTGCCTCGGACTGGATGCCGCACGGTAGCTAGTAGCAGAGGTACCAATACAAAGGAAACTAGCGATGGTAGCAGGATATTCTGAAGAATATTTATTACTAGAGAGGCTTGTGGCTAAGTAATAACAGCCGCACGGGTCGATCGATTAGGTTAAGCTACGCTTGCCGCGGTTGGTCCGTGGATGGGTGACCATTTTCACATACCAAGACCCCTCCGTGCCTCGGAAAGCACGTTAAGCCGTTGGTCCCGGCTGTCATTCGTGGATCTTTGACAGTCGTTACGGGTAGTCAGAAGCCTGAAAGTCTGACAACCCGTCTTACCAAGGGGTATCGTATTACCCAGTAACTGGGTTGTGGAGGTCAGATAGGCAGTCGCTTCATGTAAAATACTGCTGCATCCGATTAGACTGGAAGCCGACCCCAACATAGTTGGGAAAAGGCTAGGCAGATGATGATTTATCTGAATCATTTTTTTTTTAAAGATAGGCAATTTATATGTACAGACGATAGCACATCAAGTTACCCGAAACTGTCAAATTTTCCCAATCAATTTTGAACCTTATGCTTCAGCGGTAAAGTTGAAAATCTATTAAAGAAATTTGACAGATTGTAGGAGCTTGATGTGCTGGCGTCTGTACAAACAAATAAGGCTGCATTTGGCACGCTATCTTATTAATTTACTAGCTTCTGCAACTGTGTTTGCGTGGAAATCGTAGGATATACAATATACTAAAATAACAGGCAATTTTTTTATAAAATACCCCGATCCACTGCGTCGCGTCACATCGCCCAGCTGCGCTTGTATATCGTTTTTGCTAAGCGTCATGACATTTCACTCGGTTCCTAAGAGTTGTAGCGTTATCTTAAAAAGCCTATAAAATGAGGCTGATAAATGCAAAAACATTTTTTCGAATCCTACTCATCGGATTCGAAAAATTCTTTTTGCATTTATTAGTTCCAGAGAAGGGCGGTTAATTCAATTCAATTCCATTTCTTTATTTCAATCAACAGTTGGATCATATTATAAGGTCCCATTAAAATAGATGGACAAACTTTTAGAAATCATTCAGACCACCAAAATAAGGACAATGGTAAAAAAAAACATATAAGAAAAACGCATTAGATACTTACAAGAAAAATAATCAACTGACTAAAATACAGTAAGTAATTAAGCCAAGCAAGCAGTAGCAGTAAGTTATTTTAGGTCAAAATAATTATAATCAAGTGATTTAATCAGTGAGTTAATCAGCGTTTTTTTTTTGCTTGGATATTTTTGGTTAGACGTATTGAGCGCTGTGTTAAAAAGGGGATGCCCATTTATGAGATAGGATAAATGATGATTAATGATGTATAATATATAAAAAATCAGGTTAAATTTATTGTAAAATAATTATGGTTGTTAAGAATAAAAACTGTTGTATCTTAAAAATCCGAACTTATTTTCATAACAATTCCTTGACCAGTTAATTATTTAAATTGTACATTATCTTATCCATATACTTTAAAATGTGTGCACTCGAGGCTAAATTGTCTATGGACGGTAGGCCCTTTGTCCATCTATTTTAATGGGACCCTGTATGGCATAAGGTACATTCAAAAATATTAGAAAAATACTTAAATAATAATAATAATAATAAATAATAATAATAAATAAATAAATCCCTGGACATTTCACACAGCACCATTTGTCCCAAGCTAAGCAACCTAATGCTTGTGTTATGGTAACAAGATGGCTGATAAACTACTTATATACAATTTTTTTTTGTAAATACATACATATTATAGATAGAAAAACACCCAGACTCGGAACAAATACAAAATAAAAATGACACAAACACACAACACACACACTTTCCTGTTATTGTTATTGTCACCACATTAAGCATACAACAATGGTTAATGTAGTGACAGTGGAACCTCTCAGCCATCATCCTCAAGATGGTGTTGGAGCTGGCGCGGACCCTGTGCACCATTTCCGCATCGTCGCATAGAAGCAGTCAATGCGGGACTCAGCGAACATCCCCGACGCACTGCAGTACCGAGGTAGCACCAACAACACCCTGTAGGCATTGTGGACTCGTAGGGCGCTGTACTGTTTTTGAGTATAGTTAGCCCACAGGGGGCTCGAATAAAAACAGGTGCAATACGCTCTGAAAAGAGTGTTTTTTTACTTCCTTCGAGCATCGAGCAAACCTGCGAGCTATCATGAACACACAAAGAGACAAACAAACAAACTCTCCAGCTTTATTTTATTGTAAGTAAATATAAATAGTATAGATTAAGTATTTATGTATCATACAAATGAAACAGAAATAAAAACAAAGATTGATTAAACAGCCGCGCGATTCTGTAACCATCTCTCCGTGAAAGCTTGGGTGAAGTGAGCGTGGAGTGAGCTGTCATTCGCTAGGGATTAACACTATTAAGTGCTCACTTCACTTATGATTTCACGGTGAGATTTTTACAGAATCGATTGGCAGGTATCAATCGATCTTCAGCTTATTTCTTAACAATTTTGTGTATGGAGTATTTTTGTATGAATACATAGAAAGCGTAAGTTTTATACCGTACCACGCAAAAAGTAACCAATCTATTATAGAATAGTCGTGTGTCACACGGAAAGTGCTAAAGTGCACACTTTTCTTTTTTTTCCGCTCGCTGATTTTCCTATAATATTATGGGAATCAATCTTTTCCATCGTCATTTCTTTACAAATCGATCATCAAACCGATTTTCCTAAAGTGATAGGGCTTACATAACATACAACGTGTAACGTTAAATGCGCAAATTCTCAGACACCCCAACTGATTTTTAATTCAATTGACCTATTTCAGAGTGAAAATAAGTCATTAAAAAAATTGTCAAGGTTTTATGTGCTGTTTTAGTTTTACTGGCCATTCTGATCGTTTCTTGCGTCTGCGACGACGCTTTACCGAGGGAGGAGTCGTCTCCGGGCCGCTGCGCCGCGCTGACATTGGCTTGCTTGACCTATTTAATGAAATTTTTTTTAAAAATGTGACCTAGTTATATTAAAAAGTGGTTCAATTAATTCTGCTCGTTATTCTGATCAAACTATTTTCAGGTTTGCGCATTTAACGTTACACGTTGTATATACAGCCTATAACGTTCCCACTGCTGGGACACAGGCCTCCACTCAGTGAGAGGGGGTGGGCCGTAATCCACAACGCAGGCCCAGTGCGGGGTGGTAAATTCTAAAACATTCCGATTTCCTCACGATGTTTTCCTTCAGCATTTTGAGAGCAGTGCTGATGAAATAACTTACATAAAGTAAAGCGTTTGTCTGGGTTCGATCCTATTACTTCAAAGTAACGACTGTTACCACTCGGCCACCACTGCGCTGAGTACAGTTAAAATGCTTATTAAAGAAATTAACACCTTAAACTTCAATTTCAGTAATAATCGATTTGAGTCGCAGTCTTGTGCCGGCGGTATTGGAGTGTCGGAAAAGTTGGTAAACGCTATACAATTTTTGACAGATTGAGGCTGGGATGGGAGTGCGAGCGTTTTTGGGGATGCGGGAATTGCCCCTCAGATGTTTTAGTCAAATTTATAACCTCAATGTTTTACGTATTGCTGTTGTATGCTCAATTATTTTCCAGTCTATTTCTATACGTGAAGACTTGTAATTGGCTTCCTGCTACTATAGTTTCCTTGTAATTAAGTTTTTTTTAGCTGTAAGTCTTCCATGAAATTACCAGTTGAGCTACTGCAATATCACTGCCTATGTCACAATACGAGTATTCACGGACTTGCAAGTAAATTAATTGAACACTTAGGTTTTTCCTCCTTCCTCAAACAATGAATAAACGCGGTTTCTAAACGACAATCCGTTTCTACATCTGATTAAACAACGATAAAATAAAATATTCTGCTCACCACTAAAAGTAAGATAGGTTTGCGAACGTAAGATAAACAACTTAACTACCACTAAATTCAAAAAGCGTTTAGTAAAATATCAATTCTATCAGACAATTTATGACTGTAACTTGACAGTAATAGAGTTGTAATTTAGTTTTTGCTACTTTTAGAAAATTTAGCTTGATGATTGTTTCTCAATAACACGGTAAGCCGATTAACTTAAGAATAATAATATTGAGATATTATTAAAAGCACTTTTAATTGTTTACACAGGAATACTGGCTTATATTGAAGAAACTCAGTGACGAACTAATTACATACTAAACTATTTAAGGGGTATGGACGAAATCATAAGAATCACAGACCGATCGATCAGGTTAAGCTACACTTGCCGCGGTTGGTCTGTGGATGGGTGATCATCTTTACATACCGAGACCTCTCCGTGCCTTGGAAAGCACGTTAAGCCGTTAGTCCCGGCTGTCATTCGTGGATCTTTGAGTCGTTACGGGTAGTCAAAAGACCGAAAGTCTGACAACCAGTCATTCCTAGGGGTATCGTATTACCCAGTAACTGGGTTGTGGAGGTCAGATAGGCAGTCACTCCATGTAAAATACTGGTATTCAGCTGCATCCGGTTAGACTGGAAGCCGACTCCAACATAGTTGGGAAAAGGGAAGGCAGATGATGAGCGAAATTATAATTTAATTTTATAATTAAAATTTAAATTACATAAATTATAATTATTATAACCTGCAAAATTCAAATGTTCATACGTTTTTTTGCAATTTGCAGGACAGTGTCTGGTTGCATGTTGATCAAAATATGATTCCCGACCGTAACAAATATGGCTTCACAGAATTACGTGGGTGAATCAAATATAAACAGGACTTTTTTTATAACTGGTCGCTGATTGAAGTGACGCGCTTGGTGCTGTTGTATGTGTTAGGGGGGATCATCTAGGGGAGGGGGGCCCACTATATTTTATTGCGCGCCAGTAGCATCATGTATGAGCAGGAGGTACATAAGTCTGTTGAGCAACGACTTTTCATAAAATTTTTAACACGGGAGGGCATAAAACCTTCCGAAATTTTGCATCGATTGACTCTACAGTTCGATAAGAATACGCTTTCAAGAACTCAAGGGTAGGAATGGCACAAACAAAATTTCAAGTGGAGGACGCCGTTTTCACACTGACCAGATAGTGGAATAATTTGTGTGCAATTGGCTAAAGGCACGACTGACTACATTCTTCGAGAATGGCATCGAGAAACTTCCCCTGCGCTGGAAAAAATGTGTTAATAGAAGGGGAGATTATGTAGAAAAATAAAATATATTACATTTTTTTTATAATAATACGTGCGTATTTTTTTTTTACTTAATTGTCTGAAATAAAGGAATAAATAAATAAATATATTTGATCCACCCACGTATAACCATTAGAATCAGTAATACAACTCCTTGAGTTAGAATATCGTAATATGAAGTTAGAGAGATTTGTATTGATGATTTTTATGATCATAATGCCGTAAAAAATCCTGAAATAAATATTTGATACGGTCCCGAATCATATTTAGATCAACATACAACTTATTACTGACCTACTGATTGCAAAAAACGTAAGAAAAATTGAATTTCACGGACTAACCTGACGCTTTCGCCATAATACTAAAAACAAATTCTTGTTATTGTTCTGCTATTTTTCGTGTTTTTTTTTTAGCTTCCAGGAATTCCTTATTTTTGTAGTATTATTGCTTTTTGTAATATTTTTGTTCTGTTATTGTTGTGTTGTACTGCTTGGTTAAGATCTGACCTACCGTGCGATTCTGTAACCATCTCACCGTGAAAGCTTGGGTGAAGTGAGTGTGGAGTGAGCGTGGAGTGAGCTGTCATTCGCTAGGGACTAAAACTATTAAGTGCTCACTTCACTTATGATTTCACGGTGAGATTTTTACAGAATCGATCGGCAGCTGTTAGTTCAGTTAGAACTTAGATTATAGTAATGATAGGATAGGATATTTAAGTGCGACGATGCCAATATTTTGGTAGATTTTCTGTATTGATGAAAACATTACTTGGAAAAGGATATATTGTCAGATTTATTAATTATTTTTGTTTTAATAGCACAGGTCCAAACCTAAAGTAGAAACATCCGAATTGATAACGTCCTCTTTTTTGCGGTCGGTTAAAAACAACTAGTTTGTATACAGGGGATGATCTTCAGCCATGCGATTCTGTAACCATCTCACCGTGAAAGCTTGGGTGAAGTGAGCGTGGAGTGAGCTGTCATTCGCTAGGGATTAACACTATTAAGTTCTCACTTCACTTATGATTTCATGGTGAGATTTTTACAGAATCGACCGGCTAATATTGAAAAGGAAGGACGGACGATACTTGATAGGTTTCATAAAATCTTAGCACAGGACATCAATTATTTGGGATGGGCGCATCCGCCGTACGTCAGACGATCAGTTGGCCAAACTTACGACCCAGTGGGTCCCGCTTAGTGGCAAACGACATCGCGGCAGGCACAGACGGAGATGTCGGGATGAGCGGGACACCGTATTAAATTACGCAAAGATAGATAGAGAAAGATAAATGGAGGTGGAAAGACTCCCTGTCTTTGTCTTGGACCCCTCCAGCCTTTGCCCAGTACTGTTGTAACAATTTTTATAATTTAAAAGAGTGTCCGTGGAGTTTCTTGCCCGTTCTTCTCTACAGGTACCTACTTCGCTTTGGAATGAGCAGCTAGCTTCATCTTTCTGACTGATTTACCCCTTGACAATTCAAAAGTGCCTGTAATTGGTTTATTTGAAATAAATACTTTGAGTTTGAGTTTGAGTGGGGCGTTAATAAATAATAACAAAAAAAAAAAAAAAATTAAGAGAAAAAAAAATAAGAAAAAAAAAAGAAAAAAGAAAGAAAAGAAAAAGAAAGAAAGAGAAACAGAAAAAGAGAGAAAAAGAATTTTATTCTATTCTAATCTAATAAAAATCTTTTATTTTCAGACAAAATGGCTCATATAATGTTAGTATACACAAATGCTTAAAACTATGTTAGGAGACACAATTATTACAACATGGGAATTTATTATCTAAGGTAAGTTTATCAAGCCCTATGCAAGACATGTAGCTTGATAAACCTACCAATTGTCGGCCCATTCGGCCTTTCCGCAAGTACCTTACAGCATCATCATCTGCCTAGCCTTTTCCCAACTATGTGGCGGTCGGCTTCCAGTCTAACCGGATACAGCTGAATACCAGTATTTACATGGAGCGACTGCCTATCTGACCTCCACAACCCAGTTACTGGGTAATACGATACCCCTAGGTGAGTCTGTCTGTCAGATTTTCGGGCTTCTGACTACCCGTAACGACTGTCAAAGATCTACGAATGACAGCCGGGACCAACGGCTTAACGTGCTTTCCGAGGCACGGAGGAGTCTCGGTATGTAAAGATGGTCACCCATCCACAGACCAACCGCGACAAGCGTAGCTTAACCTGATCGATCGACCTGTACGGCTGTTATTATTTAGCCACGGGAAGTACTTTAATAGCAACGAGTAATAAATAATACCACACGAGTATGTTGGCATGTGGAATGTGAGCTCGGCTGTCACTGTGTCGATTGTCGTAACGGGTAATGGTCTAATGGCCGAGAGGCGGAACGCGTGAGGGAGAGGCAATCTTTGCGCCCTCACGCCCCTAATCGCCGCAGGAGACGCCCTGGGCGTCGGGAGTCAAGAGCTGACTCCCGGCCACCGTAGGCGCGGGCTTGCAGACGGCGAGCAATGGGCAGTTCGCCGTCTGGTAAGGACCAGGCTCGGGTCGACGGCGCGTTGTGTTCCACGCGCGCCTCAAAGAGATGTCAGCAGTGACGGGGCCCACTGGGGCCGATGCTTGCCAGGGTCGCGGGTTGTTCGAAAGAGTTACCGTGGCCCTTGGCACAGGCAACTGAAGCAACACGGGTGGGTTTTAGTCAGTAAAAGTCTGACACACCCTCCCGTTCCGCCCAGAACGGGAGAAGTTATTTGATAATTTCCCACCCCAAAAAAAAAAAAAAAATGGCCGAAAGCCTCGATCAACATCTCTCGAGGCTGTCGTCAGGCGTTTGGATCAAGGGCCTGATTTAGAAGGCAGTGCTCCTCGGTACGGCTCGCATTGTGAGTAGGTTCCTATTCCTCACAATATCAGGCGTACCTGGGTAGTGTGTGGGAATAGGCTAAGTCAAGCAGCAGGGCTCAAGCTACGTTGGCTAATCGTCGGTAGCTTGAACCCTACTCCCGACACTGATGGACATCTATGCCTTGGCTATGATTCTAAATATATATAATATAGAATCATTATCTTACTCTGTCATATTTTTTTTTTTTTGGAAATTTATTTATACAACGTGTAACGTTAAATGCGCAAAACCTGAAAATAGTTTGATCAGAATAACGAGCAGAATAAATTGAACCACTTTTTAATATAGGTCACGTTTTTCAAAAAATCTTCATTAAAAACGTTGCCGTGTCTATTTATTAATAGGTCAAGCAACCCAATGTCAGCACGGCGCAGCGGCCCGGTGACGACTCCTCCCTTGATAAAGCGTCGTCGCAGACGCAAGAAACGATCAGAATGGCCAGTAAAACTAAAACAGCACATAAAACCTTTACAATTTTTTTGATGACTTATTTTCTCTCTGAAATAGGTCAATTGAATTAAAAATTAGTTAGGGTGTCTGAGGTTTTGCGCATTTAACGTTACACGTTGTATAAAGCTTTTCTCTCTTCAATTTCTTCGATATATAAGAGACACGATTATCGTTCGTATGGTCACAAAACTCCTGATATTATGTTACAAAATGTACCTTGACAATGTACTAAAGGATAATAGTTAATAAAATGTAGTAACTTTTGCATAAAACATTATTATTATTCATTACGATACCACGTTTAACTTTTACTACGGCGTAGCTTCGTAGCGGTGTCGTAGGCGCCTTACTACGCCGTAGCAAGTGAGAATTCGTTTGAACTCTTTCAGAGGATTTTTTTTGAGTGATTGTTTTTTCATAAGTATTATAGTGTTTGAAATGTTTATTATGAAGTTGGCATTAGATTTAATAAGTTAAGATATATTTAACGCATATTTCTTGCTTTATTTTCAACACAAAACAAACCACAAGAGACACTAAAAAACTACAATACAAACTACAAGTTCTTAAACTGAATAATAATACCATTCTTCAATCAAACAGGTATAAAAAAATATTAGTTTTTACACAACCTAAAGCAAACCTGATCGATATAATCTAACGTAAATGTATCTTGAACCCACCATTTAACATAACTTCTTTTCTAATAAAACTAAAATTTAAATGGCGAACGCAACAACGCAATCACAATATTAAATGTAATTAACAAAACCGTAGACCGCTATATTTTTCTGTAATAATGATATCGAAACACCTGTCCTTGCCAGCCAGTACGCGGTGTATAACAGCCAAGACTCAGTTGCGTTCGGGCGGGCGACCACGACCCACGTCTCGCGGCGCGCTCCGCAAAACTTCGTCGTAAGTTTACCCGTCGAGTATATAAACACATTTCATCGAGTGCCCTATAATTTCTGAAACTAATAAATCGGAACTGATTGAAGATTTATGGCAGGTAAGTCTTTTTTGAGTACTTTGCTATTTCGTGTTTCGGTTTCCTGGAAGGATGTGAACTTTGGAAATGTTAATAGGATTGTTGTTAATATTTTTTTGCGATTATTTTAATAAGTCTACTTTGGATATTTTATCTAATGTGCTCCTGGATGGAAGATCTCAGTAATCATATAAAAGGTGGCAGGGACGGGACATCCACGCACAGCCTGTTACCATGAATTCAGTGCATGATTCAGAACAATCCCGCGTTTAAATTTATCGTCGGTTATAAAAAAAAAATGGCTATTCCATACATTTTTTTTTTAATTTTTTATTCGGGACAAAAAACAGTTATACAGTATTTACAAAAAATAGTTGTATTACAGTGGAAAAAACGTATAACCCACACTATTGTCCACGAAGTGACATCTGAGTAAGATAACGAACGCATGTTAAATGAGTGAAAAAAAGTACGTAGGTAGGTATTTAGAAGAAAATGTATATACATTAAGAAAAACTATTTTGGCCGCGTAGGTATACGAGTATTTCACTTTTCTATGAAATCGCTTCACGCTCAAACGGCTGGACCAATTTTGATGAAATTTGGCTCACTAATAGTTTATAACAAGGATTAACACATAAAATACTTTTTATCACGATATTCCTACGGGATCGACACTTATGCGGGTGAAACCTCGGGGCGCATTTAGTTAAAATATAATTTAGATAAATTGGAAACCAATGAATACAACGCGGTGAAATCATCAGTATAACTCATCCATTACTTAAAGTTGTGAATCTGGAAATGTTTTATTTGACGAAGAGGATGTTTAGACGTACGTATAAGTACCATTTATTTACAGAAGACGTGATTACATGTCTCACAATTACGCGTAGCTGTTATTAGTAGTATAGTAATTAGTTGTAGCTTTTTGCATTAAGAAAGGAAACTTTGCCGATGGAAAGTGGCCAGAACGAAGCCTTATCGCTAACTGAACATAACTCATAGTTAAACATTTCTCATCAAACCATGGCTCACGAGGTGACTCGTTTTGAATGACTTTATACCAAATCCCTTTTTCTTTGGATATTTTATTGAAATATTCTTTCCAATTGTCGAAACACACATTCTTAAACCTGGAGAAATATGGATAGTGGTGTTGTAAAATATAGTATATTATAGTTAGTATAAATATAGTTGTGTGTAAATAAAGTATAAGGTACAATGGGGTTGACATATCCGTGTGTTTAAAAATCCCTTATTAGGTAATATTCGTAGGTAATACGGGCTGGTGTCCGCAACTCCACGTGAATGCGCGTATTTTATGTGCGTATTTTTTTTAATCCCTTATTATTAAAGAATATAAAAAAGTGATGTGATAACCATCCAAAGTGTAGCTAGTAGTAGTAATAAAATGCATTCCCCAGTCATTCGCCATCTTGACTTGAGTTTTTTTTAATATTTTTTCCAAATCAAGGACTGTGGGTGTAGAGAAGCATGAGGATTAGATAATGCAATCACTTATTTGTTTAATTAAGGAATTTATTTAATCGATTCGAGTCTTTGAGTTCAAATTGAGCTCAAGAAGTTCTGAGTTGAGCTACACGATTACTGACAAATTCTCGCACTGATTGGACTATTCCACTTAAATCTGTGCGGTTCTTTCCTCAAAAGACCATTTCAGGCACTAATCTATATTGTCTTCACATGATCCGACCATGATTATGTCTGGATTTTAAAAGAGACTTTGACCCGTAAGTTCGTTTCGCCATTTCTTCTCAGGGTACTCAGATAGAAAATGTCGAAGCCATCAAGCTTATTTTTTTTATAAAATGACGAGTAGAGGTGATCCCGATATCCTACTAACAGGATAAACAATTTCATTTAATTTCATTTTAATATAGCGTCAGTGCGCTATTTTACGACAAAAATTACAAATTCATGATATAAAGTATTGAAGAGATCACATATTCAGACGCACCTGCTCCTTTATCAATTAACGCACTACAAGATTCTAATAATTTTGAACCCAGTTAGGGTGAGGAAGATGGTTTGAAAATATAATATAAGTGTTTGTGTTTCTTATAGTGTATCTGACTAATGAATGACTGAGTCATGTGTGCCTTCCGTTGGAACAGGTCAACTCAAAGCTGTAATGGCTTTTGGCAAAAGGCACTTCTGGACAAGGCCCTGCATTGTTAGACTCACATGAAATCCTAACACAGAGACAGGCCTGTTGGTCTAGTAGTCAGTGGCCCTGGCTGCTATGCCCAAAGTCGTTGGTTCGATTCCCACCTAGAACAAATGTTTGTGTGATGAGCACGATCATTTGTTCTTTGTCTGGGTGTAATTTATCTATAATATGTATGCATTTAGAAATATATATGTATGTTTTTCAGTTGTCTAGTACTCATAGCACAAGCTCTGCTTAGTTTGGGACTAGATGGCGTTGTGTGAAAGTTGTGGAATATTATTATTTATTTATAATAATATAAGGTTTGAACTTTAAAAGAGACCTCTGAGTTTGTTTCGCCATTTCTTCTCAAGGATCAGTCAACTAGTAAATGTAGTTTTCAAAATATTGACCAACAAAATATTGACGTGTAAAAGTGTCTTAAAAGATCTACTTACATAAATAAACATTTCATTTCAAACATGTCTGACGTGACGAGTGTGTTTTTTGACGCGCTGGGATGTCCTCTGTTGGATTCTGAGCTCGGCCCAACGCCGAGAGTTAAAAATCCAGTGTCCGATAAAATCCCGCCGCGATATTTTTACGTCCGTGCGAACGGGGTCTAAGTACGGTTAAAAGACAGATTGCCGTCCTTGGTAGTTTTAATAATATTACTGACCTCACGCGTAAGTGAACATAATCAAATAGTTAAAACAATTAACTCATAATTAGTTTAAAAATGTCACTCAGCTGGGAGTGGTGATTAGCACTTAACACTTCATACGCATAATTCGTCGTCAAGGGAGCTCTAATCCGTCCCTACACTATTATGTTACTATATTAATTATATTTGCTCGCCATACAACAATATCACTTAGATACGAAGTTTTGAACTACCTATATACATACGTGTGTGTGCTTACTGGAAATATTATTTTCAAATTTTTTCAACGTCAAAATTACATAAGACAGTACTCTAAAACACGCGCCCTTCGCCACTTCCTAGTGCTTTAACTGGAAAGAAAAAACAAAAAAAAAAAAAAGAAGTGGCGCAACAAACTCCCCAGCAATACAGCTAACTGTTCAGTCAGAAGAACTTGATTCTATACAATAGTAAGTAATTAAGATTACGAAACACAAAACAATAAATTAAACGATTTGCCATATGTCAGCTAGCACACGCCAATATACCAACAAAAACATTGAAAACTATACACAAGCTGAATTAAATAATCGAAGTCGGGGACTTTTTGTTATAAGCGTCTCGGGTCCCGAGACTTTGGGTCGAGAATCGAGACACTGGCCACCACAGCTTACAGTCCCAAAATACGGAATTTTTCACTTCGAATTTCAGTAAAACTACACTTAATGCTTTTGTGGAAGAACTGTATTGCAGACTTTTTGAAAATATCTCTCGTACCCAAACGCCAAATTCGAAAATAATGGTCGCCGAACTAACACCAATAGCTCTACAGTACACAACGAACCCGATGAGTTGTTTCAAAGTCAAATGGCACAAATAATCAAAAAAATCGAAGAATGTGAGAGCAACATTAAAAATGGAGTTTCAGTTGTTTGAACCAACCGGAAAACGTACTGAAAGTTTGGAACTACTTTACAAAGCTTAAAACCGATATTTGTTAAAAACGAGAGTGTTTCGCTTTCTCTGGTCCTACTAAATGTACCTTACTTTTGTGTTTATACTTTTTGGTTAAAAGCTAAAGGTTTACATCGTTAGATTCGCCCTACCGCGTCAGAAGATAGTCGCGTTTCTGTTCCGTTATGACACATGTGAGATAAAATGGCGCAACTTGACTTGATAGTCATGGAAACGCTATTTAAAAGTGTGAGCTCACTCTTCTCATGACACTTATTTCGCGTGAATAAGCATGGTGAGGGCAAATCTAGCGATTTAAATCTTTGCCGAAAACTATAAATAACACTTATAAAGCGAACGGTTTCTTCTTATAAGTATGTGTGTATACTGAATTAAACATTGTGTTTTTAGACACGGCAGAGTGACAAATGACTTCGGAATTCAACCAAACTGTCCATCGTCGATGTACTTGTATGTTATATTGACCAGGCGTGTTTAAGGTAAACATTTGTAACACGGAGCATAAGGTGGATGTGACAAACCCAAATGATAAATAAGACATTTTTACGGTTTAATATTGATTTTAAATACAGAGGATAAAAGGACCATGCACTTTTGTATGAACACTGGGCCCACTTTTCAAAGTTGTGCAACAGTAATTAAACCTATGTCATATGAAAGCTCTTGGCGTGTACTTTATTTCATTCTATGGCAGCTAAGTTCAAATCCAGCGCGAAATTAGCGTTTTCGTACGTTTTGTAAATTAAAAATAGGCATGACATGCTTTGTTATGCACATTTTTTTATTGAATTAAAAATAATAGGTAACTCATTAATTAAAGAATGATAAATATGGACTTGGTCTTGTGCAATCTTTTATGGTGTGATTGTGAATTGGGTGTTCTTTACAAATAAAAATCGAACAAAAATAACTCGTTTTTTATTTGTAAAGAACACCCACACACAAGTTCTTTCCTCAGAAGTTGTTTCCTCACAAGGTTTCTCTTCACCGTTTTGAGAAGGAATAATTTCATCACTACTGCGGTGATAAAATAATTTACAGTGATAATTTTAAGTGTCGATAATTATTATAAACTTTATAATATTGGTCTAGTGGTCTTGCAGTCCTGGGATCGATTTTCGAGTCGAGCAAAGTGTTACTGGGCTTTTCCACCTAAAATTTCTCAGTAACAACCCGAAGTCTGGATTTGTGCCCGGTTGAAAAAGACGTGAGTTTGTATGTATAATGCTCGGTTCCTATAAACAAAAACGAATCATTTTGCTTACCAATGGTAGCATTTTTTATTGCCAAATTGGGCATATCTACACTAATATAAAGAGGAAAGATTTGATTGTTTATTTGTATTGAATAGGCTCCAAAACTACTGGGCCGATTTGAAAAATTGTTTTACCTTTAGAAGCCGACATTATCCCTGATGAACATAGGCTACTTTTTACCGCGGGAAAATGCTTCATTCCTACGAGAAAACGGGTAAACTTATAGGAATCCTTCATTTGTAGAGCATTTTATAATAAGCTTGTATGCAAGAACGCTTTGAAATAAATCCTTTATGTCTGTTAATTATTTTTACTTTACGCTGAAATGATCCATTCATAATTTTATAATCCTGTAATTTAAGTTCAGCACATTATACTGCAGAAGATTTCTTAATTCGCTTGTTGGTATAATCCGTCAGTATCTGATTACTGATTGTCCTCAATTCATCTTACTAGTATTTCATACTAAGTGCAGTACTTAATCGATAGTATTGACAAGGATTCTTCATTGCACTTGTTTACATTATAGTCAGAGTAATCTAAGTAAAGATTGGGCCACGTATACGTACATACCGTGCGATTTAGTTCCAATCTTTAAACTAGATGGCGCTGTACAATTACGTCACGTTTCTGAATCGCGGTGTTAAGATTCTCCGCCGTTGAATGACCCTCGCACGTTTTTGAGAAATAATCATACTTACCTGGCATAGGGGAAACCGTGATCAAGAAGGCGGTTCCCCCAGGGCGAGACCTTTCCATTGCACTGCGGTTAGGTTGACCCCTGCGATTATCCCTAATGTGGATAACTCGGATGCGTTATTTTTGGTAGTGGGGACTGCGTTCGCGCCGTCCCCCTCAGAATTTCCCATAACAGTATTCAGCATTCTATAGAATAGGAGTATGACTTATACGTGTACAAAATCAACTTTTCGCTAGTCATACAAGGGCAATTCCCGTATTGAACGTTCAAACTCTAACTCAGCATTTATTTCAAGTAAACCAATTACAGGCACTTTTGAATTGTCAAGGGTGACAATCAGTCAGAAAGATGAAGCTAGTTGCTCATTCCAAAGCGAAGTAGGTACCTGTGGAGAAGAACGGGCAAGAAACTCCACGGACACTCTTTTAAATCATAATTCACATTCTATTTAATTCTAATCTCGGTCTCAATCTGTCGAAAATGCCCCTAATTTCCCTTCGTTTTTTGACATTGATTGTCGCTGAGATGATATTGCTACTAGAAATTAGATTTTTAACGTTTTACACAATTGGAACTGGCCATTTGATTTGATTACTGGTGCAAAATCAACTCGGGTCGATATCGAAAACACATACCGGTGCAGGTTGATCGCTGGATTTTCTTTAGGTTTCAATAAATAAAACAGATTGTGATACTCCAGTGGTCTCAAAATCTAATCTCATGCACGAGGTTGTCAGTTCAAATTCGGGGAAGTATCAATGTGACCTTTTCAATTCATATTTAGTACTTTCTGAGGGGGCTTATGGCTAAGTAATAATTGCTGCACGGGTCGATCGATCAGGTTAAGCTACGCTTGCCGCGGTTGGTCCGTGGATGGGTGACCATCTTTACATACCAAGGCTCCTCTGTGCCTCGGAAAGCAAGTTAAGACGCTAGTCCCGGCTGTCATTCGTGGATCTTTGGCAGTCGTTACGGGTTGTCAGAAGCCTGAAAGTCTGACAATCAGTATTACTAAGGGGTATCGTATTACCCAGTAACTGGGTTGTGGGGGTCAGATAGGCAGTCGCTTTATGTAAAATATTGGTATTTCAGCTGCATCCGATGAGACTGGAAGCCGAGCCCAACATAGATGGGAAAAGGCTAGGCAGATGATGTCTTAGTATTTTCTGAGTTTATCCTAGACATTAGTGATATCGGTGAAGCTCGGTAAGTCTAAAATCGCCAACCCATCTTGAGCAAGCGTGGTGATCAATGCTCGTGCCTTCTCTGTACGAGAAGAGAGCTCTGCCTTGCTGTGGGACAATGCTAAGTTGGCATTATTATGTTATTATTGAATAAAACAGAGCTGCAATGAAACCTGCATAAATGTTACTACTGAACAAATGAGTTTTTTACATTGTATTTCATAATTCTTGAAATTATAATATTGTTATAATACTCTTAATTTTAATTATTTGAAATATTTGTACGCTGGAAACAGCAGAATATTATGGTGTTTAGAATACTAACGTCTTATCTGTAATGCCTACTCAATTTTAGTTCGCAATGATGCAAAAGCACGTCTTACTGCGTGAACGATTAGCTGTGATTAGCTGTTAAGAATTTATTTTTTAAGTACCTACGCTTAGTATCATTTTTTCTTTTTCTTCTCTTCCTATTGTCTTTGCACGGAATACAGCTCTTAAATCATCGGAAGCCTTTTATTTCAATAATTCTGGATATAAACCCCCAACATGGTCCTAACGAGCGGATATTTATGAAGATTCAATAATAATCAGTGGAAATAAGAAAACTACGGATTTATACTGGAATTATAATATTGAAGATTATTGAAGTAGCCCGGCACACGGAGTCCAAAGGTCAAGGCGAACGTTGACTTGGAAATCTTGGTATATTTGGAGATATTGGATAGCTGGATGTGGATACATACAGTGTTCAGTGGATAACATTAATGATAATACCCAGTACTCTTAATTAGGTTTGTTTTAAGGTAATATTTCGAGTAAGTTTCCGAAAATTGTTAAGGTTAGTACTACCTACTTTATTTTACTTTGATTGTTATAACCAGATAATTAATTTATTTGCAGTTAACTGTTCACTTTATTTAAACTCAGCTGAAACTAGGTGTATTGTTTATAAAGTGATTATATCAATATATCATTAAGCATTAGTGTAGTTTTTTCAGCTAAGTTATTATTAGTGTAAGGTGGTATAAAACAATCTGTTGGGTAGATTACTATAATAAATGATTGTACTTTAACTTGTTGTATTTCAGCTGCAAGACATATTGTTACTGTGAGGCATTTGTACGTTATTTAAGTGTAACGTTTGTATATTTCAGTGTAATACCGGTGTTTCAAAATGACTGACAAGGAGTTAATTAAAAGAAGGGCAAGTTATAAGGGACGTTTGACAGCGTTCTCTAATTATGTCAATGATTTGGAAGATTCGTTGAATCCATCACAGGTGTGCGAATTGCAACTACGTTTGGGTAAGATAGAAAACTTATTTGTACAATTTGACGAGGTTCAATTAAGACTGGAGTGTTTAGTCGATGACGTCAATAGCCAACTACAGGAGCGAATCGAGTTTGAATCTATATATTTTAAGATCTTTTCAAAGGCTCAAGAGTTACTTACACGTAATTTAAAAACAACTAAGGATGATGATCCTTTGGAAAATGATAACTGTTCATCACGAACGCGTAATCGTAGGCTTGTTAAATTACCTACCATACAACTGCCAAAGTTCTGTGGTTCCTATGAAAAATGGTTGGAGTTCCACGACACGTTCTCTAGTTTGATACATTTTAATGATGAAATAGATGACGTCAACAAATTCCATTACCTTAGGGCTTCTCTCGAGGGTTCAGCTGCTGTGGTGATTCAATCTATTGAATTTTCTGCCAGTAATTACTCTGTCGCATGGAAAATATTGTGTGAACGTTTCGACAATAAGCGGATTTTAATACAAAATCATGTAACGGCATTATTTAATCTTGAAACGATTAGGAAGGAGTCATCTGTTACTTTAAAACGTATAATTGATTCTGTGAACAAGAACTTGCGCTCATTGGAATCATTAGGAGAACCAACAGATCACTGGGACACGCTCTTAATTCATATAGTTACAAATAAGTTGGATTCTAAAACTTTTCGCGAATGGGAAGAATTTAAAGGTGGTTTAGATAAAGAAAAGTCCATCACATTAGATATGCTTCTTGGTTTTTTGCGACATCGGTCAGACTTATTAGAAACAATTGAAATGTCGCAAAATAATTCTTCGAATTCTAACAATAAACATAAAAGCATGGTGTCTGTGACCAGCACATCAACTAGTCGGCCTGATTCTGGTTCTAATTCATCAAAGTTGTGCCTGAAATGTCGAGGTGAACATAGTCTCAGTAACTGTCCACAATTTTTAGGACTTAGTAATGAAAAGAGGTTAGAGTTACTACCACAATATAAAATATGTTTTAATTGTTTCCGCACAGGCCATTATGCCAATCATTGTAAATCAAGTGGTTGCAAAGTGTGCAAGCGCAAGCACAACACACTTGTTCATGTTACAGATGTCAAAGCTAAGTCGACAACTAAACCATCTGCTACCATTGGCGACCGTGATGACAGCGGTGAAGCTACTGAACCATTGACTAACAAGAACGTAACATTATCGGCACAAGTCGCGACGAATGTACAAAATAAAGGAGAAGTTCTTTTAGCCACTTCATTGTTAAAAGTTTATGATAGCAATAACCGCGAATATCTCGGTCGTGCCATTCTTGACAGTGGCAGTACGTCGTGCCTTATAACAGAAAAATTCTGCAATTTATTAAATTTACCGACTATCAAAGTTAACGAGTCACTGATGGGTATAAATAATTCTAAGTCACCAATAGGTAAAATGTGTTGCGTTCTAATAAAATCATTAAATGAAAACTTTTCTAAAAATATCTGCTGTTTTATCTTACCTTCTATTACTGATGAAGTGCCTTGTCGTCAATTGGATCTTAATGAATTAAATATTCCGAGTAATTTATGTCTATCTGATCCTCACTTTTATGCACCATCTCCTGTAGACTTAATTACAGGTGCAGATGTTTTCTGGGACCTCTTAGGTACAGAAAAGATAGACCTCGGTATTGGCAAACCGGTGCTATATGAAACTAGACTTGGTTGGATAGCTTCAGGCCCTATACTACATAGTGGCCAAGTTCCGTGTTCGCTTCCTTTACTTTGTAATTTGACAAATGTCAATAATCCCGAAACAAATGTTTCAGTGGAAAGCTCTAATACTGATGACATTCAAAACCTTTTAATGCGTTTTTGGCAGCTTGAGGAAGTTAGCCATCAGTCATCAGTATTCTCTCAAGAGGAGAAAATGTGTGAAGAGCATTTTATTCAAAACACAACGCGACTTGAGGATGGCCGTTTTTGTGTGAGAATACCTTTAAAACAATCACATAATAACTTAGGTGACTCTGTTCATAGAGCTAAGCACTGTCTGCTTTCACTAGAGCGCAGGTTTAAGGGTCAGCCATCATTTAAAGCACGTTATTGTGACTTCATGAAAGAATATGTTGAGTTAAAACATATGTCTAAATGTGTACCTGATCCACAGAAGGTTGCATATTTCATACCTCACCATGGCGTTGTGCGTGAAAATAGTTTAACTACAAAACTCAGAGTGGTGTTCAACGCTAGTAGTCCCACCACCTCAGGAGTATCATTTAATCATTTACAAATGACAGGACCTACTGTACAAGATGACTTGGTGTCAATTCTTCTTCGGTTTAGGAAATATAAATATGTCCTCTCCGCAGATGTGGAGAAGATGTACCGCCAGGTAATAGTACACCCAGATGACAGGCATCTACAGCAGATCCTATGGCGGGATGATCCCTCGAAGCCTATGGTAGCCTACCAGTTAAATACGGTTACGTACGGTACCGCTAGCGCACCGTATCTTGCCACTAGGTGTCTTAGACAGGTAGGGCTCGATTGCACTGACAAAAAAATTGCTGTAATCATAAAACATGATTTTTATGTTGATGATTTGCTTTCGGGAGGGGATACAATTAAAGAGGTCCTTGAAATACGTCATAAGGTAACTGCAGAGCTAGCTTCAGCTGGAATGCCGTTACGTAAATGGAAATCAAATAATTCTCAAGTGGTGTCTGATCATACTGATCATTCTTCATTAAGCTTGAACATTGGTTCAGCAGAACCCTGCAAAACTTTAGGTTTGAGCTGGCATACTGAGCCCGACGTGTTGCGTTATTCAATTAATCCCAATATTACTAATGCAATGACAAAACGCGGAATACTTTCTACAATTGCTCAGATTTTTGATCCGCTAGGTTTATTAGCTCCTTACATTATTATTATGAAAACCATCATGCAAAAACTTTGGGTATATAAATTGGGATGGGACGGTCAGTTGCCATCTGATGTATCAAAAATTTGGTCCAATGTTATGCGTGGCTTACCAATGTTAAATACATTAAGTATTCCACGGATTGTACTTTGTGATTCGTATAAAGATATAGACCTGCACATATTTAGTGATGCATCGCAAATTGCATACGGTGCATGTCTATATGTTCGAAGTACAAGTCATGATGCTAATGTGCTAGTACGTTTGCTTACAGCCAAAAGCCGAGTAGCCCCAATTAAACCATCTACGATACCAAGGCTTGAGCTTTGCGCGGTGTTGGTTGGTGTTCGTCTTTACGGAAAGGTGATTCACGCTCTTCGAGCTCAAGTCAGAAGTGTCACCTTTTGGACTGACTCGACGGTTGTATTAGGCTGGCTTAAGATGCTACCTAATAAATTACAGCCGTTTGTGCGCAACCGTATCGCAGAAATATTGGACAAGACAGCTGCATGCTCCTGGAGGTACGTCCCTACAAATTTAAATCCAGCTGACCATATATCACGCGGAACAGATGTAAGTCTTTTAAAATCTTTAGATTTGTGGTGGTCAGGCCCTGGATTTTTGAGATACGACATCTCGAAATGGCCTAGTAATCCTACAGTCACAAAGGAAAAACTTCCTGAAATTCGGTCCGAAGTTTCTTTACTTGTTACGAGTACAACACCAAGTCCACGACCAGTTATAGAATTTAATAGATTTTCAAATTTCACTACTCTTAAACGGTCGGTGGCATATGTTTTGAGATTTATAGTTAATTATACCAAAAAGGCATCACCTAAAAATCAATTTCTCAGCACCTACGAATTAAAACAGTCATTAAATGTTATTATAAGGCTCTCGCAAAAGGACTCATTTCCAGAATATACACTTATATTAAATAAAAAAGATTTACCAAAAAAGAGTCCATTGATTAAGTTCAAAGTTTTTCTAGACGAACATAAATTAATGCGTGTTGGAGGTAGACTCGAAAATTCACAATTTTGTTACGATAAAAAACATCCTTTATTAATACAGTCCACTCATATCGTCACAAAATTACTGTTTGAATTTATGCACAAAAAACTCATGCACGCTGGGCCGCAACTGTTACTAGCGTCAATTAGAGAAAATTACTGGCCGATTGGTGGTAGACGTTTAGCTAAATCAATTTATAATAAATGTATTTTATGCTGTCGTATGAAAGGACAGGTAGTATCTCCTCTTATGGATAACTTGCCACAGCAGCGTTTGACTCCCGGGGGTTACCCCTTTGAAACAGTAGGTGTGGACTATGCTGGACCGATTATGTCAGCCACTAGACAAGGCCGTGGTTGTCGTCTTACTAAAGTATACGTTGTTCTTTTTGTATGTTTCACGACTAAGGCGGTACACATCGAATTGGCAGGTGATTTAACAAGCAAAAATTTTTTATCAGCTCTCCGTAGATTCATTTCGCGAAGAGGAAAACCTAAACATATCTACTCTGATAATGGGACCTCGTTTGTTGGAGCATATCACGAAATTGGCCAGTTCATAAAGAGTAATTGCAATTCGTTGTCCAGTGATTTAGCAAATGAAGAAATTAATTTTCATTTTATCCCTCCTTATGCTCCTCACTTTGGAGGTCTTTGGGAGGCCGGTATTAAATCTACTAAGTATCATTTAAAGAGAGTACTGGGAAATTGTAATCTAACATTTGAGGAGCTGAACACTGTGTTAGTTCAAATAGAAGCTATACTCAATTCTCGCCCACTCACACCACTCCCATCGGATTCCAACGATTTGTCGCCGCTCACGCCTGGACACTTCCTAATAGGACGGCCACTGACAGCACTACCTGCACCTAACCTCGAGGACCGATCCGTGACTTATTTGACAAGATACCAGAGGATAGAGCAACTCCGTCAACATTTCTGGTCCCGATGGAGAAAAGAATACGTCTCAGAGCTACAGCAGCGAGTGAAATGGCGATCCTGCACTAAGCCATTAGAAAAGGACACTCTTGTGCTTATTAAGGATGAAAAACTACCTCCTTTGAAGTGGCGATTGGGCCGAGTCACGGCAGTTTTCCCTGGACATGATGGCATCAGTCGCGTCGCTGACATCAAGACGACATGTGGAGTGGTTCGTCGAGCTTTCAGCAAGATATGCCCGTTACCTCTATCTCATACGGAGAATTCTGGTTGAGAGACGATCTCTCAACGCCCGGGGGGATGTTTAGAATACTAACGTCTTATCTGTAATGCCTACTCAATTTTAGTTCGCAATGATGCAAAAGCACGTCTTACTGCGTGAACGATTAGCTGTGATTAGCTGTTAAGAATTTATTTTTTAAGTACCTACGCTTAGTATCATTTTTTCTTTTTCTTCTCTTCCTATTGTCTTTGCACGGAATACAGCTCTTAAATCATCGGAAGCCTTTTATTTCAATAATTCTGGATATAAACCCCCAACAATGGACATCATAATTATTGCGTGTAACACCTTTGTAACAACAATATTGTTACAAATAAATAAATATTAATAAAATGATTATGTACGTGATATTTATTTTAGAAGTATGTATGTTTGTATGTATGTATGTTTATTTGTATGTAAGTATGTATGTTTATTCTCATAGTATTTGTTTAGTTTTATTAAGTGAATAATTATTGATTATACGATTTTATGTATTTTTTGTCTCCTTTATTCTTTCACACGCTGTCTATATCTCTCTCTATCTAATGTCCTATCGCAGGTATGCTGGAAGAGATTTCTTATGAAATAAGCATAACCTTTGTACCTATTTTTCTGTTCTGTTTTTTCTTGTCTGTTTATATATGTGTGTACATAAATGGTAAAACAAAAATAAATTAAAAACAAATTTACGCTAAAACGCGGTTAAACCAACAGCAGTTGGATTTAAGACAGTGATAACGGTGGGCGAACAAGTAAACAGAACAGGTGCACTCTGCTGCATTACGGCGGCAAATCTAATAGCAGACCGGACGTACCTTTATTAAATGTTTCATTATTATGACTTTGTGGTTGGAGGACATCTTTGTTGTTCTGCTTTTAAAATATTAGAGTTATTCAGTGACGATAATGTAGTTGTGTCTTTCGTTGTTGAACTACTATATAGTGTTTTTAATTTTGTAAACATTTTATAAGCTTTACTCTGCGCTGTCTTGCTTGTTGATGGTTCGAATTCAGAATCTCAGATAATTATCAAGTTTAAGAACTATAAACTCTGTGTCAAATATAACAAAGTTTAAATTCACGTGCAACCAAAATTTATTTAGGACCTTTTTGTTAAAAATGGTCACTCAAAAATGGACCTTAGAATATACACCACTAAAGTAAAAGAGCGCATGGAGTTAACAAGTTGAAATTAATATCAAATACTCAAGGCTACAGTCTCGTGAAGCAGTGCAAAAATCAAACTTCTAAGTCAACGCAATCAAAAGATACGGGCGTTTATGTTCCGCTTATGGCGCATCCATACTCGCAACGGAACTATTAGGTTGTCTCATAAATTATTGCCAGTTAAAAGACAAATTATTATTCATATTTTTTATTCATAAAAAATACATTTAATCAATTATATAGTCTCCCTCGTTATCTACAACAGTCAGCCATCTACTGGGCAAAATGTGAATACCCTTCTCCCAAAATGAGGCGGGCTGGGACTCGAAAAAATGTTCAAGTTCAATTTTAATACTTCCAGAATTTTCGATTTTTTTTCCTAGTAAATGAAATTTAAGAGCTCGAAATAAATGAAAGTCTGAAGGCGCTAGATCCGGGCTATACGGTGGATGTGGAACAGTCAGCCATCCTAGCTCCTCCAGCTGTTTATGTGTTAACTTGGCGCAATGAGGTCGTGCGTTGTCATGCAAAAGTTGGACTCCAAGTCGTTTTGCCCGCTTAATTTTTAACATCTCTGCTAGTTTGCGAAGCTGCTGTGTATACAGATTGGCGTTAATATTCTGATGAGATTCGAGGAGTTCCCAGAAAATCATTCCTTGCCAATCCCAGAAAACAGACAACATAATCTTACGACCGTGTTCATTAAGTTTAGCTCGCGAGGAATCCAATGGGCATGACGCGTGTTAGTTTTATAATGTATCCAGCTCTCGTCACATGTAATAATGTCCTTGAGAAAGTTTCGTCTATGCGGACGAAGTAACAAACTTTGACAAATGGCCACACGAACGGCCCGGTCATGGTCCGTTAACGCATGAGGTGTCCAACGTGACATCACTTTGCGATATCCCATCGATTTGAGATAACGATCTATAGTCATGTGGGATTCTCCAAGTGCCTTCTCTAAATCGCGCGTACTATAGTCTGGATGTAGCTCAAGTTCGTGACGCAAAGCATCTTCATCAAAGCTGGTGGGTCGGCCTGGGAGAGTTTGGTCTTCGCAGCTTATATCACCGGTGTCAAAACGCTTGCACCAGAAATGAACAGTCCGATCGCTAGTAGTACCCAGTCCAAAAGCAGTGTTAATCTTTTTAGCCGTTTCTGTTGAAGAGACTTTAAGTCGATGCTCATATAGCATAATAGCTCGCAGTTGACGCTGATCCATTTGTGTCCGCGCTTATTTATATCCTCACCATAAAAGATACTCATCCTTACTAGAAATATCTAGAACTTTCTTGAATTCACTTTAGTTTAAATACGAGAAAATTCGACAAAAATAAAATATGGCAAGAACTTATGAGACAACCTAATAGAAACATGAAATTTGGCAAGAAGCAATTTCATGTAGCACAAGTAAAGGACAAAATCCGGAAACCGTAAATTTGTGGTTACCTACCTACGTACAGACGCCAGCACATCAAGCTACCCGAAACTGTAAAATTTTCGCAATCAACTTTAAACCTTATACTTTGAACCTTATGCTTTACCGATAAAGTCGAAAATCTATTAAAGAAATTTGACAGATTGTAGTAGATTGATGTGCTGGTGTCTGTACGTAACCATCGGTGCGCGAGTCCGACTCGCACTTGACCGGTTTTTTTTTCCTTCACCTGCGAGTGAGCAGAGTGATGATGAAATAATTTACACGAAGTAAATCGCCTGCCTGGGTTTGAATCCACGACCACTCGTAAGTTGGGGCCGTTACCAGTGGACTACCACTACTCCCCAAATGTTAACTTGTATGTACAGACGCCAGCACATCAAGCTACCCGAAACCAGGCCTCCGTCACTCCATGTACTTGCGCGCTATAATTGCCTACCGCCCGGCCGAGCGGTCTCGGGCCGTTTGCGGACCAAATTCAGTGCGGTTTTCAAATAACACGACGCATCCTAGGCCCTATAACTCCAAGACATGTGACATCTACCACCCTGCACCGAGCCCACGTGGTGGATTACGGCCCACTCCCTCTCACCGAGAGGAGGCCTGTGTCCCAGCAGTGGCAGATTAATATGTTATGTACAGACGCCAGCACATCAAGCTACCCGAAACTGTCAGATTTTCCCAATCAACTTTGAACCTTATGCTTTAGCGATAAAGTTGAAAATCTATCAAAGAAATCTGACAGATTGTAGTAGCTTGATGTGCTGGCGTCTGTACCTACAATTTATTTCACAGCATTATTCTCTGTTGGGGCATCACTGAACGGGTGCAATCAGCCGTAGCTAAATAAATAGAGATTGCTTTTATGTGTTTAATTCTTTAAAGTGCACTGTAAACTGTTTCAATACAGTGATAGGTACAATCAACGTTATAGGTAAAAACACTACCAGCTAGCCTCTTATTCTAATAAAAGTCCTCCAGAGTGGATTGCGGCCATGGAAACCAATCTCAGCGGAGACTAGCCTTCGGCGCGGAAGATATTATAGTGCACAAGTGCGTAGAGGTGCACACTCTTTCCTGACTCGCATAGTCATCGACAACTACACATACACACCACACACCCAATCTCACACACACACACCACACACCCAATCACACACACATACACAAATTTTTATCTTAATATTTTATTTCTTATGATAACAAAACGAATCTTGAAGTTTTAATGATCTAACTCAATTCTTCGAAATTGTAGCAGTAACATCAGAAGCACTATGTACACCAGCACATCAAGCTACCTTTACGTCACCGTAACCTTTACGTCATTGTACCTTAGGAGACTGGACTGCTTCTCTGCCGCCCTAAGTAAAAGGGGCGCATCTGCCGAAAGGGAATGGAGAAAAATGAGCCTTAATGGATGCGCCTTTTTTGTTTAGTAAGGTTTATTTTTCTTTACGTTTTTGGCCGATATGCGTCTTTTTCGCTTACTGCGGCAGTTCTCCTTAACACAGATTTCCATAACCTAGCTAGGAGCGCAGTGCTCACCCTCACGTTTGTAGAAATAGATGATGATGAAAAAAATAATTTTGTAAAACTGTATTTTTAACGTGTACCAAAATCCTTTGTTTTGAGTAAATAAAAATAAATGAATAGTACTATGGGACAGCAATCCGACGCGACCGGAGAGAGATCAGCCGCGGGACCAACGGCTTATCGTGTTTCCCGAAGCACGGGATCTATCACACCACCAACTTCCAAACTCCGGGCCGTTACTAAGAAATTCGTAACGGAAAAAAGCCAACAACATTTTACCCGACCTGGAAATCGTACCAAGAACCCCATGAGACGAACGGGGCAGTAAACTCTCACCTCTTTTTGCACTGATAAGGAGTTTCAGTGCTGATAAACACGAGCGACACGCGTCGACGACAAAGGCAATTGCATTAGTCGAGACGCGTCGGCGGCTGACAACGACAACGTGTCGCTCGTGTATTTGGATGCGGTGCTCAAATACAAATACACGAGCGGCATGTTTTCTCTACTGCTGCGCCTCTAGTCACGTGTCGCTCGTGTGTATGCAAACTACGCTAGGCTGGCTCAAGGTCAAAGAGTGTGTGCGACTGTACCTACCAACTGTTACGTATGTATCCGACTTTATAATATCATTTATTATCTATGGTCTTCCTGCCTTCCCGTCTGTTGTCTTTGCTCCGTCATGGCTGAATACATAGTAGATAAAGAGTCTAGTCGTTTTATTCATACATTCATACATATATACCTGCCCACCCATCATAACATCAACCTGCTAAAACAACGGTTTCCTAGAAGAACGGTTCCGTCACGGTTGTCATGAAAATCTTTAACTTTAATTTTCATCAGTATTTGACATTGAGGTGTCAAAAACCGTTCTGTTTTTGGACAGCCGTTATTTTATGACCGATCGCCGCTTTCTTTGGAAACCAAAGTTGTGAATATTACTCTCGAGATCGTCGCAGGTGGCGTTCTGTAGTTTCGGCCTACCCCCATGGAAAGGAGGTTATATATGTATATACTCTCGACAAAAAGACTCATAATTTTTTTTAAAATAAAATATTCGACTGCAAAAAATAACAAAAATGTTCAAAATACTTTACTTTTCAAGTAAAGTTTAGTTGCAGTTATTTTAGTTTATTATCTCAGATTGTGTACCAGCAACTGCATCAGACTGCTTAAAACCAGTTTAATCACATTAATATTATAAAGGCGAAAGTTTGTGATGTGTGTGTGTGTGTGTGTGAGTGTGTGTGTCTGTATGTTTGTTACTTCTTCACGCTCAAACGGCTGAACGGATTTAAATGAAATTTGTTACACAGATAGTTTATAACCGGGATTAACACATAGAATAATTTTTATCCCGATATTCCCACGGGATCGACACTTATGCGGGTGAAACCGCAGGGCACAGCTAGTCAATAAATAATTGGGTGTAATTTCAAATACTTAATTTTTTGTCGTGTAGATACCTAAGTCTACAATCTTATGTTCGAGCCAGCCAGTCAACGCACGCTATTAATTTCCGTTTCAACATTTTATTTCTCACGAATTTCTCAACATCGATACTTTTGATTAGCTTATCTGTCTATCGATAGAATGTCAATGTATTTGACGTAGACGTGCAATCTTTAGAAATTGGAATTTAATTATTATTAAAAAGACTTGGAAAATAAAACATACTACATGTGTCGTGCTAGCCCGTTTCTTATCTGATTCCCCAAGTTGCGAGCTTAAACCCAGCAAGTACTAATGTGACTTTTTCAAAGTTATACGTCCGTTCTAAGTTGATAAATTTTCTTAGACACCTGTAACTTTTTTTGACAGGCCTGTTGGTCTAGTGGTCAGTGGTCCTGACTGCTATGCACAAGGTCGTGGGTTCGATTGCCACTTAGGACAAATGTTTGTGTGATGAGCACGATCATTTGTTCTTTGTCTGGGTGTAATTTATCTATAATATGTGTGTATTTAGAAATATATATGTATGTTTATCAGTTGTCTAGTACTCATAGCACAAGCTCTGCTTAGTTTGGGACTAGATGGCGTTGTGTGAAAGTTGTGGAATATTATTATTATTATTATTAACTGACGGTAAAGGGGAACATTGCGAGGAAGCCCTGCACTTCGGTCTGAAATCACCAACCCGTACTGAGTCAGCGTGGTGATCATCCAATTTCTTCTCTGTATGAGAAGTGGCGTTAGCCCGATACCCGATACCACGACACGGACCTCCTCTCGGTGAGAAGGAGTGGGCCGTAATTCAACACCTTGGTAAATGTTACATGTCTTTGATTTCTTTTTGTTAAACGAAACATCGTGAGGAAACCGGCATACCCTAGGTATGCCGGTTTCCTCACGATGTTTCGTTTCACCCACCGCTTTGAGAGCAGTGGTGATGAAATAATTTACACAAAGTAAAGCGCCTGTTCGAACCTACAACCCGCTACCACTGCTCTTATAAAGCTCGCTAATAAAGATCAAATTCGCAAAACACGTATTCGTTTATACAGACACCAGTACTTCAAGCTACCCGAAACTGTCAAATTTTCCAAATCAACTTTGAACCTTATAATTTAGCGATAAAGTTGAAAATCTATTAAAGAAAGTTGACAGATTGTAGCAGCTTGATGTGCTCGCGTCTGTACGAAACTGACAGGTGTCAAGAACGCATTCTCTCGTCAACCGCATTGTAACTACTGTTCTTCATTCAATAGTGCCACGGTACTAAAAGTGTTTAGAAAAACGTATAGGTATTGTAAAGTACCCTCAAGATCATTAAAAGTTGAAGCTTATCGCTCCCGGGAACCGGACGGCGCGGCTTCTGATGGTCGAGCCTCGAGAGGTTATGACATAACGCCTTCTTTCTTGTGCTAATGTGGCGGCCGAGCTCCTTAGAAAACGGTATTGATAGTTTAGACGAGATTCACTTAATTATAAGTTTGAGTGATAGTTGCACTCAGCAGAAGCCAAATGTCTATCCGTCATAAAAAAGTAAGTTGGGAGTCTCATTTCCCACGAAATGTGTGGGAGAAGATTTTGCGATTTCTGACTTTTCTCGTTCTCAAACCTCAGTTGGCCGAATAGACTTTTTTGATGGTTAAAAGAAACTGGATCGATTGGCAGCAAAAAGAGTTTTGGTGAAAATGGCCCATTTTCCTGCTGATTGTACAATTTTTCAAAATCTGGGAATTGGGATCAAAATTCCTGTAAAAATCTCACCGTGAAATCATAAGTGAAGTGAGCACTTAATAATGTTAATCCCTAGCGAAAGACAGCTCACTCCACGCTCACTTCACCCAAGCTTTCACGGTGAGATGGTTACAGAATCGCACGGCAGTTCTGTCTAACCATGTAACTGAATACCAGAGTATTTTGTGTAAAGTGAACTGTTTCCTAGAAGAGTGGTGTAGCCATAAAATGGCCGCCGTTAAGGGTATTACAAAAATGATGGCAGAGGGGTTTGACTTTGCATTGTCAAAAAAGTGTTCTAGGGAAACACACCAACATACTTTGATAAATAACGCTTCAGTGACGTCATTCGCCGGTAAATTACGGACGCTATATGGCGGCCACCGCTTTTCTAGGAAACCGTAGCTTAACTGACCTTCGCAACAAAGCAAGATTGTTTGGCATATTTTCCGGATTCTGACGTAACCATTTTCATACCGTCGTAAATTTTATTTACCTTCAGATCAGGGCGGAAGGATTACACATACTTTGCTCCACTCCCCAAACCAGTGGTTTTGTCACGTATCACTCTTAAGTGACACTTGTCGCTGCTGTAAGGAGACTTGTCGCTGCGTGTGGAGGCAAATACGTCGGGTCGCTCATTGAAAACGGTTCTGCGGTCTTCTTTTACACTGAGCTTAATACTTGCTTATATATTTTTTTGTCCCGTTGAACAAATAATTGACTGTTTTGCTTTAGACGTTTCATACATTAAAATACACTAATTCCATAGACAGATTTGTATATAATAGATCAACTAGATATTAGCCGACCTATTCTGTAAAAATAACACCGTGAAAACGTAGGTGATGTGAGCTTGAAGTGAGATTTCATTTCACCCGATGCTAGGGAATGACATTAGATTGGCAGCTCACTTCACGATCATTGAAGTTCTAACTCTTGTATCATCATTATATGTCTAACCAGAGGCATTTATATGTCTAATCTCACCATGAAAACTTAGTTGAAGTGAGCTTATAATAGTGTCAATCCCTAGCGATCCCTGGCATCATCAAGATGAAGACAGCTCACTCCACCTACAATTCGTTCTACAATTGTTTTAAGTCTACTACTAAATCCTAGGACTTTCATTTTGCTATTCCCAGTTTGGTCCCTCAGTTCACACGCACATAATTTTTTCAAGATGCTATTTTTACAAAATAAATCGGCTTTCGAATATAAGGAAAGTAAAAAAATAGTAGTTTTTCTAAAACATTTATTGATAATCAATATAAGAAAGCGCACAATGCGCGTACAATGTGCGTGCTGCTAAAACTCAGAAATGAGTCCCGGTACGATCAAGGGAGTTATATGGTGTGGTAACCCTCTATCTCCTGTCCTTGAAGAAGGTTCCCACTTTTACATGAAGGGCATGCTTTTGAAGATATAAGGGCTGGAATTTTCGCCCTCTAGAAATTTATAGAACAGCCCAGAACATTCGAGAGTATTCCACAACATCCCAGAACATTCTGGAATCTCATATCAACTCCCTGAGCGAAGCTGGGTTCCCCAGCTAGTAATAACATAAATAGTACCTATTTGTTAGTCTTTTTAAATTTTAAATAGTTTTCCATATTTCCGCGTCACCGCCGCAGGCTGTCCCGCTTAATAGGTACTTTTTTAATTCACACTGGCTGTTTATGCACTTACAGGACCGCAGCGTTTTTTTTTAAATTTCGTAGCTGACTACTTACTTCTATTTTTAAAATTCATTCCCACCCTAGAGAGGGAAGCAATTACTATGAGTCTTTCCCGACCAAGAGTGGGAATCAGCGTCTTCCACCCGCTGTTCGGATCATACAAAAACTTCTTTCCGAGCAAGAGAAATAAAAAGGCATTTCCATTGTAAGTATGTTATGTAATTACCTTGCTGTTCTACCTATTGCACCACATTTTTTATCATGGACCCAGACCTTTCGCGCATCGCATTCACAATTAATTTAAGCGATTCACGGCTCTTTGACGATTAATGCTTTCTGTTTTAAACACTGAAAATAAAAGCGGTAGTTCAGAGTTTTTATTTTATGTTTTGGAACATAAGGTTTAATACTACAGCCGTGCGATTCTGTAACCATCTCACCGTGAAAGCTTTGGCGAAGTGAGCGTGGAGTGAGCTGTCATTCGCTAGGGATTAACATTATTAAGTGCTCACTTCACTTATGATTTCACGATGAGATTATTACAGAATCGACCGGCTGATAGGTTATCAGTATAATCAGCCTATAATGTTCCCACTGCTGGGACACAGGCCTTCTCTCGGTGAGAGGGAGTGGGTCGTATTCTACCACGCGGGCCACGTGCGGCTTGGCAGATGTCTTCGAACTTTTGGGTCTAGGATATGCCGGTTTCCTCACGATGTTTTCCTTCACCACAGCAGCAGTGGTGACAGCAGTAGTGATTAAATAATTTACACAAAGTAAAGCGTCCGTCTGGGTTCGAACATACGACCTGAAATTCGTGAGTCGTGGCCGTAACCACTGGGCACACACCACTTCTCTTAGCTTATAATAATAGCTTATCACCGTCTACAGCGGTCTGCAGGAAATTCATTGTAACATTAGGTACCGTGTTTCAATTGACCCCTGCGATTGTTCCTCTCAATAAAGCTCGCTAGATGTGGGTAATTGGAGTTATGTTTACAGTAGAGCTGTCAGTCCGCCACTCGCAACCATGACCGTTTGGGAGACGCACTAATTGTGTTTGTTCTGTCCTTGACACACGCTCATTGCAGTGTCTGCATAATATATGTCTCCCTGCCTGTTTGTAATTGATTTGTTTGCATAATACTAGGATTTCGATAGCTGTTCTATTATTCAATATACGAATTCAGTATAGTATTCAATATATTGCGGAAATACTTAACTTGCTAAACCTAACGCAAATCATCTTGTAAATTGGTAAAGATTAGTTAAAAGTGCATAAAGTTTATGTTCTTGTAAATGGACTAAGTATTTACTTAGTCCATTTACAAGCACATAAACTTTCTTTCTTTCTTTTTTTTCTATCTTTTTTCACTTTTCTACGACATTTAAAATGTTCTTCGTGTTGGGCGCCAAATCAAATGATTTGGCGCCCAACACGAAGAACATTTTAAATGTCGTAGAAAAGTGTTTTTGTTATTTTTGATCTTGTTTCCGTGTGTATATTTTATACAACCTTATCTTTACCAGTCTCCAAGAGGACTGAAATTGTATTGATTCTTTACTTCACCTTGTTACCTGTTTTGACGCCTAACGTGGGGCATAATTTTTGTGACAAAGACCATTATTCCATTTACTTTGGATCGTGTTTCTCAGAGTTTGTTATTATATTGTTTATCTCATCAGTCTTACATAAAGTATAACCTTATATTTATCTAACCCATTGATTCCCAAAGTGGTCCAAGTGGACCCCCAGGGGTCCACGGGAGACTCGACGAGGGTCCGTTAGATCTAATCTTCACATTTTTTGTCGAGTTTTGCGAATATGGTAGACATGTAGCTGCAAATTTTTAAAGTGGTCTCTGAAAAAACAAAAAGTTTGGGAAACTGTCTAACCAATTGTTTTGGCGCCCAGCACGAGGCAAATTTTTTGCTCATGTCTCTTGAGTTAGTATGTTGAAAACACTTGAAGAATCCAATAACGATACAGGTTATTGTACCTAAAGGTCCAATAAGTCCTTCATCAAAAACAAGTGAACGATACGATTCTTCGTCAATGGTAGGTTTTACACAATACTATTTAAATAAAAGTGATTCAAATGCCCAATGGGTTTAAAATCGTATTCAATTTAGTTTACCCCAGACATTTGTACAATTGGCCATTATCTTACCATTTCATATCAAACTGAGTGTTTTGTCACCCGCAGACTCATGCAAAACAGTGTACTGCTATTGTTACCAATTATACACAAGTAAATCCCGCTACTTTGGTCACGTGGAGTCGTATTGTAACCTATTTCACTTACCGTTTAGTAAACTACTGTTTACAGAAGATTTTAATCGTTTCTACTCGATGGTTTTTTGTACCTTACATGGATGAAGGATGATTTACGTTTCGTAGTACCCGATTTTACTTAGACAATGATGGTGTTATCTTGCTCTTAAAAAAACGTACTGGAATCAACCAAATTGTCGTCTGCCTAGCCTTTGCCCTTTTTCTTCTTTTCACTTTTTGATTCTTTGCATAGATCTCGAGAAAAAACCTTGTGACAGACAGACATAAAAATAATATATAATTATAACGTTTATTTGGATTCAGTTCGTCAAAATACATCATCTTCTGCCTAACCTTTTCCCAACTATGTTGGGGTCGGCTTCCAGTCTAACTGGATGCAGCTGAATACCAGTATTTTACGCGGAACAACTGCCTATCTGACCTCCACAACCCAGTTACTAGATAATACGATACCTCTTGGTAAGACTGGTTGTCATACTTTCAGGCTTCTGATGACCCGTAACGACTATCAAAGATCCACCAATGACAGCTGGGACCTACGGCTTCACGTTCTTTTCGAGGCACGGAGGGGTCTTGGTAAAGATGGTCACCCATCCACGTACCAACCCGTCAAGCAAAGCTTAGCCTGCTCGATCGACCCGTGCGGCTTTTATTACTTAGACACAAGCGCCTGTTAGTGCCACTTATTTCACATAACTAAGTCACGTATTTTAAATAAAAGATTTTAAAAAGTGAACAAAATAGTCAATGAAAGTAGCTCAAAGGTGAATAAAACGTCAGTTGGAATCGTTAGCCGAAAGTTTGCAATAAGCATGAGTTAAGTTCGTTTGTTAAATAGTTCGCAAACTGAGCTAGGACAAGTTGCAACAACTTAGTCGAGGTGCGGTTAGTTGAACTTAGTATGGCGACACACTGGGAGACGAAGCTGCGAAAATATAGCTTTGACTTTCTGACTTATAAGCATTTTCTGAACTCACACCTCAATTACGTAACACACTAAGGGCCGGCTTTTCAATCGCCAGTTAGCTTTTATCCGACAAATAAGTTTGAATGCAGTTTTAATATGATCATGTCAACAAATAAAACCTTATTCCAATGAAAATAAAGGTCACTTTTGATACTTCGGTCAAACTATGCCACATCTTTTACTGGATCCCTTTCCTAATACAAAATATTATAAGCAAATTATGACTAAGCAGTCAAAGACTTTTGTTTAATGAACTGCTCATGTTTAGTGGCCCCTTCATAAAACTGTCATTTTTAGGGTTCCGTACCCAAAGGGCGCCAACGGAACCCTATTAATAAGCCCTCGCTGTCCGCCCGTCCGTCCAATCCTCTGTCAGCGGGCTGTATCTCATGAACCGTAAAAGTAGAAATTTTCACGGAGTGTATTTCTATTGCCGCTTTAACAACAAATAATAAAAATAAAATAAATTTTAATATAAATAAAAGTGGGCTCAGTAACTGGGTTGTGGAGGTCAGATAGTGTAGTCTCTCCACATGGACCAGTCATGCTTCTAACCGGATCCAGCTTGCAACTTGTTTTTCCGGAAAAAAAAAAAACAAAGAGGACTTACCTAACCTACTCGAACTTGGCCGTATTTTTGTCCTCGTACAGTAAAACAGACCAGACTTAACTCCCCAGTCCAATTGGCGAACGATTCAATTTAAAGGTTCGCTGGTGCTCCGGGCGAAATTATGGTCATGTTTTGATTTTTATTGCTGTTTTGGGGAAATTGTTTTTGTGAAATATAATAGGTAGAAGCCTACATTCCAAGAAGGAGTATAACAAAGGTCCGATGATACTAATAACTTTGAACCACATTTAGTTTGTACCCAATTTGACAGGCCTGTTAGTCTAGTGGTCAGTGGCTCTGACTGCTATGCGCAAGGTCGTGGGTTCGATTCCCAACCAGGACAAATGTTTGTGTGATGAGCACGATAATTTTGTTCTGTGTCTGGGTGTAATTTATCTATAATATGTATGTATTTAGAAATATATATGTATGTTTATCAGTTGTCTAGTACACATAGCACAAGCTTTGCTTAGTTTAGGACTAGATGGCGTTGTGTGAAAGTTGTGGAATATTATTATTATTATTAATTATTTTAGGACGTCCCTAACCCTCTCATCCCAACATTTCTGGCTATGTTTAAGCTAATATGATAAAGCTGAAGAGCGTGTTTGTTTGAACGCGCAATCTGGAACTACCAGAGAAACCGGAGGATTAGAAAAAAAAAATTGCATTTGGTAATAATTCCTGAGGAAGGTTATTATAGCTCTTTAAAATCACACTATGAGAGAAAAGAAGAAAAAATCAGATTCTTTCTGATTTTTTCTTCTTCCGCCAAGCGAAAACAAAGTAATAGCGCGGTCAGGCGATGCGATGCTATATTGCATGTTAAAACAAGAAAGCAGACATGTTCTCGGGCAGAACCTTATCATTACGAGATTTCAGCTGAAAGACGTCCACTGCTCGATAATTTAGGCATCCCCAGGCACCGCCACTTCGACCGGTTCTATGCTTCCCGCATCCATGGAGACCTGCGGCCTTCACAAGGTCATCGGTTCACTTTGTGGGAGGCCTTCTAATCTAACGCTACGTCTTCCGGTACGCGGACGCCACTCCAGAACATTTTGGCCCATCGGCCATCTGTTATGCGAGCAATGTGCCGTGCCCACAGCGGGTAGAAGGTAGTAATAATTTGACCACAAATAATATACTAGATGATTTTTTTACGGGCTCCAAATTTTTCACTTTGGAACCAACTCTGAGATCATGAAAAAAAAATCAGCTGTTTCATACATTTTGGTCAATTGTAATAAGTAGTATTGAACTTTTGTATTAGACAGCTGATTTTGTTTTCGTGATTTCAGAGTTAGTCCCAAAGTAAAAGTTGTTCATATTCATGGGTAGAATACCCTGTAAAAATTTGGAGACGGTAAAAAAAATCTTACTCTATAATTATCAACATCAATATTGTAATTATACCTATTTAGTATGGCTTTATGATGGCCACTAGACGAATGAGTAGTCGATATCAAAGTTACGAATGAAACTCAATTCTCGTCACGCTTGCCCACACTTGGTATCGAAAACCGATACAGTCGTATAGATGCGACGTTTTTTTTTTAATTCATGCATGAAGTGAAACCGATTCCGTGGTTCTTTATTTCTTTCTTTATTCGTGTTAGAATCTAGCTCGCAGTGTTCAGTAATTTAATTTTAACGTGGAGTTAGCGAGCAAGCATAAGGGGGCTTGTGGCTAAGTAGGTAATAATAGCAGCACGGGTCGATCGATCAGGTTAGGCTACGCGTGCCGCGGTCGGTCCGTGGATGGGTGACCATCTCCACATACCGAAACCACTCCGTGTCTTAGAACCTGAGTGCTTTCGTGAGTAGGGTTTATTTCAAAGATTCGAACTACTTTCGGACGGGCCCGTATCTTCGTTGACGGACATAGAGAATAGGCACCCTGAAATGGAAATCACAGTTCATCTTAATTGAGTTTGACGGCCATTTTGATATTTGGCCAAAACCGTTTTACACAAAAAGAGAAACCTATTAGAAATTATAATCCGGGAAAAGACATCTAGTGATCAAAGCGAAGATCTCGATCAGATTACTTACTTACCTCCTGACAGACATTGAAGGGAGCTTTATAATTTTTGTGTTCATCATGTCTTTGAAATATCTTTAGTACCTATTAAATTAGATTTAATTTGGATTATACCGCCGACGATGAAGCGACAAGCTATCAACGATTTTCTCGCTTAAGTAACGTACAAAAGATTGTTGGTCCTGTTTAAGTAAAAGAAACACATATATCGGAAGAGTTATGAGTACGGAATGTCTATTGACAACGAAAAGCAAGTGTGAAGTTGGCGCGCTTCAACAGATTCTAGCCTGACGTTCGTGCGCTCTCTTGACGATCGGACATCGTACGGACAACAAGTGTCTAGAAATTGCCCAACGATTCGTTTTATGAATTTTGTCAAGTTCAAATATTACTTATAAATCAATAATCAACTTCAGAGCTTTTCTCCTCGTCAGCAACACACGTACAGACTCCAGCACATCAAGCTACTACAATCTGTCAGATTTCTTTAATAGATTTTCAACTTTAGTGCTGAAGCATAAGGTTCAAAGTTGATTGGGAAAATCTGACAGTTTCGGGTACCTTGATGTGCTGGCGTCTGTACATACAATAAAATGTTCAACGGTGAAGAATCAAGCTCCAATCTGTCTCCTGTCCCGATACACATAACTACTAATAGTTGATCGCCGACTGTTCACACCACCGGCGAGTACTCGTTTGTCGTAGCGACAAGACCTAACAAAAAGAGGACTCGCTCAGCGATGCAGGCAAAACACTCGCTGAGATAATCGCGCTTGCTTTATCGCTAAAGCATAAGGCTACGTTCAGATGACAAGCGCTCAGCGAGCGTTGAACGCGCGTTAAATTTTTGTATAGTGTTCACATGGTGCGCGCTTGTCAGGCGTTAAACACGCGTTATCGCGGCCGCCCTGTTTCAGTTTTGAGTTCGACATTTGTCGAAGATGGACGTAGAAACAGTTTCAACGGTGATTTTATACCGACGGCAGAAACGACGATCTATTTCATCAATTAATAATTCCGTATTAAAAGCTTCGGTTTCCATTTCGAGCGATTTCCATTCGAACTAGATGAACCCTAAAATACGTCTATCCGCGTCGAAAGCGCGCGCTCAACTGAACGGAAACATAGAAAACCAATTATCTCAAAGCGCGCATTGACGCACGCTGACAACAGCCGAGCGCTAGCGCAGCGTTCAGCGCGCGCTTTATTAAAACGCGCGTAAGCATGTGTACGGTTTGAATAAAATGTATGTAGTTGTAAACGCGCGTTATCTAAACGCGCGTTGAGCGCTTGTCATCTGAACGTAGCCTAAAGCTCAAAATTGATTGGGAAAATTTGGCAGTTTCGGGGAGCTTGATGTGCTGGCGTCTGTACATACGCATACTAGCGAGTAATCGCTCGTCGCCATCGCGCAATTCTGCTCGTTTTGAGTTGCTAGCTCTCGCTTCTAGTTGATCGCCGGCGGTGGAAAAGTTAAATAAGGAAAACAGTATTACCTCATGTGGTACGATCCCTAGAACCAAAAATTCGAAGTCATGTGACATCTACCAACCAGCACTGGGCCCGTGTGGTAAATTACGGCCCGTTCCCTCTCAAATAGAGGAGGCCTGTGTCCAAGCAGTGGGAACATTATACTGCCGTGCTAAGCTCAAAAGCGGTATCTAAAAAAAAAAATTGTAAAGTTCATTTTTGTGGAATCGAATAGCTTAAAGAAATATGCATACAATGCAGCCAAATAAAAAAACCCTTATAAAATTTTTCCCTATCTCACTTTTACCTCAAATCTATAAGAGAATAAGAGCAAAACTTAAATTTTCTCGAAACTAGCTTTTCCTGAGATACCGCTTTTGCGTTTAGCACGGCAGTATAGGCTGATTATGCTTTATGCTTGGTACGATCATAATCTTTCGTTTAATTTTACACCACCCTGGATACGATAGAGGTGGTTCACTGTCGGGTATTGCACTAAACTCTCAAGCAAACTCAGCACTAGCTAGACAGTTAACGAGTATCTCTGGCTAGACAAATGACTGACATATTCCAAGTAACATGTGCTAACGGCGCACTAGGAACGCAACCAATGGAAATGATTACATCGTTGTTACAGAGTAGTACGCATGTACAGACGCCAGCACATCAAGCTACTACAATCTGTCAAGTTTCTTTATTGGATTTTCAACTTTATCACTAATGTATAAGGTTCAAACTTTATTGGGAAAATTTAACAGTGTCGGGTAGCTTTATGTGCTGGCGTCTGTACCTGCACGCTACCCTGTGTGTGTAGGTAGGTGGTAGATAGACAGATAGATAAAACATTTATTCAGTGCACACAAAATAGTACAACACACAAAAATTAAATTAAATTAAACGCGTATTAAATTACATGACTATAATAAAAAGAAGGTGCCAATATCCAAAAAGAAAAAATACACAAAGAAAAATGGCCGGGTATAAAAAGACACATCACATAGCCGTGAGCATTCTGTACATCAAACGAAGTATCATTGCACAAAAATAATTGCTGGAAAACGACTTTTATTGTGGTGTAAAAATTTGCTGTTTGCGGTGCGCAATGTTTCGCACGCAAAACATTGTGTTTATGGGTGCATGCAACGGAAAAGAGATCGTGGAGGTAATTAAAGTTGTGTTATAACATTTAAAACTTGGTTTTGTAAAAACACGTCAGTAAAAGTTGGAATTTTGAATATTTTCGTAACCAGAAGTTTCAAATTAATATACTCCATAGACAAGTTTACACGTGTTTAAAAAATTGGTTACTATAAACACGTCAATTTACGTCAGGCGCTTACTAATTTGACAGGACTAAACTAATATGTATTTATCTTCTGTTCTTTTCTTAATGAAATAAAAAGAAAAAGATGCACTGAACTTAAATTTATTTGTGAACAAGAGAATCGGCGCCAATGTTTTTAATATAAACCACTGTAGGAGGTTCCACACACATAGGTGGTATACCACCTGTGTGTGGAACCTCCTACAGTGACCTCCAAAAGTTAGTTGATATTTTTCCACTTATGTTTAAAAGTTCTAGTGTTATAAATGTTTGGACTGATGTAACGTTGTTATTGACTAATTTAACTGCCTTTCACTTTTAGAGTCTCTTGTTATATGTTCCTAACAATGTTCTAATTCATTAAATGTGCACTACAGAAGGTTAGGGTTTTTTAGAAATAAAATATTCAACAACCGATTTGACTGCAAGTTTATTGGCGACTGTCCTACCTAGCTTCGTGGGCGCAGCCACGTAGTTGCTACACACATTTACATTACACACACACGTTTACTTTTTGCTTAGTAGCCACTTTGTGTCCCTACACACTTATCAAAAAAAATAATCAAGTAGGTACCTGATTATCTACACTAATATTATAAAGAGGAAAGATACGATTGTTTGTTTGTATTGAATGGAAAATTTTCAACGCAGGGGTTTCAGAATAATTTTCTGAATCCTCAGTAACAGGTAGCGCATCGATGTCCTTGCCATCCTGTATTTAGCCCCCAATAATCGTTGCTCGCAAAAATGAAAAGTTAACAAAACTGCATGTCGATTCTGTAAAAATCTCACCGTGAAAACTTGCGTGGAGTGAGCTGTCAGTGTCATCCCACTGATGCTAGGGATTGACTAAGCAAACATTTACAATCATAATCGAGATTTTAATCATATTTTTTATGCTAATTCTATTGACCATTTTAAATAATTTCAAAGTAGTGTTTTAGTTGTCAAAACATTACTATTTTGTGGAGTTTTAAAATAAAATAGCAAAACAGAAACTTAGAATGTCAATTTTTTTTTGTTTTCTTTTTTTGCTATGTTAAAACCCCAAAAAATAGTAATGTTTTGACAACTAAAATACTAGCTTTGAAATTATATAAAATGATCAATAGAATTAGCATAAACATATTATTAAAATCTCGATTACGATTGTAAATCTTTGTTTAGTCAATCCCTAGTATCAGGTGGGGTGACACTGACAGCTCACTCTACGCTCACTTCACCTAAGTTTTCACGGCGAGATGGTTACAGAATCGCACTGCTGTATATTTTCCGCGCCATCGTCCACAGTCGTGTTACTAAGGTCAGGCGTGGCGTGGTTAATGTAGCATAGGTCTAATTTACACGCTATGTAACACTGATAAAGCCATACAAAAAGATTGGGGCCACGAAGCCGGTGTGGTGATGAACGCTCAGAAATAGAGCGGCGTTGTCCTGGGGATATATTAAGGTTGCATCTCATAAATTTTTCTGTTGAAATGTGAGAGTAATACTTAAGTACCTAAACTAATATTATAAAGGCGAAAGTGTGAGTGTGTGTTTGTGTGTGTGTGTTTGTATGTTTGTTACTTCTTCACGCTCAAACGGCTGAACGGATTTTGATCAAATTTGGTACACAGATAGTTTATTACCGGGATTAACACAAAGAATACTTTTTATCCCGATATTCCTATGGGATCGACACTTATGCGGGTGAAACCGCGGGGCACAGCTAGTTTTATCTAAATCTAAACTTTTATCTAAACTGATATTATAAAGAGAAAATATTTGTTTTTTTTTTTGTATGTTACACATTCACACTAAAACGACTGAACGGAGTTGGATGAAATTTGGCACATGGGTGGACTACGATCTGGATTAGGACATAGAATACTTTTTATTCCGATATTCCCGCCGAGTCAACACTTATGCGGGTGAAAACACGGAGCGTACCTAATTCAAAATATACTTTATGACTTCTCATCTCTAAAACAATAGTCCATAATCTAATGTACCCTGGGCAGACAGCGTGTTTAGCAATAGCTGTTGTCGATACGAAAACAGTATCTGAAACTAGATTCTGCCAACGGCTTCGCGTGGTTGTCGAAAATTATCCCACGGGAGCGCGCCACCGAAACAAAAAGTAGCCTATGTCCTTCCCTTTTTATATATATATTTTTATGTCCTTCCCTAAGATGCCATCTATCCCCTTGTCAAATTTTATTGAAATCAGTTCAGTGGTTTAGGCTTAAAACGGTAACATACAGACAGAGTTACTTTCATAATATCCTATTAGTATGAATTACAGTTTAGCAGGAAAAGCAAACAGTCCATTTTAATGTACAATTCACTGGCTGACATACTGAATTCCAAGTATTATATTACGTCCAATTAATTGTCACATAATTATATACATATGTGTAGGTAACCAGTAAAATAGCAAACAAAAAATCAATAGATGTTAAAACACACAAAATGGAACTACGTAGACACCGAGCTCTGACTTCATGGCCGCCCTCTATACGGCTATAAAGCCAAGGTGAGGCTAGCAGAAAGCAGTGGCTCGCTCGTTGATAAGGGACGCTTTTGTCCTGCAGTGGGCACCACGCCTAATTGTGTGTGAAGTGAGCCCTCTTTGACCTCTCTTCCAGTTGAAAATGGAACGTTAAGATTTGTTTTAATTTTTTATTTGTCCAGTTGTTTATTTGATTAACTTTATACTATCAGTAGCAATGGGTTTCATTTTGACAGCTCAACAACATTCATTGCGTTATTGACGTTGTTGAGCTGACACATTTTTCGAACATATGGAGCAATGGATTAGCAATATGCTTCAAAATGATTCAAATTGAGAGTAATAGTGTGTTACGCAATTATGGCACTGGTCCGTATTATGACATTTTAATGCCATCGTGATTCTAGAATGAGGGAGAGATGGAGCTATGCATGACCGATAGTGGCATCCTTTTTCGGACTGTAATCACAATGGCATTGAAACTACATAATACAGTCCCTGTAGATTGCTCCCTCTATCGTGTTTGCAGTACTGAGGCTCAGATTAGAATATAAATGTTTTTTTTAATTACTATGTTTTAGAAAGATTAGCTTGTCAGTAATTGCAATGTAATTAACAGGGCTGACTGTCCAGGGAGCGCCGGACCTATCAAAGTATCGTCAAACTAGCTATACAACGTGTAACGTTAAATGCTCAAAACCTCAGACACCCCAACTGATTTTTAATTCAATTGACCTATTTCACAGAGGAAATAAGTCATTAAAAAAATTGTAAAGGTTTTATGTGCTGTTTTAGTTTTACTGGCCATTCTGATCGTTTCTTGCGTCTGCGACGACGCTTTATCGAGGGAGGAGTCGTCACCGGGCCGCGCTAACATTGGGTTGCTTGACCTATTAATAAATAGACACGGCAACGTTTTTAATGAAGATTTTTTGCAAATGTGATATTATATTAAAAAGTGACTCAATTAATTCTGCTCGTTATTCTGATCAAACTATTTTCAGGTTTTGCGCATTTAACGTTACACGTTGTAGAGAACAGATATAGATATCCTGCGTTCGCGATTTAGTTTCCAAACATGTAAACAAATATGAGTTTTTGGAAAAACAACTCTAAAACCCACATAAAGTTCAGTTTGCGCTACAGCTTCAAACAGTTTTATGAGTTTTTCAATAATACTAGTAATTTTGAAATGAACTTAATCAAAACTCGTATAACGTTAACGTTCGTTTGAGTAGAAATAACGTCAATTGGAAACAAGGATTACAATATGGAATAGGTTGAATATTCTTTATTATGTAAACATGCAGGAACACTAAAAAAGAAAAAGACAATCACAATCACAGGAAGGTTTAACAAGCTTTGTTGCCAACGTGTAGCTTGGTAAACCTCCCCATTGTAGGCCCATCTAGCCTCTCTGCAAACACCTTCAGAATGCTGTTGCTGCTTCCCCACTCTGCCAATCCCCACGTTCCTGTTCCAGCCTCATCCAGGTTCTACCTACGATGGTAACAATGTCGTCCGTCCACTTCACCGCCGAACGACTAACGTCTCATCTACGAGTCCTTGAACCGCACCTGTCATATTTGCACCTCGCCAGATGTCCTGCCAGACTCCATTTGAGTTCCATAATACGCTTTCCTTTATCGAAGGCCTTCGTACGTCTTCGTATCTCGACGTTTGGAACTTAGTATAGTAGCTTGATGCCAAGCATCGATGTATTAATTAGAAGAAATGAATATGAAGGGCCTATTTATGCATTATTAGGAACATGAATCAAATACGACTGAATAGCATAAGCATAATCTGCCTATAATGTTATAATGGGCTGAAATCCACCACGCGGGCCCAGTGCGGGTTGGTGGATACCACGTGTCTTCGATTTTTTGGTTCTAGAACATGCCGGTTTCCTCACGATGTTTTCCTTCACCGTTTTGAGAGCAGTAGTGATGAAATAAATTACAGCCGGTCGATTCTGTAAAAATCTCACCGTGAAATCATAAGTGAAGTGAGCACTTAATAGTGTCAATACCTACCATTACGGAATGACAGAGCTCGCTTCCTGCTCACTTCACCTAAGTTCTCACGGTGAGATTTTTACAGAATAGCACTGCAGAAAGTAAAATGCCTGCTTGGCAGAACAGTGTCAATTAAGGAACTATTTATACAGTATACGGAACGAGGGTCGAATTGGACTGAATACTGATAATCCAGTCTGTATTATAACAATTAGTACAAAATTGAATTTATTATTAACGCAATATAAAGGCTTGGCATCCATATATGTCAGTCCTTACATTCAAAAGTGATTTATTCACTTCTAACCTATAGAAATTCATGTATTTCACATTTCGGTGTAAAGCGTACCCACTGGACTGTGAACCGATACACGAATCATCCTGTACTTGCTTTGTGTTCGATTATCTTATACAGGGTGTTTATTACCAACGGAAGACTGAGAGAAGCGAATATCTGATTCTGGGAGCTAAAGCTATAAAAAAGTCTTTGAGCTTAAATCGGTGAAGTCAAATACAAAGTTGTGTTCTTACTAAGAACAGTAGATTGAATAGTAAAGTAGTAGTCAACAAGTAATGAGGTTACGTCTGGCGTGGATTATAAATGAATATTTTATTTTATTTGCTAATATTTTATATATATCCGTTTTATTACTTATTTATTATCTGTACCTGCCAGTGACATCACAGCGGGCCCTATCAGAATATCAACGCTGCGATATTTATTAGGTATGTACCACAACTAGAAAAGTTTTTGTTAAATTTATGTGTTAAGTCCCATGAGAACATACATTAGAGACGTCTGAGCGACTACCAAGAATTTTCAATAGAAAAACACCCTAAAATCTAGACCCCGGTTATTAAACACAGGACACCTAGACCAACAATCAAGTTATTCCGAGTTGACTACGTGAGCTCGAAAATGGATGCGCGATTAACGCTTATGCGACAAAACTGTACTGCGACTTTCAGATTTTTATGTTCTGAGAACCTTTATGATTAGGATGTTTTGAGGTCAATCTAGTTCTTTTAACTCTTGAACGTATGATGCCTGTGAATCAAATTTCGAAAAATTTGGAATAACTATGTGTACTACGTGAGCTCGACAAATGGATGCGCGATTAACGCTTATGCGACAAAACTGTACTGCGACTCACTATAGTTCGAATGCACGCTTGTGCGACACACTGAAGATCGACAAGACTTTACTTCGACGGGACTCTTCACCAACAGGACACTTCGCCGACAGGGCATAATTCGGAATCTGGCGCTGGGCGGCCGCTACCGCGGCACGCTTGCTTCGCTCGCTCGCCTTCTCGCGTTGTGTGGTCACAGTTGTAACCTCTTTTTTTTTTTATTTTTTCGCTGAGAAATGACATTACGCATCTCCGCTCGTCGGGGGACGGAACGGAGTATGTGGGACTTCCTGCCAGAGTGGCAGTATACCCACTAAAACTCAGCGGTGTTCCCTCATCGCCTTGATGGAGGGGTCATGGGAATCCGGCTCAGCCTTTGCGTCCACAATCCCCCCGGCGTCACAGTTCTAACCTTTTTTTTTTTTTTTTTTTGTTTCGGGGTGGAAAATCTTCATGGATGTCCGCCGCCCTGGGGCGGGCGGCGGGGTCTGTCAGACTCTTACTGTTTGTTTCGGGGTGGAAAATCCTCATGGATGTCCGCCGCCCTGGGGCGGGCGGCGGGGTCTGTCAGACTCTTACTGACTAAAAACCACCCCAGTGTTCCCTCTCTCACCTACGCCGGGGGTCGCGGGAACGAACGATACTTCCGCAACCCCCGGCTGGTGCTGGCCCGCTCCTGCGGGCCTCTCCTCGTGTCAGGGGGGGGAGTGAGGTGTTAAACTCCCCCCGCGACGTCTAAGAGGGGCGCGCGTGGAACACTACGCGCCGCCGCCTCGGGTCCTGATGTGTGGGGGGCGACGGACGTCCCCAAGTCCGTCGCCCCTGGACCCATTTAGGGGGGCTGGAAGAGGGCGTTATCCGCCCTCCGCCGACGCCCGGTGCGCCTGCTGCGGGCCGGGTCAGGGGACGAGATCTCCCTCTCCCTTTCCGCAGCCTCCTTCTGCGAGACGACTGTTTCGCAGAAGGAAACCACCGCGTCCCAGGACTCCTCGCTGCCGACCATAGACTCCACCACGGCCGGCAGCGACAGGTCACTGCCTATTCCTGAGATGAGGGCACGGCGCGGCTCCTCCCAAGCGGCACACTCTGCCAGCGTATGCCACGCCGTGTCCCCCCGGCAGTCGACGCAGTGGTGACACCGAGCGTCCGGCTCCCTGTTTATGCGACACAGGTACTTCCCGAAGCAACCATGCCCCGAGAGCACCTGCGTCACCCGAAACGACAGGGAGCCGTGCCTCCTCCCGAGCCAGCGCTCGAGCACCGGCCGGACCGCCTTGATGGTGACGAGGCCGGCGGTAGGGCGCAAAAGCCTGTCCCGCCATTCCGCCACCAGGACCTCGCGGAGCTGAGACCGACGCAGCTCCCAGTGTCGCTGCATCGGTCGCTCGCCCCGCGCCCTCATTTCCTCGCGCCACCGATACAGTGACGCGAGTACTTTCGCCTCGAGGTCCCAGGGCGGGGGTGCTGGTAACCTAACCTAACCTAGCATGGGTAGTGTCAAACTACTGTAATACTGCACCAACGTACTGTCGAATTACAGTACTGTCGCACTACCGTAGTGTCCACCTATTGTCGCGCAATCGTTTGTCGCACAAGTGTGCATTCGAACTATGGTGAGTCGCAGTACAATTTTGTCGCATATGTCGAGCTCACGTAGTAAACATAGTTATTCCAAATTTTTCGAAATTTGATTCACGGGCATCATATCGTTCAAGAGTTAAAAGAACTAGATTGACCTCAAAACATCGTAATCATAAAGGTTCTCAGAACGTAAAAATCTGAAGGTCGTTTGGAAATCGGCTTATCTCCGCTAATACCCAAAGAAAAATTTGGTCCTATGCGTATAAAACTACTTATCAAAGGTTCCGTATCTATAAATATTAAATGTGAGTGGAATTATGGACTAGGATTAATTTCACCAGCTTTATATATCGAGGACTTTATATTGGTCCAAGTTGTCATTCTTGTCATTGGATATCTGTCGTTAAGGGTAAAAAATATAATTAAAATCTCGATTATGATTGTAAATATTTGCTTGGTCAATCCGTAGCATGAATGAGATGACACTGACAGCTCACTACACGCAAGTTTTCACGGTGAGATTTTTATAGAGTCGACATGCTGGTTTTTAACAGAACCCTAAAAAATTTCCGTAAAGCTAACGACGGATATTTGAAACAGAGAGTGGCTCTCAAAGTTTGAAGGTTGTTTCTTGTGCTAATTCTTATATCTTATTATGTAAACCTTAATGGAGGTAGATATGAGACGTCGTAAGTGGATAGAGAGGGATCTGTCAAAATGCCATTAAAATTTTGCTTTTACTCGGTTAGGAAGATGGCTTTGATTTTATGAATAATAACAGGTTAGGCTACTCTTGCCACGTTTGGTTCGTGGATGGGTGACCATCCATTACATATCGAGACCCCTTAGCGCCTCGTAAAGCATGTTAAGCCGTTGGTCTCGGCTGCCATGCGTAGATCTTTGACGGAATCCCAAAAATCTGACTACCGAAGTACCGACTGGTTGGTAAGACTTTACAAAGGGGTGTCGTGTTACCCAGTAACTGGGTTGTGCACGTCAGATAGGCAGTTGTTCCTTGTAAAATACTGGTACTGTAATATTCAGCTACATCCTGTTAGACTGGAAGATCACAGCAAACGTGGGATTAAAAAAAAAAACAACATGTACTGAATCCGTGGTAAACAGACTGCTCGTCAATGTCCCTGCACCCCGTATATTCCAATAAAAATAGGAATGCATCGTTACCGCCATATATTCATAATATAGAGACATACTCGAATGGGATATATTTGTCAGAAATCACAAGTCAACTAAATAAACAAACGCATTGAATATTTCCAATAATTGAGTTATATCGGGAAGATGTCTTAGCTGTTTTGGATATTCGTGACATAATATAGAAATGTCACGAGACGAACAACGTCTTCCGTCTCTGTCTAATCATAGAAAAGCGTAATAATGCCTGTTCTTTGAGTTAATTGAACAAAATCTGCGAGTGTCGGATATCACGAAAACAATATGAAAGGGCTTCCTGAAGTTGTTGTTATTATTTTAATATGTAAAGTGTTTAAAAATAGACTTGCGGCAAATGTTTATTTTAATTTAATATCTATTTCCGCCTCATGGTAAATGACATCGCGGCAGGCCCAGACGGAGATGGCGGGTTGAGCTGGACTACTTTAAAAAAGATTGGTCAGGTCTGGACGGAGAGAGGTGGAAGGAGAGTAGGGAGGTCTTTACCCAATAGTGGGATATTAATGGCTAGTAAAAAAATGTATATATTTCTGTACATAAAATTTGTCATGAGGAAAGTTTTGACTATAAATGTGGAGGCTATAAGAGTAAGGGAAGACCGACTTATAACCGGCAGAATGGATATGGATGAAAGGATATGATTTCCCGTGAGATAATTTCCCACATCCACGTGAATAAATATTAAACCTAGATGTAGCGCCGAAATCTCGATTTTTTGTCAATACAACATAATTTAATTTAGTTGTAAGAAAATTAACTGTATGAGCGTTTCGGATTTCTAGTCTGTTAGCTCGTAAGACCAACTGAATAAATAAATACGTAGAAACCGTGCGAAGCCAGGGCGGGTTGCGGGTAATATCATATTTTGTACATGTGTTTGTCATGAAAATCCTCGACGAACATCTAGGTCACTCTGGTCAAGGTTAGCAGTATTTATAATTGTAAATCAGACATACCTGACTACGGAACACTGTAAAGTACTTACCTATGTATGTGGATTTCCGTTAGTATGCTGTAGTTAAAAGGATATTGCTCAGAATCGCCCTGTGCAACACAAATATCGGACATACACGATAATTAATGGTCTATTTTATTATATTAGTTGCAAATACTTTTGTAACACGGACTAGCTGCATGCCAAAATGAACATTATAAAGTATTTTACGCGACTAATAACATTAATAGCCGCCATCTTTGCCAAACGTCACGTCGTGCCGAATAAGATTAGGGATTAGGTTTTAGAAAAAAATTGCGTAGGTGCCTAATTATCTAGGTAGGTACTCAAAATAGCTAAATGCATTATGATATTGTTTTTCAGTTTCTTAAACACCACTCGGACCTATGAAAAACTATACCTTGTGGTTCGATTATAACCTCAAAATCTGTTTTTTTTTTAATATATCTATTCTGCAGCTAGTCCGCTATAAAAATAAGATCTTAGGAGTTTACTAATGATCGACAATACCACACACAATTTTCCGACGCTCTTGATTTCAGGGCGAACAATGTATGGGCGCAGAGCAATGTCCTTTATGGAAGAGATATGTAGGTTGGGTTTCATTTGTTTTTGTCCTTGCGAAGCAGCACCCTAATTTTGAAACACACAATCAGTCACAACCTGAGTCATTTCCAAGGATATTGCTAATCCATTGCTTCATTTGTTACAGAATTTAGTCTGCTCGAAAACGTGAACAACGCAATGAATGTCGTTGAACTGTCAAAACGAAAACCATTGCTACTGCTAGTGTGTTACGAAATTACCTCGCAGGACATTAATGTGACAAATAAAGTCTTGTTGTTTGATTGAAATTATGTGAATTGAGATGTGAATTTTAATATGCTTTGATTTGCTGAACGTTAAGAAACTTCAGCCAAATCAATCTGCCAAGTCTTTTCCCAACTATTTTGGGATCGGCTCTCAGCCTAAACGGATACACCTGAATACCCAGTATTTTACATGGAGTGACTAACAATTGGACCTCCACAACCCAGTAACTGGGTAATACGAAACCCCTTGGAAAAACTGGTTGTTAGACTTTAGGGATTCTGACGATCAGTACCGACTGTCAAACATCTACGAATGACAGCCGGGACCAAAGGCTTAACGTGTTTTCCGAGACACGGATGGGTCTCGATATAATATAATGGTCACCCATCCATGAACCAACCGCGGCAAACGTAGCTTAACGTTTGATCGACCCGTGCGGCTGTTATTATTTAGCCACAAGCCCCTCCATTACAACCAAATTCATCGTTGAAAAAATAAAGATGTCTGCCTGTCTTGGATGTAGTTCACATGACGACATATCAAGCTATAAACTTCCAGTTTTAGCTGACCTCGCACTGTATAGGCTTTTCGTGCAATGAGAAGTCAGCTTATACTGGAAATGTGTAGCTTGATATGTCGCTGTGCGCGCTACACAACGAGTAGGGTTAAGGCTATAATACGTTTTACGTAATGTCCTTCAGGGAACAGATAGATACATGCAGTAGTTTTGGCAGATTTTGTTGAGGAGTATTATTTTGGCTCTTCGAGCTAGTGGTCGCAAGCTCTACTGCTCAGCACAAGGTCCTGGGTTCGATTCCCAGGCCGGGCAAAGTGTTATTAGATTTTTCCAATAGGAATTTCTTATTTTATTTATTTATTTTACCATTTATGTACACACATATATAAAGAGACAAGAAAAAACAGAACAGAAAAATAGGTACAAAGGTGATGCTTCATCACTACATAGTATAAAACAAAGTCGCTTCCCTGTCTGTCTGTCCCTATATATGCTTAGATCTTTAAAACTCCGTAACGGATTTTGATGCGTTTTTTTTTAATAGATAGAGTGATTCAAGAGGAAGGTTTATCTGTATAATACATGCATAATATAGTAGAGAAACACTGTTAATTTTAGAGGTTTCTAATGTAATGTCGTAATTAAACACATTTTTTTGCGCTTACATTGTAAACGCTGGCTGAACCCGTCGAGATAGATCAAAATAATGTACTACAGTATTGTACACCTTAAAAAGGTCTACAAAAAAGTCCGCGATGGTATATGTCTATCTCTTAGGGATAACCCACAATAACCATTTTTTATCCTATACTTTTTACGAGAAATAATGGCTCTAAAATTATCAGTGTTTCTCCATTGCACCCGTGCGAAGCCGGGGCGGGTCGCTAGTATTTCATAAGAAATCTCTTCCAGCATACCTGCGATAGGACAATAGATAATAGAGAGTGCAGCCCGGAGTCTGGATTTGTGCCCGAGGGGCCCGAGGCTAAATAATAACAGTCATATAGGTCGATCGATCAGGTTAAGCTACGCTTGCCGTGGTTGTTCTGTGGATGGGTGACCATCTTTACATACCGAGAAAAGCACGTTAAGCCGTTGGTCCCTGCTGTCATTCGTAGATCTTTGACAGTCGTTACAGGTAGTCAGGAGCCCGAAAGTGTGACAACCAGTCTTACCTAGGGGTATCGTATTACCCAGTAACTGGGTTGTGGAGGTCAGATAGGCAGTCGCTCCATGTAAAATAATGGTATTCAGCTGCATCCGGTTAGACTGGAAGCCGACCCCAACATAGTTGGGAAAAGGCTAGGCAGATGATGATGAGTCTGGATTTGTGCCCGTATGATGGTAATAGTCCGGGTCCCCTATTACATGGGACTTAAGGTATCATTCCACCTGATACTAAGAATAATTGACAATATCGACAGATCACTTCATCTAAGTTTTCACGGTAATGTTTCTACAGAATACGTTGGCAGGTCGTGCCGTTCCATTCAGCCGGTCGATTCTGTGAAAATCTCACCGTGAAAACGGTTGTCTATTGTTTGCCCGAAGATTATATGCCATAATCATCATTTTCCCGAATTTCATTTGCCCGAATGTTTCATTTGCCCTAAAAGACATATTACATACTTTTAACTGCCCGAATTTTAGATACCATAAGATACGAATGCCATAAGTATTGTTTGCCTTATTTTTATGTGCCATAATAATTATTAGACATAATATTTAAATGGCATAACAGGTATTAGACATTATTAAACTTGTTTTTAATTCTAATACTTACCTACTTATTAGCTTTCTGGCTGTCGATGTCGATGGGCGCGCAATGTTTGGTATAATAAGAATAAACTTATTTATTCTGTGCATGGTTGATGGTGGGCTAGGTCGACGGAGCCCCGCTTCGCGGGGCTCCTACTTCTGTGTGGTTTATAAAAAAATAACCACGAAGGGGATGGCGGGGTCTATTCGCTCGCTTCGCTCGCTCACACGACCCCGCCATCCCCTTCTAATCTAACCTGTCCGAGTCGGGGTGCCCTAAAGTCCCAATTGCATCCAATTTCTCTTGATATAAACAACCGTTACACACCCGATGTCGATGGCAAATTACGTTATGGCATATCATAATTATGGCATGTGATAATTAGGGCATGTGATAATTAGGGCTTACAATGATTATGACAAACGATGTTATAGTAAGTGACTTTATGGGAAACAATGATTCTGGCACGTGACTAATATGGCAAATGAGAGTAGGGCAAATGAGTATTATGTCGTATGATATTATGGCTGTTGACTATTATGGCAAATGATATTAGGGCAAATAAAATTCGGGTAAACGGCGGTATACCCGTGAAAACTTGTGTGGAGTGAGCTGTCAGTGTCATCCCACTGATGCTAATTGATTGACTAATGCTAATTGATTGACTGATGCTATTTGGATTGACCAAGCAAACATTTACGATCACAATCGAGATTTTAATAATATTTTTTTATGCTAATTCTATTGAATTTTATATAATTTCAAAACTAGTATTTTAGTTGTGAAAACATTACTATTTTGTGGGATTTTAAAATAAAATAGCAAAACAGAAACTTAGTCAGAATATCAACTTTGTCACTTTTCTTTTTTTTTTTCCTAGATTATAACACCACAAAATAGTAATGTTTTAACAGTTAAAATACTAGTTTTGTAATCATTAAAATTATCAATAGAATTAGCATAAAAAAATATTATTCAAAACTCTATTATAATTGTAAACGTTTTCTTGTTCAAACCCTAGTATCAGGTGGGATGACACTGACAGCTCACTCCACACCCACTTAACCCAAGTTTTCACGGTGAGATGGTTACAGAATCGTACTGCAGACACCCCTTCACTTTCATCTAAAACAAGTGCCTGCGACACAGACTCGCCGTAGCCAAGTGCACTCGAAGGTGGTATATTAGTCGATAATACTGTTACTGCTATCTGTCTGCAACATGTTACATTTGCGTTAGTTGTTACTGACAGACGACACTGGAGTTAATTGACACTGGTATTAGCTTGCATTGAGTGTATCGGTCCCTAGCATTCCGTGGAAGGACAGCTCGCTTCACCGAAGTTTTATTTATTTATTTAAAACTTTATGCACAAGTAAAAAAAGTAGTGCACAAAGGCGGACTTTCTTTTTCGCAGTCTTCTTTTCACGGTGAGACTTTTATAGAATAGACAGATAGATGTTTCAGTGTGCGGCGAATGATCAAATATCGTAACTCATAGAGTTTCATATAATGCACCTCAAAAACAATAATATCGACCAAAAACACAGTAACGTCCAATATCAATTAATAACACGTGATTTTTATTTGCCATCAAATAACATCTGTTATAGTTATAAACCTCCGGCAGATCTCTCGTAAAATGTCCGGCGTATAGTGATGGAAGAAATGTGGGGCGTCCACCCTAACTGACGGCTGAGCTCGAGTGGAGACGTGTAGCCGACTGGATTGACATCCTGACGTAGATACTATACTGTATAGTGAGCCTTGTTCCGGAAACTAAAGTAGCAAGCCGAAAGTAAAATGACATGATGAAAAAAAAAACTGTTTCCTAAAAGCATTGCTTTTAGGAAACAGTTTTTTTTTTTTTTTAATTATAATTTTATTGTTCCAATAACACTGTGATTCCAGATTATTTTATAAGACAAAATCATCTATATCATGTACTAAAAAAAACCGGCCAAGTGCGAGTCGGATTTGCGCACGAAGGGTTCCGTACCACTATCTATAAAAACGACAAAAAAATCATGTCTGTTGTATGGGAGCCCCCTTAAATATTTATTTTATTCTGTTTTTAGTATTTGTTGTTATAGTGGCAACAGAAATACATCATCTGTCTAACTATCACGGTTCATGAGATACAGCCTGGTGACACACGGACGGACGGACGGACAGCGGAGCGGGAGTAATAGGGTCCGTTTTAGCCTTTGGTACGGAACCCTAAAAACTATCACAGGAGACAGGGCCTTCCGTTTAAAATGAATCATGATTTCATGAAATAGTCATTCAATAGGGTATAATGAACGTATACAGTTGTATTGATGATTTTTATGATAAATAAAACAAACAAATATGTATTTGTGAATCATAATTAGATTAACACACAACCTGGCACTGACCTGAAAATTGAAAAAAACATAAGAATTTTTTAATTTTGAAGGCTACCCTTACGCTTTCACCTTAAACAGACAGAGGACCTCAGCGTATACATTTGAGGCTACCCTGACGCTTTCATCTTAAACAGACAGAGGACCTCAGCGTATACATTTGAGGCTACCCTGACGCTTTCACCTTAAAAAGAGAGACGACCTCAGCGTATACATTTGAGGGCTACCGTGACGCTTTCACCTTAAACAGAGGGACGACCTCAGCGTAGACATTTGAGAGCTACCCTGACGCTTTCACCTTAAACAGACAGATGACCTCAGCGTATACATTTGAGGGCTACCCTGACGCTTTCACCTTAAACAGACAGAGGACCTCAGCGTATACATTAGAGGGCTACCCTGACGCTTTCACCTTAAACAGACAGAGGACCTCAGCGTAGACATTTGAGAGCTACCCCGACGCTTTCACCTTAAACAGACAGAGGACCTCAGCGTATACATTAGAGGGCTACCCTGACGCTTTCACCTTAAACAGAGGGACGACCTCAGCGTAGACATTTTAGAGCTACCCTGACGCTTTCACCTTAAACAGACAGAGGACCTCAGCGTATACATTTGAGAGCTACCCCGACGCTTTCACCTTAAACAGACAGAGGACCTCAGCGTATACATTAGAGGGCTACCCTGACGCTTTCACCTTAAACAGAGGGACGACCTCAGCGTAGACATTTGAGAGCTACCCTGACGCTTTCACCTTAAACAGACAGAGGACCTCAGCGTATACATTTGAGGGCTACCCTGACGCTTTCACCTTAAACAGACAGAGGCCCTCAGCGTATAGGTACATTTGAATAAGTTGAATAGAATGATGTGAGTGGATTCTTCTTTAACTCATGACTTTGACCTTTCAACAACTGTAAAATATCAATGAAATAGTAAAACATATCGACGGTGAAGTGTCAATACCTCCTAACTGACAAAGTCAAAAATTTACACAAACTGAACCAAAACGTTCAAAATAGACACGTTTGTTTAGTTGGGAGGTACATATTTCCACATTTTAATTTAATGCTGTTACAACTAAAAATACACTTAGGCGATTTCACTAAAACATGCGATTAACGCCTTTAAATTCAAAACGAAAAAAAAGAGAATTTCTCAAGAAAAATGTCAGTTAGGAGGTATTGCCACTTCCCCGTCGATATATAAAGTAATGCGTAATATAAATACCGTTGCGTCACGCGCTTCGTGCGAAGTAAGTTTATAATTTTATTAAATTAACTACCTGCACGGCATACGGCGTGAATCAGGGCTGGCTCGCGTGTACAAGTGTACACGTGTAAACTGTTTTGCTAAAATACTTCTTGCTTCTAGTTTAGCTTCAACTAACTTCGACTTTCCGATCAGCTGACCGATTCTTTGACAACTCAAAAGTGCCTGTTAAAGGTTTAATTGAAATAAATGTTACGAGTTTTTAAGCTATTGCATAGCTTTTATCTCAGGCTTTGAGCGCGGTGACCGAATCAAGAAATTCCGTAACGAAAAAAAACCTAACACCCCCCACTCCGACCGGCACAGCGGTGCGGCGTTGAAAGCAGTGCATCGTCTAACGTCGTTTCAGTTCGGCAGACTTCGGCACGGTGTTTGTGTGCGTGCGACTAGACGTATGCGTGTAGACATAGTTTAAACAATATTAACTTCTCATTTATTCAATAAAAGAAAAAAAAAAAGTTCTTATCTCTCAACACGCTCAAAAATATTGCATAAATATTATAAGTGCATAAGCTATGCAATAGCTTTACCGCGGCAGTCCCCGAGTGCCACGCGTATTTTTTTTTTTTAAAGAAAGGAGAAAGTGGTTCAGTTGATGATGGTCTGTACCACACCCATAAACATGACCACACCTTTCTGATACACGCTGTATACAAGGTGGTACGGAAACCGACGTGCAACTATTTCTATGGATTCAGTAAATGATTCTGATTCCTGCGTTGAAATTTTTCGTCGGGAATACCTAACAATGTTTTTTTGCACAGAAATATTTTTTTATAAAAACAAAAAAATTGCTATTCCATACATTATGGTATTGCAATGTTGTCGGAAACAGCTGTTTTTTTGTTTTATTTTGACAAATGGCGAAAAGTTTCTACATGTGCTGAATTCATGGTTACAGTTTGCGCGTCGATGCCCCTATCACCCGGTATACAGCGTGTATCAGAAAGATGTATTCATATTTAAGGGGGTGGTACAACCCATCAAACCGAACAACTTTCTCTACGGGACTAACATCGTAGTCGCGAGAAAAAAAATAATCAGCCGTCATTTGGGTCGAGTAGATGTTGAAGTTTTGTGGAACAATTGATATTTTTTTTCGGGAGTACAATGTTTGTGCCATGAAGAAAGATGTTCAGTTTGATGGTCTGTATCACACTTAATATCGTGTCCTGCGTTTCCTGTTAGCTGCACGATACAGGAACTGATGGACGCTGGCTATGGCGCCAAACAAGTAACCAAATTCTGGGCCAAGTCCATTTAGACTGACATCGACACGCTGACCTTTCTAATACATGCTGTATAGTGTATACCAGTGTGGTAATTGCGTATCACACTTACAATACCAATGCAATTCATTTTGACAATTCAACAATACTCATTGCGTTATTTACACTGACGAGCTAATGAATTTTTGAAATGTAAGTATGAAACAATGGATTAGGAATCTCCTACAAAACAACAGGGTAATTGCGTAACACACTATCAGTAGCAATCGGTTTCATTTTGACAGTTCAACAACATTCATTGCGTTATTTACGTTGTTGAGCAGACACACTTTTCGAACATATGGAGCAATGGATTAGCAATATGCTTCAAAATTGTTCAAATTGAGAGTAATAGTGTGTTACACAATTAGGTTGCGGGATCACTTTGAATTAATTGGCAGTCATTTAGGGAGGATTGTATTTTTTTATTGTTAGGATTGTATATTGTTGACCTACATAGTTTTCAATGTCAAGAAACCGAAATTTATAAAGTTCGCCTTACCGAATGTTAGAAATCTAGGACCCAACATCATCTAAACTACATTATATTGTAAAGAGAAAAGATTTAATTTTTTTGTATTTGTTTATTACGCTTTCACGCTAAAACGACTAAAGGGATTTGAATGAAATTTGGTACATGGGTAGTCCATGACCTGGATTAGAATATTGAATACTATTTATCCTGATATTTTCACGGGGTCGAGGCTTGTGCGGGTGAAACCACGGAGCGCAGCTAGTCAGTGATGAAAAGTGGCTTGAAACTGTAGACTCGGCAGTTTTTCGGGGCATAACAGAGTAGATGTAGAAATCATAAAAATCATCTATACAACTATTTAAGTTCATATAACGCTATTGAATGACATTTCATGAAATCATAACATTTGAGGCCAATTCTAACTCAAGGAGTTTTAGTGTTGATTCTAATGATTATAATGCTGGCAAGCCAATATTTGTTACGGTCGCGAATAATATTTTATTTATTTATTTATTCCTTTATTTCAGGCAGCTAAGGCCCATAGAAAAAACAATACATACTACTACAAACATGCTTATAAACTAATACATACAAAATTATAACAAATACAATACTATAATAATATAACTTAAAAATACTATAAATAAATACAACATAACAAACTTATACTATTGCACACACCCTGACAGTGAACTGCAACGGGCTACCTTGGCGCATCCCCTTTAGCATGACCGTCCATCGCACCCTGGGTATGGTCAACACAGCGACTACCTTCTTGATATTTTGGCCGCGGCATGAGCTACTGAAAAGCAAAGTTACATTTATAGGAGAGAGAAGGAGTAGAAGTGTAACGTATAAATAAAACAAAAAAAAAACAGATTTTTATTTATTTATTTAAACTTTTCGCACACAAAAAGTTTCAAATTCGGACTTAATGCCTTAGGCATTCTCTACCAGTCAACCAAGGGTGGTGAAGAGATTAGATGGCAGGTGCTTTGGTTGAGCCGAACAATGATAAAAAAAACTGTTAAAATTGTTGAATTATAAATGAAAAAACGTACACAAATACAAAATATATATAATATACATACATACTATTTACTATAATATATACTTATCATATATCAAGGGAGATGACTCTCCACTATTTTTCTCAAATCGGTTTATGAATGACGGACTTCTGAGGAAAAAAACATTAAAAAAAATACGTGTGGGGTCGGGGAGGACCCCCGGCAGGAATGAAGTTCAAAACTAAAATCCAAGATGGCGGCTGCGAAAATTTGAAAATATTCGAAGCCGCCATCTTGGACTTTCATTTTGACCTCACTGTCGTCTTCAGCACCCTCGAAAACCATGAAAATTATCTCTCTCTCTCTCTGACTTTGTCTATTATATGTAACTAGCTGCGCCCCGCGGTTTCACTCGCATAAGTGTCGATCCCGTGGGAATATCGGGATAAAAAGTATCCTATGTGTTAATCCCGGTTATAAACTATCTGTGTACCAAATTTCATCTAAATCCGTTCAGCCGTTTGAACGTGGAGAAGTAACAAACATACAAACACACACACTCACAAACTTTCGCCTTTATAATATTAGTGTGATAAAAAGTCGCATGCAGAGCCTAATGTTGTTTCGTTACGTGGCGATTTCTCCCAGTTTACTCCTACCGTAAGCTCCGTTAAAGAACTTCGTTCCAAAAATACAGCCGAACTGAGAGCCTTCTCCTTTTTTTTAAGTCCTTTAAAACGAGACATGTTGCGCCGAACCCAGGTAAATTGGGATAGAAGAATAATGACGATAACACAAACTTTACTACAATGTCTCAAGTTATAGCCCTAAAAATAGACAGGTTGTGAGCATAATTAATTACTCGTCTAAGTGAGAGCGCGAGGGTCGTCTCATAGCTGTAGATTCGCTCGCCGTGGGACGTAATTGTCATCGCAGGTACCTTCAGTCCTACGTCATACGTGTGTCAATATATACTTATATTTCTATTGAATTAACAGCCGTATGATTCTGTAATCATCTCACAGTGAAAGCTTGGGTGGAGTGAGCGTGCAGTGAGCTGTCATTCGCTTTCGGGATTAACACTATGAAGTGCTCACTTCACTTATGATTTCACGGTGAGATTTTTACAGAATCGACCGGCTGGAGTAATGATATTTTAATAGATCTTACACCTTCCTGTTTTATACATGTTCAAAGTCAAAGCAAAAATCCAAAACAATTTTTGGAACGAAGTTCTTTTCCGTGGCTTGCGGTTAGGAGTGAACTGGTAGAAATTGTCACGTGACGAAAAAGTTGTATGCCCCTCCATGCGACTTTCTCTTAGAAATAATACTTTTTATTATGAATAATAGAAAGAGGCAGAGAGATATAATGTTCATAGTTTTCGAGGGCCAAAGCTTATACTGAAGAAGCTTCTAAAAACTTATAACTAGCTGGCTCTGTATAAAAAACGCGTAATCAATTTACACTTTCCGTTGCTCTCTTTCTATTATTTACGAGTGTCTGTGCGTGAGAGTATCGCGTGAGGAACTACGTTCCTGACGGGGGTTCCGGACTTCACAATTTCTTTTTTTTTTTCAATATTTTGTTCCAATTTCAATTAGCATTTTGTTTCATTAATAATAATGAGCAAAAATATCAGACACTAATTAATCTACAAGTTACTCATACATACTAAATTGTATTACACCGGCAACTTCCAAACTCAGTGTTGTTACTGAGAAATTCTTAATGGGAAAACCCAATAGCACTGCCCCGTTGGTCTCGTGGTCGCAAGCGCGACTGCTGAGCGTGGGGTCCTGGGTTCGATTCCCAGGTCAGGCAAACTGACGTAAAAAATGTGTTCGTACGTACAAACCTACTTACAAACATAACATCATTTATTATTTTATCATTAACATTGCCTGAAATGTTTAAAATAGTCGGAAATAAAGGTACTTGGTTACTTTACGTTACTTACTTTACTTTACTTACTATATTTTTTATTCTGAGTCGCTCCATGTAAGATACTGGTATTCAGCTGCATCCAGCTAGACTGGAAGCTGACCCCAACATGGTTGGGAAGCGGCTAGGCATATGATGATTGCCTGAAAAGTGCAAACGCGTTTATCTGTTCCCTATATGGATAAAATGTTGAACGTTTGGTAGTATATGTATAACAGAACTAGTTAACAGGTATTTATTATACTAACCCCGGTACTCAGAGTCATTACTTAAAATTAATCAATTATTAACTTTAATTGACAAGTATAAATTGGAACGCAGTCAGTCATCAAAAATATGTCAGATTAAAAACATTTTTGTTGACATTTGTGCCAAGATATGCTGGTTAATAAAAGTTAATTATTGATTAATTTTAAGTGAAGTCACTGAGTGCAGCAGTAAGACTTTAATTAAGACCTACACGATCATTAGCATTCTCCAAAAATTAACTTAAAATATGTAGTAATGAAGTCTCATTCTACGAATGAGCTACGGTCGTAGCTGCGTAGCGGATAGCTACGCCAACGCTACGGTCGTAGCTGCGTAGCGAATAGCTACGCCAACGCTACGGTGCTACGACGCGCCATTAAAAAAGTATTAGAAGTTTATGCAAATTATAGCTGCAAGTATTTGCTTAGGAAACCAATTAAAATAATTAATTATTTCTTATTTCATCTTAAATATTTAACCTTTACTGAGTAGGTAAATATACTCAAGGGTGTATTTCTGCCTACCCAGTAAAGAAGACGATCATCTTTGATGAAAGGAAAAGTGTTTTGGTACAAATTAGGAAAGCCAGCAAACTATACATACTACTACAAATATTAGAATACTTAAAAAACTAATCCATATAAAAAAAGTATCACAAATACAATACTATAATAATATAACTGAAAATACTATAAATACATACAACATAACAAACTAAAACTACTGCACACGAAGTGTCGGCGTCGTGTTTCGCGGACTGGTGTCATGTAGCCGACCATGAAACCGGTGATACACAACACCCTTCGCCCAGAACTCTTCCTTGAGGAACCTGATGGAAAGCCCTCCCAATTCTGTATGGGAATTATTTTTTCCCGCGAAATCACGTGCAAACAACGTCAATATCGTGTCTCGTAGAAACCCCTGTAACGGCAAGGACTCGAAATGTAAACCGTACGTACAACATGTATTTTGATTGTTCAAACCACGCCAACGTCGCGTTCATTTCGCGCGGTTTCGTTCATTGTGTCATAGAGAGAATACGTTAATAGCAGATGTCGTGGTTAACTAAGGAATTGACGTGGTTTCGAAGTATGGAATCGTTATGTAGTCATAGTGAATTAGAGCCCAGTAGTAGCTCAGTGTAACGGCCACTACTTATGAGTCGTAGGTCATAGGCAGGCCTGTCGGTCTAGTGGTCGGTGGCCCTGACTACTATACGCAAGGTCGTGGGTTCGATTCCCACCCAGGACAAATGTTTGTGTGATGAGCACGATCATTTGTTCTGTGTCTGGGTGTAATTTATCTATGATATGTATGTATTTAGAAATATATATGTATGTTTATCAGTTGTCTAGTACTCATAGCACAAACTCTGCTTAGTTTGGGACTAGATGGCGTTGTGTGAAAGTTGTGAAATATTATTATTATTATAGGTTTGAACCCAGACAGGTATTCGTAGTTTAGTTTGCATAAATTATTTCACACTACTGCAGTGCGATTCTGTAACCATCTCACCGTGAAAACTTAGGTAAAGTGAGCTGTCAGTGTCATCCCACCTGATACTAGGGATTGACCAAGAGTACATTTACAATCAAAATCGAGATTTTTTAAATAACATTTTATATGCTAATTCTATTGATCATTTTATATAATTTCAAAGCTAGTATTTTGATTGTGTAAACACCAGTCCAGGAAAAAAGAAATTAAAAAAAATAGATATTTTATGTGTCTGTTTTGCTATTTTATTTTATAATCCCACAAAATAATAATGTTTTGACAGCTATAATACTAGTTTTAAAATTATATAAAATGATCAACAGAATTAGCATAAAAAATATGAATAAAATCTCTATTATGATTGTAAATGTTTGCTTGGTCAATCCCTAGCGTCAGTGGGACTGACAGCTCACTCCACACAAGCTTTCACAGTGAGATGTTTACAGAATGGACATACTGCTCTCAAAACCCGCATGTCCTGGAACTAAAAATTCGAAGACATGTGACATACATGTCCGTGTGGTGGATTACGGCCCACTCGCTCTCACCGAGAGGAGGCCTGTGTCCCCGCAGTGGGCACAATATAGGCTGATTACACAGGTCAACACGAATTTTGACTTTGATAAGAGATTATGATATTTCTATAGATTCATCGATAATTAGACATAAAAAATATATATATGGTTTAGGTTGGTTGGTTTATGGTTTGGTTTGGTATATGGTTTGGCACGTCGGGGTCACCACTTTAGGGTTATATATGTACTGAGCGATTAAAGGAAAAGACGTAGTTCTAGTAGGACCGTATATTCACGACTCCTGAACTTATTTGACGGAGCGCAGCCGTCGCTATATACATGCATACATCATACCTTTAGCATAAGTCACGCGATCATATTTCCTGTCATACCATGTGTCCCTACATATGGGCTGAAAAAGTTTGCACCCAGGATATCGGTTCATCAATATTTTAGAAAATCCATGCTTTTCATTTTTACTTATAAATAAATCGAATCAAATACATTTATATATCATTTTTTGTCAACTTTTACTATCATATCAAATTACGAAAAAAAAAATACAAATAAAAAAAGCTTACAAGTGAACCGTGTTACTATTTATTTCATGCTTATAAGTATAATACTTTCTCTCACTAAACCCCAAAGTCCCCTATCATATTTTCATTGTATTGGCCCTGATAACGTTCGAAATCCATGATGTCGTGGTGAATACGTTCTCCTTGTTCTTCTGAATACGGCCCCATGTTATTTTCAAATTTATCTAAATGTGCTCATGTATGTTAAGATTTAGGATATAGTATGTAATTTTATAGGATGTAGTTTAAGGATTTAGCATGTAAGGCCACCATATCGCATTGGATCGCAGACCTGTAATGGTAGTGTAATAAATAAACCAGCTCTCGATAAGATTATTATGATAACTGCCACAAAAGCAAACTTTTTAAGGAATATGGGTATTTTTCCTTTATAACATAATGAATAGAAAATAAATTTTAGGACAAAGAAAACATTTTTTTTTTATATATCGTTGTGTTATTTATATAGTGATAAGTAAATTGAATCGTTGAGCTCCTTAAGTTCTGAGTTGAGCTGCACGGTTACTGACGAATGCGTGCACTGACTGCACAGGTCCACTCAGTGTGGTTCTTTCCTCAAAAGACCACTTCAGACACCCAATCTACATGGTCCTCAAAGATCAAAGATTATATCCGGATTTTTATATACACATTGACATTGATGAATTTTATATAAACAATGACATGGTTTGTAAGGTATCTTATTTTTTATTATTATTACTGTGAGTGTGAAGACTATGTGGGTCATTTCTTTTTTTCTGTTTTCCTTCTTAGTTAGTTTTAATCATGATCTGGCAGTTTCAGTAATTTATGCGGCCTACCCAAATGTCCTTTCATTGGTATTGTTCGTCGAATCGTAAGGCTCCTCAAGTTCTGAGTTGAGCTGCACGGTTTTTGACAAATGCGTGCACTGACTGGACAGGTCCGCTCAATCTGTGTGGTCTTCACATTATCTGACCAAGATTATGTCTGGACATTAAAAGAGACTGTGACCTCTGAGTTTGTTTCGGCCTTTCTTCTCAGAGTAGTCAGATAGGAAACGCCGACCTCATCTAGTATAAAAAAATATGATTGACATGTAAAAGTGTTTGTACAAACCTACTTACAGAAAATAAATCATTTATCATTTATTTATCACTTGACGTAGAGCAAAGCTTGTCTAATAATATGCTGTTTGTTGTTGTTACAGACGATGACATGGAGGAGAGGGTAGCGTAGTGGGCGGCATGGCGGGCATGCCCGGGCTGGGGAACAGCGTCGGCGCAGGAGAGCTACCAGGCAACAGCCGCGGTGAGTCAGTTATGTCAAAGAATTCTGCCTTCCCCTACCTTAGTTGAGAAGAGGTGAGACTTCTGCTGTCAACGCCCTGCACTAGTTTGGATTCCTACTGTCTGTGCTCCTGCCCGATTTCGTTTAAACATTCGCCATTCGCCTTAAAGCTGCATGTTCAGCGATGCCATAGAGTGCCACACACTAAAGGCATAGACAAGTAACTGATGTTGCGTCGGGTGCTGACACGCGAATTACGATAATTTTATTAAAAACTTGGTTGTCTGTAAAGTCTGTTTACGCACGATAATTTTACTTGATAACGATGTAGTGGAAGAGAGATAGATGCATCACAAGCCGAACGCTTAGGCCGATCGTGCCTCTCTGGCGCTTGTACCGCGCTCTCGCTTGCACGCTCGGCTCAGGCGGAACGTGACAATGAGTTATGCTTTTCGTGCGTGCAGCCGGCGTTCATCGATTTATAAGACGTTATAACGTCAATAAATATTTTATTTTTGCATTTTATTTCACACATATCTAACTTTTATTTTATTTTATTTATTCCTGTCTCTGTCGGTGACATCACTGCGGACCATATTTTTATACCAACGCTGAGACATTTTCAAATGTCGAAGCATCTTGTTGAGATAGGGCTTTTTGGCCTCGTACAGGACTTTACGTCTTTATTTCTTATTTTACTTTAGTTTTATTTTTATGTTTTTAAGAGTGTCTATACTTTAGTGTGTGATATTTCTGTGCGAGTCCCAATATATACTTTTTATTTATTTGTTTCTTTTTAGTTCTACTTTGAGATCCGTCTGCTCAGAACTAGAATCCGAGAAAAAATACTTTGTCGACTTATGTAGAAAAGTTGAAAATTTATATGATACTAGCTTCTGCCCGCAGCTTCGCCCACGTAAAAAGTAACTTTCAACTACTATCCCAAGGGAACACATTACCGGGATAAAAAGTATCATCTGTGTTAATCCAGGAAATAGTCTATCTATGTGCCAATTTTTATCCAAATCAGTTCAACGGCTTACACGTGTTGTGTAATAAACATCCAAACATTTTCACAAACTTTCACATTTATAATATTATATTATAGTAGGACAGAATGCAAGAGTGAGCTAGAAAATGTAAGCACCTTGCCACGGATACATTCGGTTTTCTTTTGACGATATATACAGAAATGGGAAAACTTATTTTGTAAATGATCAGAATAATGAATTTCTGCACAAGGAATGCTATATTTATATACAGCAAAAAACTGTGTAATACGTGAGCTCGACGAATGGATGTGCGATTAACGCTTATGCAACAAAACTGCGACTCACCATAGTTCGAATGCACGCTTGTGCGACAAGCGATTGCGCGACAAAAGTTTGACACTACGGCAGTGCGACACTGTGGTAGTGCGACAGTACTGTAATTCGACAGTACGTTGGTACAGTATTACAGTAGTTTGACACTACCCGTGCTAGGTTAGGTTAGGTTAGAACTGTGACCACACAACGCGAGAAGGCGAGCGAGCGAAGCAAGCGTGCCGCGCCAGCGGCCGCCCAGCGCCAGATTTCCTAATTATGCCCTGTCGGCGAAGTGTCCTGTTGGCGAAGAGTGCCGTCGAAGTAAAGTCTTGTCGATCTTCAGTGTGTCGCACATGCGTGCATTCGAACTATTGTGAGTCGCAGTACAGTTTTGTCGCATAAGCGTTAATCGCACATTTGTATAACTGACCCGCTTTCTTTGCGGCCCAGTGTAATATCAGTACAGTGCAGTGTAGGTATATACGGGTTTATTCGTTTCGTTGAAACAGCTCAATAACGAAACCATAAAAAATAAACAGCAATTTAAAACCCTTCATACCGCGCATCCAATCAACAGTAGTTAAATTTACCAACATGTCCAAAACGTATATTAATTGCAATCCGGGTGATGCCAGCAGTGCGATTCTGTAACCGTGAAAACTCAGGTGAAGTGAGCGTTGAGTGAGCTATCAGTGTTATCCCACTTGATACTAGGGATTGAATACGCAAAATACGCGCATTGACGTGGAGTTGCGGACACCAGCCCGTGTTACCTACCTACTAGGGATTGACTAAGCATACATTTACAATCATAATCGAGATTTTAATAATATTATTTATGCTAATTCTATCGATCATTTTATACAATTTAAAAGCTAGTATTTTAGTTATCAAAACATTACGATTTTGTGGGGTTTAAGTTTTAATCTAGAAAAAAAATCAATTGATATTCTGACTAAGTTTCTGTTTTCCAATTTTATTTTAAGACCCCACAAAATAGTAATGTATTGACAAACTAGAATACTAGTTTTGAAATTATTTAAAATGATCAATAGAATTAGCATAAAAAATTATATTCAAATCTCGATTATGATTCTAAATGTTTGCTTAGTCAATTCCTAGCTTCAGACGGATGACACTGAGAGCTCACTCCATACAAGTTTTCAGGGTGAGATTTTTGCAGAATCGACACGCTGTATCTGTTTTATTTTAATTTTATTTAAACGGCATATTTTTATCGTGGCTACTTTTATTATTTTATACAGGGACATCGACGCGCAATCTGTTGCCATGGATTCAGTACTCTGAACCGCCCCCCACCCCACCCCCTGCTGTTGAAATGTTTCATTTGTTATTTTATAAAAATTTGGTGTTCCATACATTTTGATTGCGTAGGTATTGCACTTTTATATGAAACTAGCGACCCGCCCCGGCTTCGCACGGGTGCAATGCTGATCACTATTATTACATAGTATAAAACAAAGTCGCTTCCCGCTGTCTGTCTGTCTTTATTATATGCTTAGAACTTTAAAAATAAGCAACGGATTTTGATGCGGTTTTGTTTAGTAGATAGAGTGATTCAAGAGGAAGGTTTATATGTATAATACATGCATAATATAGTAGAGAAACACTGATAATTTTAGAGCCATTATTTCTCTTAAAAAGTAAAGGATAAAAATGGTTATTGTGGGTTATCCCTAATAGATAGACATATACCATCGCAGACTTTTTTGTAGACCTTTTTAAGGTTTACAATACTGTAGTACATTATTTTGATCTATCTCGTAGGGTTAAGCCAGCGTTTGCAATGTAAGAGCAAAAAAATGTGTTTATTTACGACATCCCATTAGAAACCTCTAAAATGATCAGTGTTTTTCTACTATATTATACATGTATTATACATATAAACCTTTCTCTTGAATTACTCTATCTATTAAAAAAAACCGCATCAAAATCCGTTGCGTAGTTTTAAAGATTTAAGCATACATAGGGACAGACAGCGGGAAGCGAATTTGTTTTATACTATGTAGTGACAAGTCTTTTTTTTTTTCGATAACCGAGGAAAACTTTCTACACTAGGGTGCTTAGAATCATGTGCTGCATGTGCTGTTCATGTGGTGTTGTGTGTGGTAACAACCTGCCCTGTATATCGAAAAACAAGAATGTTTAGGGTTTGTGGTAACCGAAATGGGTTTACGCTGTCAGTTTTTGAATGTTGATATCGTGTTATTTTCACTATTTATTTATTTATTTAGGGACAAAAAACAGCAGTGTAACAATAAGCAAACATAATAATAGAAATTATGATAGAAAAAAAAAAAATATATATATAAAATAAAAATAAAAATATAAGGGGTGGAAATGTGTCGATTCACCTTCGTGCGCTGGCATGCCAAACATGCCTTAGACCAATCGCGACAGTCTTTCCGCATCTGTGGCCAAACGTAACGCTGTGCTACAAGTTTAGCACTTGCGTTTGCACCTGGATGGCTTAGCGAGTGCAAGGAGTCAAAAATTTGTTTGCGCAATGGTTTAGGAATGATGGGTCTGGGAGTCGCTGTGCTGACATCGCAGTACAATTCAATACGACTTCCTGGAATTATCATTTTCTTAATTTTTTTCTCCTTATATCAAACATAGAACTTAATAACAGAGGTAACAAATACACTACTCATAACGTTATCCACATATTACTAAGCAGATCTACTAGTTGTTAGAAAGATCGATATAAAAATAAACAGAATAAAAGTAAAAATGACTTAATTATTACGGTTCTGATCACTTAAAATAGTAACAATTTGTTTTCTAAATATAGCCTTGCTGAGAAACATAATATCAGTTGAGCCAAACTGTCTATGGTAGGTGTCAACAAATCGATGCATTAAAACAATTTTCAACAGTTGCAATGAATAGGAGAACATGATTTTCAACTACAATGTTAAGTTTGTTATTGGGACAAATTCATTCCAACTACAGAACCCTTCATTGTGCGTGGTCCGACATGCACTTGGCCGGTTTATAGTTGCTAACTCTACTCACTTCTCGTTATTCACCGCGCGGTGGCAGGACGGGCGCGATATTTGACAAACTAGGTAATTGTTTATTTGCTAATTAGACACGTGACGGAGTTTCTTAAGTAAAACGAGCTTGATAATACGTTGAGAATAAAGTTAACTCTTTTTACTCAAATTTCACCTTGTAGAATCAGAGTGGTCTTAAAATTGAGGCGTTTAAGAACCAAGTTTAAAATAATGAGGCTTAATTTTTACAAGCACCCCTGCAGTGCTCAGCCGCTGCGTTAATAATATTCGAAATGAAGTATTCTCGCAGAAAATCACGGAGTAAATGATAATGATAAATGATAAATGATAAATGATTTATTTTCTGTAAGTAGGTTTGTACAAACACTTTTACATGTCAATAAATGAATGAACGAAAATGAATAAATGAAAAATGAATAAATGAAAAGTAAATGAATGAACCGAAATAAAATATTTTATACCGAATACGAATGAACAGTCGTGGTCCAGTGGTAAGGGCCCCGACTTACGAGGTCGATTAATTTACTTCAAACCTGTGAATGCTGAGACATACTGGTGATCAATATATATTATAAAAAAAAGTGTACAATTTGCGTGCCGCTAAAACTCAGAAATGAGACCCGGCAGGATCAAGGGAGACATATGGTGTGGTAACCCTCTATCTCCTGTCCATGAAGAAGGTTCCCGTTTTTACCTGAAGGGCATGCTTTTGACGATAAGGGCTGGAATTTTCGCCCTCTAGACATTTCTAGAACAGTCCAGAACATTCGAGAGTACCTATTCGAGAGCATTCTACAACATTCTGGAATGTTGTGGAATGTTCCTGAGCGAAGCCGGGTACCCCAGCTAGTTATTATTAAAATTTTAGTTTAAGTATTCATTTCTTTAATAAGCATTTTTACTGTACTGAGGGCAGTGGTGGCCCAGTCGTAACGACCGCGACTTATGGGTTGTAAGGTCGTAAATTCGAACCCAGACAGGAGTTTTACTTTGTGTAAATTATTTCATCACTCTCAAAACGATGAAGGAAAACATTCGAAGGCATGTGACTCCCGCCAACCCGCAGTAGGCCCACGTTGTGCATTATGGCCCACTCCCTCTCACAGAGACGAGGCCTGTGTCCCAGCAGTGGGAACGTTATATAATAGGCTGATTGTTCTTAAGTCTAACTCTGATAGGTATGGATACAATTATTGAGCTACACGAGTACTGACAAATGCTTGCACTGACTAGACAGGTTCACTGAAATCTGTGCGGTTCTTCCCTCGAAAGACATTAATCTACCTGCCGTGCGATTCTGTAACCATATCACCGTGAAAGCTTGGGTGAAGTGAGCGTGGAGTGAGCTGTCATTCGCTAGGGATTAACACTATTAAGTGCTCACTTCACTTATGATTTCACGGTGATATTTTTACAGAATCGACCGGCTGTTCTCACATGATCTGACCAAGCTTATGTCTGGATTTTAAAAGAGACTTTGACCCCAAAGTTTGTTTCGCCATTTCTTCTCAGATAGGAAATGCCGACTCCAATTAGCATTTTTCTTTTCTGATATGTCCTTCTTCTTCTTCATGTCGCTGGCACGACTATTGTTTAGACTTTAGATCTTGTTGGCCCCAAACTTCGCTACTTCCACGGAGTCGTCGGTGAGAGCGCAGAGGACACTGACTGCATTTTTTGGGACGCAAAGAGCAGGATAAGAGTGGAAAATGGTTGGCGACATAGCTCCACAGCCACACACTACTGCCGTTCCGTCGAGGTAGCCCCACTTTACCAGGTTGCAGCAGCAACTTCCCACTTATGCTCTGTAAAAGTGATTCCAATATATCTACTATTTGCAGAATTAACAATGTCATTCCATTTCAATTGAGACAATTTTTTTTTAATATAAATTGAGTATGTAAGGACCGCAGCCGCATGTCGATTCTGTAAAAATCTCACCGTGAAAACTTGCGTGGAGTGAGCTGTCAGTGTCATCCCACTGATGCTAGGGATTGACTAAGCAAACATTTACAATCACAGTCGAGATTTTAATATTTTTTATGCTAATTCTATTGATCATGTTATATAATTTCAAAACTAGTATTTTAGTTGTCAAAACATTACTATTTTGTGGAGTTTTAAAATAAAATAGCAAAACAGAAATTTAGATAGTCATTTATTTTTTTCTCTAGACTAGTCTTTTCTTTCCTAGATTAAAACCCCACAAAATAGTATTTTTTTGAGATTTCAAATACTAGCATTAAAATAATAAAAAATTATAAATAGGATTAGCATAAAAAAAACATTATTAAAATCTCGATTATGCTTGTATGCTTTGTCAATCCCTAGTATCAGGTGGGATGACACTGACAGCTCACTCCATGCTCACTTCACCTAAGTTTTCACGGTGAGATGGTTACAGAATCGCACTGCAGGTGGAGTTCTGTAGTTTCACTTCCATGGGGAAAGGCGAGAGTTTATGTATTTATATACACTGTTACAAGAATCTTTTGGCGCTCGAATGACGTTGACGGGGGGCGCTGTTGGTAAGCGTTTGTGCAATGTATTGTGAAATATTTTGAAAAAACAAGATGGCAGCGTTCATTCCGAACTTGGCCACGCGCCGAAAAGTCTTCATACAGAAAGCTGTAAGTACAAAGACAATTTGGCGTGTGGTATGTTGATGGTCACCACCATCATGGACTGCTTTCTTATTCAATATCATCAGTCTACAGCAGTCCACGGCTGGACATAGGCCTCTCCAATTGCACGCCATTCAGCTCGATTCTCGGCAACTCTCATCCAGCCAGCCTGAGGGCCCCCTACCCCCGTTTGCCGATTCGCGGTCTCCGCTCAAAAAAAAGTCTACTCCAACAGTCATCGGTTCTACGGATAATGGCCGGACCTTTTCCACTTCAGCCTGCTTCTTCTGTGAGCTATGTCGACCACTTTGATTCTCTGCCGGATCATCTCATCCCGGAGTCTATCCCAAGCCGTGCGATTCTGTAACCATCTCACCGTGAAAGCTTGGGTGAAGTGAGCGTGGAGTGAGCTGTCATTCGCTAGGGATTAACACTATTAAGTGCTCACTTCACTTATGACTTCACAATGAGATTTTTACAGAATCGACCGGCAGGTCTACGTATATATTACGTATATGTTTTTACAAATATTCATTATTTTTAGAATAAATACGAATTTATTCAAGTAAGTAATTACAAAGTTGAAAAATGTTCACGGATATAAATACTTTCTGTGAGTTCTGTTTGTCTTAAATATTGATGGCGAACAAACTTTTCATTGCGAACTTTTGACAACAAGTGGTGTCAAGGATGGGTCGCTGCAACTGACTGCCTTTGACAACGCTCGTTGGGACGCTAAATAAATTATGCTGTTTATTTTTAAAGGTCACAACTTCACGTCTATATTACCAGAAAGGCTGAGGCATTTATACCTACTATACATAGTAGGTATAGAGAGGTATGAGGAATGAGGTGTAAAGTTCACTTATCCTTTATGGAAAAGGGGGAAGATCCTCTAAACAGACGGGTGTCATGTCTGGTGGACAATTTGCCCGATTGAAATCGGGACTTTATATGTATATATCAGGTGACCAAAAAAGCTCGTGCGGTTTTTATGATAAAAATTTAAAGTCTTGTAGATTTATTTGTAAATCAATTTATTCATTCCATCACTTCTTCTTCTTCTTTTTTCTTTCATTTTTTTACCTTCGCATTCTACAATTCTTTCCCAGCGAGATACAAGTTTATTTATCCCGTCCTTGCTACAAAAAGCTTTTACCTACTTTTTGAAGCAAAAAACTTGCCAACCGCCTCTTCAATCTCAAATTGATTTCGATTTTTTTTACCTATCATATGATTATTTAAAGCCAAGAAAAGGTGATAATCCATTGGAGACATATCAGCACAATACGGAGAGTGAGATAGTAACTCCCATTTTAAATCATTATTTTTTTCCAGAGTGAGCTTGGCAACGTGTGACCCAGCGTTATCTTGTAAAAATATTACTTTATTCCGGTTAATCAGTCCAGGCTGCTTTTGAAGTAAAGTATGTGTGTGCTTGAACAAGCTGCATCGAGTAGAGTTTAGCAGTAATAGTTTGACCTTCGGGAAGAAACTCGTAGTGTATTATACCAGCAGCGGTCCACTATACACACAGCATGGTCTTCTGGTAATGAATTGACATCTTCGATGTATGTGGTACTGGTTGGTTTGGGGACAACCAATGGTAGGTTCGTTTTGTGTTATTGTAAATCATCCATATTTCATCAGCTGTAAGCAAACAGTACAAAAGCGTATCGGTTTTATTGCGCGAAAGCATTGCTGAACAAACTGATACTCGATGAAACCTGTGTTCGTTTGATAATTCATCAGGGACCGATTTACTTAACTTCCATGATTTACCTAACTGATCTAAGTACAAATGAATTGTTTCATCACTTACACCAAACTTTTGCGAAAGTTCCTGAGAAGTTAACTTAGTGCTGTTTCCAATAGCAGCCCGTATTTCTTGACAATGTATTTCAATAACAGAGGGTCTTCACGAACGAGGAGAAGCTTCAAGTGACTCGTCACCAGACAATCATTTTTTAAACCACTTTTGTGCAGTGCGTTCTGATACTGCATCTTCACCGAATGCCGTACATATTTAATTATTTATTGGCAGGCCTGTTGGTCTAGTGGTCAGTGGCCCTGACTACTATACGCAAGGTCGTGGGTTCGATTCCCACCCAGGACAAATGTTTGTGTGATGAGCACGATCATTTGTTCTGTGTCTGGGTGTAATTTATCTATGATATGTATTTATTTAGAAATATATATGTATGTTTATCAGTTGTCTAGTACTCATAGCACAAGCTCTGCTTAGTTTGGGACTAGATGGCGTTGTGTGAAAGTTGTGAAATATTATTAAATATTATTATATTATTATTATTATTATATTTTACGAGATGCCTCTGCAGCCTTGGTGCCGAGTATTATTATCATTCGTAGAGCAAACAAGCCTAAATTACATTAGTATTAACTGACATTTTAGACAAAAATAATTGACTTATAAAAAGCGTATTAAGAAAATAGAATGTATCAATAAACTGTCGAGTCTATGCATGCTAGTTATATTGATACTAAATATTGGGCGCTAGAAATTGTAATAAACTCAAACATGTCCTTACAGTAAGTGACGACTTAAACCGCACTAACTTTTTTGGTTACCTGATATACATTGTTATTTGTCAAAGACCAGCCAAATTTAAGGGTGTGGTACGGACCATCAAAGTGAACAATTTTGTCCATGGGACCAACATCGCATTCGCGAATAACAATTCAGTCGTCCCATACGTTTAGGTCGAGTAGGTATTGAAGTTTTCTAAGGGACAGTTGATAAATTTTTCGCGAATACGATATTGGTCCCATGGACAAAGTTGTTCAGTTTGATGGTCTGTGCCACATCCTTAGATTTGGCTGGTCTTTGAAAAATAACCCTGTATATGCTAGTTGCGCGGTAAACTATACTTGCGCGATGCAGGATTTTTCATGACGTCTGTGTGATGCGTAATACGCAATTTGTGTCAATGTAGATGCCGCCACAGGTACATACAATCACATTTCGCCAGTTATGTTATAAAGTCCCATGTAATAGGGTCCAGGCGCGATCCTATTGATAATAACCCGGAAGAAATCCATACTGCGACATACCACTACATATCATCATCACATATGTAAAAACTAACTGTGGGGTCCATCGATTACTAGAAGGTTTGACTACAGAATTAAAAAGTTACACAATGAATGAATACTGCATTGTATTAATCGGAGAACATGACTTTAACGTGACTGGGAATTATGTGAACTTAATTTATGATAAGACTATAAATTTCTGAGTGTTATAACCTTAAACATTTTACCCAACCCGTGCATTTAACCCAGGCCCGAACTCTCAGAAGTCTCATTAGCGAGCACAAGATCAACGAATGCGTAGTCAAATAAATTGGTGGCAAAAATATCAATCTGCTTAGCCTTTTCAGAACTAAGTTGGGGTCGGCTTCCAGTCTTACCGGATCCAGCTGGAGTAAGACTGCTTATCAGACTTTTGGGCTTCTAACTACCCCGTACCTAACGACTGTCAAAGATCTGCGAATAACAGCTAGGACCAACGCACGGGGTCTCGATATGTAATGGATAGTCACCCATCTACGAAACGACCTCGACAAGTGAGCCACGAGTTCCATTGGTAGCAGATAAATATTTTATACAAAGGTACACGGAGAGAAAATTCTTAGAAAAATTACTGTGCTCGTCAATGTAAAGTGAGTGCAAGTGACATCTACAGAAAATTTTCTGAGTGAGATTGGGAAAAATTCACTATATGTCCAATAAATTTGACTGTACAGCAGAAGAATTTTTGCTGTGCTAGTATGGTAATTTTTCCATTACCACTCAGATTATGAGACAGCACAGTAATTTTTCTAAGATTTTCCTCTCCGTGTAGGTACTACTGGCTACCTACTAGGTCAATTATTACTAAATATCAAAGCATCCGTAATTGCTTATGTAATAATTAATACTTGCTTGCTTCATCTAACTCACAGGGGTACTGTCTATTCTATTGATACTATTTTCTTTGATTAGTAATTAATCGATGTTTCAATAACAACATCACGTTCTCGTGGCAAACACGCAAGTATTTGTTAAGGTGCTAAATTACCGAACTCTATAGTCACCCCTACAAGGCGTTTACTACTAACTAGCTTCCACCCACGGTTTCACCCGGATGGTATATCAATAAAAAACCGGCCAAGTGCGTGTCAGACCACGTGCGATGAAGGGTTCCGTAGTTGGAATGAATTTATCCCAAGAACAAACTTAACAATGTAGTTGAAAATCATGGTCTCCCATACATTGCAACTGCAAATTTATGTTGGTCGACTATTACTCGTCAACGTGGATAGCCTACTTAGCTGTGATAGTTTTTTCTTTTAATTTCGTTATACTACTGCCGTGATTTTTTTCGCATATAAAAGCAACCATTTAGTTGGCAGCGGGGACACACAGTTGACTATGTCAAAAATAAGCACTTTATTGCTTAATATTTCACAAACGGATCCCTGAATCGAAAAATTATTTTTACAAACCCACAATATTACACAAAATAATACATACAATAATAATAACAATAATATTACAGAAAATAATTAAATTATCATTTGTCATCATACTACAGGTACTGGTTAATAGAATGCACAATAGAAAAGGAATAGAGAAAGGTGTCTGAGATAGAAGAGTCTTGAATTACAGATCACACGGCTCTCTTAGATAGGAAATCTGTGCGGTAATCTGTGTACTCGCCCGGAGCGGGCGAGTAGCACAGATGAAGGGATACGGTCACTATAAGTCCTGGGGCGTCTTTTCCCGGCGTTTCCACTCACATCTGCCTTGTTTAATACTTTTCATCAGTTTGAAAGCAGTTCTCGAACATCATGTTCTCGTTGCAAACACGAGTGTTTGTTTAGGCGCTAAATTATCGAACACTGTAGCAACCCGTACAAGGCTTCTACGACTAATAATTGAATATTCAAGTCTCGGATACAGAAAAGGAGCAACGGTTGCAGCTGCCCCAACTCCTGGGCTGCCAAACTGACTCTATCATTTAGTTTTATAACCTGTGGTATTCGCATAGTAGTCTCCTTGAATGGTGGTCTCATTCTTGAGTTTAGGGAAAAGCTAAAAGCCAAAGTCTTTTTCAAGGTTTTCACTTGCTTGAAAAATCCTTCCCCCACCGTCGCTCAGAGAGAAACATTTGCCCCCCTTTGAGCGAAAACCTAGATCCGCGCCTGCTAGTATTACGGTACCGTAATTTTGTGCTGAGATAAGTTTTTATAGGATATTCGATATGGTGCTTGTTAACGTCAGTTTTTTCATCGGTGCGGTTTATTAGTTTTGTTCTTAATTAATGTTGGCTTTACGTAGAATTATGTAGTGTTTATCAGGGCGCTCGATTAAAGACTGAATAATCAAAGAACTGGTTCTTTAATAATAAATAATATCATTAATATTCTTTAATATTTTTGTAATAATCAAAGAACCATGATCTCTAAAAAAATGTTTTTTGAGATTTTTTAGAGACTTGCTTCAGACTAACTCCTTCTAAAATTTTAAATTGGCAAGAGCTTCGGAAATAAAAAATCAAACTCGAGAATTGAACTTAGGTCTTCATATTTGGTTTGATAAGATGTGTTCCCTTCTCCCCCCATACACCCCAAATAGAGTATTGAGTTAAATGCATAATACAATGACCACAACCTGATTTTTTTAAACTATTGTTATTAAGAAAATCGTGTTGAGCCTAGAATTACATTATGCATTTCAAATTGAGTCTTATTGTCTTGAATTAGGATTTTATTTTCTTTAGCTCAATCGGCGGTCAGTATGGCCAAATACATAATTTTACTGAAATCGATTCAATAGTCAATTATGACCAAAAGTACTTTCAGGACTTGTGTTTATTCTGTTACACCAAAGCGATAAGACTGTTGTACCCTGAATTTGAATGGTTATAATATTAAAGAGTTTTTTTTTTTATGTTGGTAAACAGTAAAACCTTTTCTATTTACCTATGACTAATGGCTAGCATTAGTCAACCTGTGGTTATTCAATCATCAAGACTAATCGTTTGTGTTCTTTGTTTTTGTGTGCAGAAGCCAGCAACAGGTCGTCGAGTAGCGGCTCGCGATGCGGCTCCTCCCCACAACACGCACAGGTAAGCGTTTGTCAGAAGTTGTCTGTAAACATGTTACTACACGGAGAGAAAAATCTTAGAAAAATTACTGTGCTGTCTCATAATCTGAGTGCATTTGAGTGGTAATGGAAAAATGATCATGCTGCACAGTAAAAATTCTTATGTTGTACAGTAAAATTTATTGGACAAATAGTTGATTTTTTCCCAATCTCACTCAGAAAATTTTCTGTTGATGTCTCTTGCACTTTACAGTGACGAGCACAGTAATTTTTCTAAGAATTTTCTCTCCGTGTAGGACAACCAAATTTTTTATAAGAACTTTTTTTGAAGAATTACAATCATCGTCATTTGTTTAGGAGCATGAAACATGTGACGCAACGGTGCACAAATCTGACCTGACGCGCACGCGCCCCTCCAGCTATGAACGAGAGTACCACAAGGTGCCCACCGTGGTGAGTAGCTTCAATTAAAGTACAGGGATTTTCAATAAGGACCGGCACCCTAATTGCGTAACACACTATTACACTCAATTTGAATCATGTTGAAGCATATTGCTAATCCATTGCTCCATATGTTCGAAAAATGTGTCTGCTCAACATCGTAAATAACGCAATGGATGTTGTTGCACTGTCAAAATGAAACCCATTGCTACTGATAGTGTGTTACGCAACTACCCTCCAGGAATTGAAATAAAAATACATTGATAGTTTGCTTTTAGTATTTATTTTCTTTTTTTGAAAGCTTACTTTTAGGCATTATGTATGGAATACCATACTTATCATTTAAATGACCACCTCAGCTTCGTATATACGAGAGGCGTGAACACGAGCGAAAGGTCCAATTTTCCATCACTTTTTGACATAATGACAGAATGAGTTCTTGGCTCGCTATACCAGTGATCTCACATAACCCCACAAAAAAGTGTGAGCCGTCACGGGACGCCTGGCAGATGTGAAACATCGACATTATTTTGTAAAAGTAATATGCAGAAAAGAACAGATTGTGATAGGAACTAAATATGGCATAATGATAAAAAAAACTACGATTTTTTTCCAGAAAATGATGACTGTTTGTTTAATAAACATTTATTTTCATTAAATACAAAAATTTAAGAATTTATTTCATGGGAAGAGAATCGCACAGTCGATTGCACATGGCGACGCGTCGCCACACCGTACACACTACTGCATATAGACTGTATATTTATGTATACCATCATAAAGCGTGGCGACGCGTCGCCACAGCATGCGTCGCCACGCCAGAAATCTGTTTTACGTACGGCTATAGATGTTTCACATCAAAAATAATCAAGGGGCGTTGAACAACATGATCCGGTGGGCCGCAGCTAGTTTGAAAATAATGAACGATTTGACATTTTTATCCCGAACATTCGCGATCACGATTATACAGCAAAATCTATATTTATCGGCAACCTTTAACCCAATACCCACATCACAAGTTAGTTCCGATGGTCGTGTTATAATAACCGCGAAAGCTTTCAAGTTACAAGTCGACCGCGGTAACATGATTGTCGGTAAACTTTAAAGGTTAATCACGCTGTTACTCAACTTAGCGGGAACGACGATATTGAGCTCAACTGTTAAACCCACGTAATTGGTTGAGTAATCGGTGTTTATGAGGTAGGTTCTAGGAAGCTTAGGAATTTGTACAGCCTTAGGTGGTTTAGTTTGAAGTATGTTGTATTTTGTTTGTGTGGGTGTTTGTTGTTGTTTGTTGTATGTGTGTTGTATTAAAACTTTATGCACAAGTAAAAAAAAATACTGTACAAAGGCGGACTGAATGCCTGAGGCATTTTCTACCAATCAATCTTAGGGTGATGCAGAGACAAAATATGGCAGGTGCAACATACGGGATAAATAGCTAGGAAATTACTATACAATAAAATAATGAATAACAATACATAGATATATACATATATATACGAGTAAACAAAATTAACTGTCACGAGGAAAATTATCGGTAGAGGAGAAAACGAATCCAGCATATCAGCGCTGGGATGTTACGGCCAACTTCTGACGGATATGTTCACGTGCCTTCACTTTAAAAGATAACCGACAGGTTGCCGTCCTGATGTTCAGAGGGAGCGCATTCCAAAGAAACACTGCCTGGAGAAAGAAGGAAGAATGAATGAAGCCAGAACGTTGAGAAGGACAGCGTAGAAGACGAATACGTTAAGAAGACGAGTATGATCTGAATTATGTTTGTTTTGGCTCGTGGTAGACGGTTCGGTACGGTATATGGTTCCGGTTCGGATTATCTGTCTCTTGCTTTGTTTAGCCGTGAAATGATTGCGTGTTGTTTGATGTTTTTTGTTTTTTTTTTTGTTTCATTTCCAATTTCGTGTTGTCCGTCTCACCCCGTCGCATCGCGTCGCCAGCCCGCGTTATTGCTTCGTTTTCACTTACCGTTCTTTCTAACTTTTTTTGTTTTTGCTTGTGTCCTAAGAATCATGAGGTGATGTTAAATGGCCTATAACCTTCCTCACGAATTAAAAAAAAAAACAAATCCGGCGGGTGGTTTCAGAGATTAGAGAGTCCAAAGAAACAAACTCTTCAGCTGTATGATTAGTATAGATAAATATAGTCCTCCAGACCGTATTTCGTCCACGGCGGCCAATCTCAACGGAGACTAGCCTTCGGCGCGGGAGATATTATAGTGCAGGCGTGTGCAGACACAGGTGCACTCCCTCTTCCCTCACTCTCATAGTCCGATGGGACGGCAATCCGACACGACCGGAGAGAGATCAGGCGCAGGACCAACGGCTTAACGTGCGCACCGAGGCACGGATGTATCACACCGCCGACTTCCAAATTCCGGGCTGATACTTAGAAATTCCCAATCGAAAAACTCAATAACACTTTGCCCGACCTGGGAATCGAACCCAGGACCCCACGCTCAGCAGTCGCACTTGCAACCACAAGATCAACGGAGCAGCTGTGGCCGGGTTGTTGTTGGGGCGGTGCGGGGTAGTATAAATACATAGATAGGCAAAGAGACAACCCGATTTTTATTTGATTTTCATTTTGACAAAATCTTAAATATTATACTCGTAACGTCCGAGATACGAGAAAAAGTTGCATACCTGAAAATATAATTATTGATATTACTAAATGACGAAAACAAGCGTCATATTTTATTCTGCTATTTTTTTTGGATTAAAATTAATGAACCCGAATGAAAAATCTCGAAATAAGTTTCCAATTAAATTTTAATAAATGCTTTATTTCCCAACAGGCCACGCTCAGCGGCGCCGGTGTAGTGACTCATACGGCGCCATCTTATGAGGAACAGCGTGCCAACCCTGCGCTGTTAAGTCGCGTCGCTAGTGGCACGCCGGGTGGACGAAGTGTGAGAGATGATGGGTACTGTTCAGCCAGCAGCACACCACGAGCATTCGGTATGTTATTGTACAGTCCGCCCGTCGAGAGACTGCGTTCCTGACTCCCTGTCAGTGCACCAATTCTAGTAGCTAATAAAGATCGAATTCGCAAAACACGTATTCGTTTTTATGAAACTGACAGGTGTCAAGTGCGTAATCTCTCGTCGGCTGTACTTGTAGTGATGTAGTGTTGCCAGCGTGCTTATGTTAAAACTCCGCGGAGGTTGAATTGTAAGGTATGCAGCTTAGCTCTGCTATATAGCAACATGCCACAGGCACTGGTCATAAGAAGGGATGCTCTCAAACAGAGCCTGTTTTTTTCACGCCATATGTTAAAGTAGTTACATAATTTGGTCCTTCTGGAACAGGCTGCCATTGCAAATAAACGCACAGTGAGGTAATTGCTTAACACACTAACTGCTTTCATTTTGACAGTTCAACAAAATTCATTGCGTTATTTACGTTGTTGAGCAGATTTTTTTTCGAACACATGAAGCAATGGGTTGGCAATATCCTTCAAAATGATTCCGATTGTTGCAGTTCTATTGGCAAAAAACTGCAACGAAAATAATCTTATACCTAGTGACTATAGCAAAAACATCACAAGATCTCCAACAAAGTTAATAATGAACAATCTGTCAATAATTTCTAAACCAATATTTATCCATTAAACAACTGACTACTTAGGCTAGACCTTATTTCATTGCACTGCAATAAATACAGTACCGACTCAACTGAAACACGGAGCTACTATAGAGAAGAAATATATTAAAAACTCTAAGGCCGCCAGGTGGCGCCACTGGCACTTGAGTAGAAACTTATTGCCTCTTCACTATTTATTCCGCCACTCTTGTTTGACTTAGCGGAAAACTTTGTTTAGCAGGCTCCTTGACTGTGAATTAATTTTATTGCAAAATTGAAAAATATTCAATAGACTTTTGTTACAGTTTAAAAAAGCTTTTCGGGGCGGACTCTTGTTTGGTTGGTATTTGAATCATTTCTGTGACTATAAAACCTGCACCCACATTCAATCTCAATTTTAATAATTTTGAAGGATTTTGCTAATCCATTGCTTCATATGTTCGAAAAATCTGTCTGCTCAGCAACGTAAACGACGAAATGAATGTTGTTGAACTGTCAAAATGAAAACCATTGTCTGTTAGTGTGTTACACAACTACCCCGCTGTAACTAGACTAGAAGTAGGTACAGACACACAATAGGTAAAACCATAAATAATGTATCTTGAGAAAATATTGCCTTGACTAGTATAAGAATATCTAAGAAACAACTAATTACTTATGTACAGACGCCAACACCAAGCTACCCGAAACGGTCAAACTTTCTCAATCAACTTTGAACCTAATGCTTTGGCGATAAAGTTGAAAATCTATTAAAGAAATTTGACAGATTGAAATAGCTTGATGTGCTGGCGTCTGTACATATGTTAACCTATAAATATTGTCCCAGAACTATGCAAAAATCAACCATGTTAAAAAATGTTTGTAATTATAGAGATCCAAGCAGATCGTTTTTGCCATTCTTATTGCATCGTTAAGCAATGTTTAAAAATATATAAAATACAACGTGTAACGTTAAATGCGCAAAACCTCAGACACCCCAACTGATTTTTAATTCAATTGACCTATTTCAGAGAGAAAAAAAGTCATTAAAAAATTGTAAAGGTTTTATGTGCTATTTTAGTTTTACTGGCCATTCTGATCGTTTCTTGCGTCTGCGACCACGCTTTATCGAGGGAGGAGTCGTCAACGGGCCGCTCTGCTGTGCCGCGCTGACATTGGGTCGGCAACGTTTTTTAATGAAGATTTTTTGAAAAATGTGACCTATATTAAAAAGTGGTTCAATTAATTTTGCTCGTTATTCTGATCAAACTATTTTCAGGTTTTGCGCATTTAACGTTACGCGTTGTATATAAATATAATAGAAAATCGATTATTCGATCCACCCCGGCTCCTCAAGGAACGCAACGCCTTGATGTTACTGACCGTCTCACGTAGGGTACCTGGGTTACCGAAGTACTTTTCCCTGTACGTGGCGACCACCGGGCAGCTTAGAAGCACATGTGCCGCTGTCTCGTCATCCTCCATGCAGGCCCTGCACAGCGGACTGTCTGTTACTCCTATGACAAAGAGGTGTTTATTAAATGACCTGTGGCCAGTTAAAGCTGCAGTAACTGTGCGCAGCTTTTGTTTAGTTAGACGGAGAACCTGTTTAGTGAGGCGGACATTCATCGCGGGAAGTGCAAAGTTTTTAATGTTGGTCTCTGGTGCATTTCCTTACTAGAGTGCGTAAATACCCGAAGGGGTGTGGCACGATGCGCTCAGATTCCACTGGTGCCATGCTCGACCCCATTCTGGCAAGCTCGTCGGCTGCATCGTTGTCTAGCGAACCGCTGTGACCTTTTATCCATTGAATGGTTATTTTATTGAGGTTATCCACCTGGTTAAGGCGCTGGTGGCACTCGTATATTAGCCCAGAGTGGACTGTATAACTGTTCAGCGCTTGCAGAACAGCAATGCTGTTTGAAAGTATGCGGATTGAGTGGTCCTTTACTTCTCTGGCCATAATAGCTGCAGAGAGCCGTGCGATAGACTACTCAAGTCACACGTATATCCGATACGTGTGACTATTTCATAGCTCATGTGACCTAAACCCGCACCGAAGTCATCCTATCACCTAAGTCTTTTGTGGGTGAAAGAGTACCTTAAGTCACAGAAAATCGTGACTTAACTGCGGCTTTAGGTCACACAGTGCTATAACACTAATATTATAAAGGCGAAAGTTTGTGAGTGTGTGTGTGTGTTTTATGTTTGTTACTTCTCCACGCTCAAACGGCTGGACCAATTTTGATGAAATTTGGCAGACAGATAGTTTATAACCAGGATAAACACAAAGGATCCCTGTCCCGATATTTCTACGGGATCGAGAATTATGCGGGTAAAACCGCGGGGCGCACCTAATAAAATATATTTTGATTTTGAAAGAAAAATAAAGCTGCAAAAAATAAGATTCTATTCAACATCAAAGATCAAATAAAACGGAGAGATTGGTAATCTGAATGCGGTCACACGGAAGATGTCTCCTGAGGCCAACATTTATTAGGTTTGATAACTTCAATATTTAAAACTTCTCAAGGTTTTAGTAGTAATAAAAACCGCATTGAAATGGTACCATCCATTTGGGAGCTACGATGCCACAGACAGACATTCAGAACGATATAGCCGTAAAACTAATAACACCCCTCTTTAGACATCGTCGTGAGTTGAAATAATCCAGCACGTATCACGTTGCATTTAATTCACTTACAAGTTTTAATGAAAACCTAGGGAGTCATGAATAGAGTCTAGATTTAATCAAAGTATAAGTTTTAAAAGAAGGTTTCTCTTGATTAGATTCTCTTCTATGCATGTTATTGCGTTTCTCTGTTAAACGAGGTCTTTAAACTTTGCTGTTTATAAAGTTTATCCTTTTATGTGGCTGAGTTCTGACGTTAGATTAAAACATGTTATGAAGATCGGCTCGTGGCTAAATAATAACAGACGCACGGGTCGTTTGAATATCAAGCTACGTTTGCCTCGGTCGCTTCGTGAATGGGTGACCATCACATGTCCTGAGACCCTGCCGTTCGTTCCGTCCGTTATTCGTAGATCTTTGACTTATGGGTAGTCAGAAGCGCGAAAGTCTGACAAGCAGTCTTACCAAGGGGTATTGCGTTACCCCCGGAACTAGATTGTGGAGGATATACAGGCAGTCGCCCCATGTAAAATACTGATGTCCAGCTGCATCGCAAATAGTTGGGAAAAAGCTAGGCTAGGCAGAATGATGTTCGCGGTGGTTTCCTTCTGCGAAACAGTCGTCTCGCAGAAGGAGGCTGCGGAAAGGGAGAGGGAGATCTCGTCCCCTCACTCGGCCCGCAGTAGGCGCACCGGGCGTCGGTGGAGGGCGGATAACGCCCTCTTCCAGCCCCCCTAAATGGGTCCAGGGGCGACGGACTTGGGGACCTCCGTCGCAACCCACACATCAGGACCCGAGGCGGCGGTGCGTAGTGTTCCACGCGCGCCCCTCTTAGACGTCGCGGGGGAGTTTAACACCTCACTCCCCCCTGACACGAGGAGGCCCGCAGGTGCGGGTCGCACCAGCCGGGGGTTGCGGAAGTATCTTTCGTTCCCGCGACCCCAGCGTAGGTCAGAGAGGGAACAACGGGGTGGTTTTTAGTCAGTAAGAGTCTGACAGACCCCGCCGCCCGTTCCAGGGCGGCGGACATCCATGAGGATTTTCCACACCAACAAAAAAAAAGGCAGATTGATGTTATGAGGTGTAAGTTTATAAAGAAATCGCTTTGTCTTACTGATTTGGGTATAGGACCGGCCAAGTGCGAGTCAGACTCGCACACGAAGTGTTCCACGCGTCGACAAAAACACGTTTCTTGTAGAGAACCCCTTTAATTTTTATTACCTTTATTTTATTTTTATTATTTGTTGTTATAGCGGCAACAGAAATAAACATTCTGTAGAAACTTCGACTGTCTACCTAGTCGGTTATGAGTTCGATTCCCAACGTTCGACTTACACTATTCACTTGAATTAATTCCTGGTACAGTTGTGCAAAATTTAATGTTTTTAGACCCAGCGGTTTAGGCTTAGTGTTGTCTGTCAGTGAATAAATTTAAGATTTTTATTGAGTACTAGCCGTGCCCGTGACTTCGTTCGCGTGCTTGTCGGAAAACAAATTGGGTTTAATGTGTTTTTTTTTTATTGCGCGTCACCCTAATTTTTATTTTACTTTTATTATTTTCTAAAATAAAAGAGGCTTAACTTCTTATAACATCAGCTATCTACCAGTGAAAATCCCGCCAAAATCAGTCCTGCCGTTTCGGAGACTAGCCGGAATAAGCAGACAGAAAAACAAAAAAAAAACAAAAAAAATGTTATAATTACCTACAAGTATATACATAGTTTCATATGCATTTAGCAAAAATCTATTATTTAGACTCCTCAATTTTATTTATGATATTTGTATATAATAAATCTGTGCAACTCAGTAAAGCCCATAGTAGCAAAACACATGAACGAATCACACTCGAATATTTCAACAGCTGTGCGATTCTGTAACCATCTCACCGTGAAAGCTTGGGTGAAGTGAGCGTGTGTTGTCATTCAAGCTGTCATTCACTAGGGATTAACACTATTAAGTGCTCACTTCACTTATGATTTCACGGTGAGATTTTTACAGAATCGACCGGCAGATTTCATTTCGATTAAGCCAACTACCCGATACTCGTGGTAACCTCGAAAACAGTAAACAACAAACAATGAGCACCACATTTCCGATTAATTAAAATTTTCATCCATCACGCCGACGAGATCAATAATGGCAAAAAATACCGATGCATATACCGACATACCTCAATACTATGAAATACCGACCCATTCCGCACCAACATTAACGTACCGTTTTTGAATTCCAATGGAATCCCACCTCAGGATTATTGCGGCATTTTTCCACATCGGCATCCTATTATGGCGTCCCCGATCGCATGCCGGTGACGTTATTAAGATCCCGCAGTAGGTGTAAGAATGAACGGTACTAGGGACATTTAGAACTCATTTATATTCACGGGTATAAGGACGGTTCGCATATTAATGAGATAGATTAATGTACGAGAGTTTTGGGTGCATGCCGAGGTAGTTCTTGATTGTTTTGCGGATTTGCACATAATGGATCATGGTAGTGCATTTGAAGCGTTCATTTATCCATCTCGCAGGCCCAGCATGTCGATTCTGTAAAAATCTCACCGTGAAAACTTGCGTGGTGTGAGCTGTCAGTGTCATCCCACTGATGCTAGGAACTAAGCAAACATTTACAATCATAATCGAGATTTTGATAATATTTTTTTATGCTAATTCTATTGATCATTTTATATAATTTCAAAACTAGTATTTTACTTGTCAAAACATTACTATGATATCTGAGAGTTGTTGCTTGTAAGACTGAGGGCCGCCTTATGGGGCAGTCTGGGGCACCTGTGCGCAGTGCATGTACTGTTGCCAGGTGTCTCCGTGAGGTGGCGTAATTAAGTATGATTAGTTAGTAAGTATTATTAGTTATTGTGTGTTTATATACTAACATAGGTTAAGGAATACTAACAAATTTATGGGTTCTACCTGAATTAAAGACAAATAAAAGAGCCACCGATGGCCCAGCGATAAACAGTTCACACGCTTTTTCTTACGTTATGTATGAATTCGTCGCACGCGTATGGTCAGTAGCTGCCACCCGCAACAACAGAACTCACCAACACAGTAAGAGGCGACACCCACCGGTGGTGGTGGCCGATGGCTTGTTTGCGCCTAGACTGTCCAATTTTCCCAATCAACTTTGAACCTTATGCTTTAGGGATAAAGTTGAAAATCTGTTAAAGGAATTTGACAGATCTGTTAAAGAGCTTGGTGTGCTGGCGTCTGTACACACGTTTTTCTTGCCGTGAAAAACTATGGGGTTTATTCGCCGTGTGTAGGCACGGTCGTCAGTGTTATATGGATCACTATGGAAGCTTGTTGACGGACACGTTTTTTCTACGGCACGGTTTATACCTACGCCGCGCCGCCGCGCTGTACCGTAATGAAATGTAAGCTGTGTGAGCACCACAGACTATTAATTTGTTTTATTTAAATTGCTTTGTTTTTTTCAGATAACAAATCAACGAAAGGCTCGGTCGTCACTCTATCTTGTTATAAAAGTAAGTTACCTAGAACTTAAATTAAAAACTTAAGACCTTGTAGATTCTAGATGAAGTTGCTTTGTAATTAATTTACTGGTTTTATTTCAGAGGAGCCAAAAATACAAATAGAGGAGGAATTCTTTAGTGATAATTCGAAAAAGCTCAGGACGAATAGTATTAAACCAGGTACTTTAGAACTTTAATAATCTTAACAATTTTGATGCACTATTTTTTTTATTACTTGCCCGTATTGTCCGACTGTTGGGCAAAAGACTGTTGGGGAACCACCTCTCTCTGTTCTGAGCTATTAAATTCTAATCTAACTTTTCTTGATTATATCGTAGGTATTTCGTTTAAAAAATACTGCAAGAATGTCTTAGTTATTATATGGACAAACAAACAATACCAGTAGGCCTAGCACGAATGCTTGGAATAAACCTAACGTAACTATGAACGATTTGAAAATTGGTACTCGTTTCTCATATAATATTACTTAGTTTTAAGACTTTATTCATATCTATTAGTACGGGTATGGTGATATGAGTTTTACGAGTTGTAAGCCGTTGGTTCGAACCCGGACAGGCTCTTTACTTTATGTAAATTATTTCATCACCACTGTTCTCAAAATGGTGAATGAAAACATCGTGAGGAAACCGGCATGTCCTAGAACCAGAAAATCGAAGACATGTGACATCCACCAATACGCACTGGACCTGCGTGGTGGATTACCGCCCACTCCCTCTCACAGAGAGTCCTGTATCCCAGCAGTGGGATTTATTGATATTATAGGCTGATTATGATCACAAAAAAGTTCTATCATCGATTCAAAAATCGTTCGAATTTACATAAAGGCGCTCTCTCACCAGGAGCATTCGCCTGTAATGTAACGTTACAGATTCGAGCATTACATCAGTGAGGGAGGGAAATCGAGCATAACAGCTCGCACCTTGTAATGAAACAAAACGAGTATTACATAAGTGAAGGAGGAGAACCGAGCATTGCAATGCGCACCTTTTAATGATACAATGTGTAATACCTTGATACAACTTGTAACATCAATGCGCTCCACGTGTAATTAAATGTGTCCGGCGGGCCGCGGAGCGCTCCCCGCCCCGCAATCTGTAATGTAACATTACACGCGAATGCTCATCAGTCAGGGAGGTAGTATTGTAATGTAATGCGCAAAATCGAATTTGAAATGTTACATTACAGGCGAATGCTCCTGGTGAGGGAGCACCTTAACGTTTATATTCACGTTCGTGCTAGGCCGTCAGAGTTTAAAAAATAACAACTGTAAGAATCTCTTAGTTATGCATACCTACTACATCAAATACCTGTACACATGTTATTAATGTCAGAGGAAGGCGACGGGCGCGAGACATGGGGCACCGGGGCTGACTTTCTGCTCTCCATCATCGGCTTTGCAGTCGACCTCGCGAATGTGTGGCGGTTCCCTTATCTCTGTTACAGGAATGGCGGCGGTAAGTCGAGCTATTTCTCTTTTTTTTGGAAATATACAATTATGGGTATACTTAGTGCGTATAATAGTTAGTAGTACCTTACATTTACGCAAAATTCAGCTGGACGATTCTATAAAAATCTCACCGTGAAAACTTGCGTGGACTGAGCTGTCAGTTTCATCCTACTGATACTAGGGACTGGCCAAGCAAACATTTGCAATCATAATCGATATTTTAATAATATTTTTTTTATGCTAATTCTATTTTGATCATTTTATATCATTTCAAAACTAGTATTGTACACTACTTTTTTATGGGGTTTTAAAATAAAATAGCAAAACAGAACTTAGAATGTCAATTTCGTTGTTTTTTTCTTTTTTTCCTAGATTACTGTGTTAGTATTTCACCATGAAATATCGTTCAATGCTTTAAGAGAAAATCGCTTTTGAATCTTGCGTAAGTGTAAGGTATTAATTATGCTCGAGACTCTGCTATGAACGTTTTTTTTTGTGCTATCAACTTGAGTGTTGAATTATAGACAACAAAAGAGGTTTATCTATAGTAGTTCTAATTTCTAAAATTCAATTGGGATTAATTTGCCTTATGACGTTTTGATAGGTTAACAAAAGCTCCCCAATTTGGTCTGCGTCAATTTTTATTTATTTATTTAAACTTTTCGCATAAAAAGTATCTGTACATTTTGTGCCGGCACATCAAGTTACTGCAATCTGTCAGATTTCTTTAATAGATTTTCAACTTTATCGCTAAAGCATAAGGTTCAAAGTTGATTGGGAAAATCTGACAGTTTCGGGTAGCTTGATGTGTTGGCGTCTGTACAAAGGCGGACTTAATGCCTTAGGCATTCTCTACCAGTCAACCAAGGGTTTATTCCTTCTTTTTAAAACGAATTTTGTATTATGCCACAAATTTATTCCTGTGCACACTTGTTGAATGAGAGCTAGACAACAAAAAGTGTAACATTTTGACCGTCTGTACACTTCTGTTACTAATTACACTTTCGTTACTAACAACGTGCAAAAGCAAAAGAAACTTAGTTCCAACCAGTGGGGTGATTGCGTAACACACTAACAGCTTCAATGGGTTTCATTTTGACAGTTCAACAACATGCATTGCGTTATTTACGTTGTTGAGCAGACAAATTGAATTAGCAATTTATCCTTCAAAATGGTTCAGATTGTGACTGAAATTCTGTTACGGAACTAGGGTGCGGGTGTCCCTCGATAACTCTGTGTTGACCCGACTGTATACTTTTAAAGTCGTGGGTGTCAGTAGAAAAAAACATCTGTATCGTTACAAAGGGATGTTGCCAAGACGAAAATATTAAATACGTAAACGTGACACTTTTTCCATAACCATTTTGGAAGGGCCTTTAATATTTACGATAGTAAGTATATTTTTATGTGACGAGCTGCATTGAGTAACTTAATTATAAGCAAACTCATCAGTGTTCCACGTGGCGGGTAACACTGATAATATCGTTTATTGCGAAAAAAATGCGGAAAAAAAAATTGTGTTGATTCCTTCTTTAGGTACGGCCACCAAGGGAGATAAGTAACCAGAGTCACTAGATGTAGTTTAAGTTTAGTGAGAAACCGATGGATACTTTCACTCCAACATAGTTGGGAGCAGGCTAGGCAGATGATGATGATCGTGATGAAGATAGCTCATGGCGTGGTAAAAATTGAACCAGCCCGGTTCCGGGTAGTAGCGGGACTTAAGTGCCTAGAGTGTGCTGGTCGTACATTCAAAGAAGGCCTTTGTAGGTCTCAAAGATATCAATGGCATCCGAATACGAGACAAAGTGTATGCGCCATAAGTTTATTAACTACTAGCATCCGTCCGCAACTTCGTTTGCGTAGAATTCGGAATTCGCGCCGTTTAAAAATATGTTGCTTAAATAATGGGCTTAATGTAATTGTTTTATTTATATATGTATAGAAAGATAGATTAAGTAAGCTTAATACATTCGTGTCTGTGAAACCATGGAAATACACATACAAAATTTCAACACAATCAGTCAAACCGTTTAGTAATTTACATACCGACAGCAGCGCCTCCTACCGGGTCCATATGTATTTTTAAAATAATCTAGGAAATCATCGAAATACCCGTATAAAATTTCAACCCAATCGGTTCAGCCGTTTAGAGGTTATGTGAAAAAGATAATTACGGAAGGATAGTTCATACTACACGTTGTCCGTTTTCCCGTAGAAATGAAGCAGTTTCCCGTGGTAAAAAGTAGCCTATGTTCATCAGCGATAATGTCGGCTTCTAATGAAAAAATAATTTTTCAAATCGGTCCAGTAGTTTCGGAGCCTATTCAATACAAACAAACAATCAAATCTTTCCTCTTTATAATATTAGTGTAGATTACCGCCCATATCCACATTTTGGATAGTCAAATACTTAGAAATTTCCTCTTATCAGATTGAATAAATCCCTTAGAATAAAACCACTTCTGACATCTACCGACCCGCACTGGACCCGCGTATTGGATTACGACCCACTCCTTCTCACCGAGAGGAGGTCTGTGTCCCAGTAGTGGGAACATTATTGGCGTATTATGCAAACCACCACTTCAACAATGAGAGAAGGATTTATAGTTTCTTTAGAAAATTCAATTAACAGTGAAATTGTTTCTGTTATTTAATTAATCTGAGCCGATGATTGTGAACGATAACTGTATTTCCGTCTTAAAACTTTCATAAGACGGGCGAAGATTGGGACTAAATCGTCGGCTTTTCGGATTTTCAACATTATTGTTTTGTATTTGCAAATTAGTGTAAGTGGGTTGATGTCAATACACAAATTATATCTTATGCGGGCTTTATACAGGCAATTGTAGCCGCAAATGGCAATTCACCTAAGCCGCAGGTGACTAAAATCGGAAGTTCCAAAGATTCAAGATACAATTTTATTCAGTAACATTTCACATTGCATTCCAATATAATCCAGCATAAAACATTAATAACATTATTAGATCTAGGTACAAATATAGTAGAAGAATACATGCAATTTAATTTAAATTGGATTTATTAAAAAAAAAATAGGATTATGAAGTATTCACATAATTTAAAAAGCTAACAGTCTTAAAATAATAATAATATATACAAGTATATAGGGTGACTGGTAATTAGTGACCGATACTTAAACACATGATTGTACTCATCATTACAAACAACTTTTACTATCGGACCAAATCCGAAATCGCGAAAAAAAATCAGCTGTTCCCTACATTTATGTTCGTACGAGTCGTCAAAATGTAGGGAACACCTGATTTTTTTTTCATTTCACTTTTTGTCCCATTATAAAACTTGTTTGTTGTCATGAGTAGAATCATGTGTCTCAGTATCGGTCACTAATTACCAGTCACCCTATATAAAAAGGAGGGCAAATAATCAAAGGGCATCAAAAAATTCGTCCGCGTCGCTGTGAATAGGAAACGTGCCCAAAAGGCTGGCAGTGTTGCTACGTTGTATGAACAGCCGGGACCAACGGCTTAGCCTGCTTTCCGAGGCACGGAATAAGTGAACAACATGTATAATAAAGGTCCTAAAATTAATCCTTGAGCCACACCAGCTGTAATGATGATAAAAACTAAAGTAGGTTTCGACTTTTGTCGCGCAGCGTCAGGTAGCATGCGACGGGTGACTAAATTTGACCCTGAAAATGACGGTCACCCGCGACATGACGATCCCTGCGATTTTTATCTACTGATGTAAATGGGGTTGTGATTGGGCTTGTGAGGCGATTTGGTAAGATACCAGCCGAATGACGAAAAACTACCCAAAGAGAATCCCCATAAACACTTAAATAAAACTCACTTTATTCGAAATCATCACACAAAAATTTCGTAGACGAGAGCTACGCGGTCGTAGCACACAGGAGCTACGCCGTAGCACGGCGCGTAGCGAGCGCTACACGAGCTACGGCTTCCTAGAAGAGCGATTGCCACCACACAACGGCCACAGTGAACGGTTGTCAAGAAAATTATGGCACCGGGACTTGACTTTACAAAACTTGTAAAAAAACGCTCTTTAGTGAAACACACAAACTTACTTTCATAAAAATAACGTTACACTGACTATTCGACGATAAATTGCGGACACTATGTGGCCGCCACCCCTCTTAGAAACCGGAACTTCAAAACTACGGACAACAGGCGTTTAGTTATAAATTTTCCAAACATCCATGTTGTGTTTTTTTTTTTCTTTTGCAGCTAAGCTCTGCGCAACATATGATCATGTATATACAGGGTGTCAGGGACATGGACGAGCAAACTGTAACCATGAATTTGGCATGGTTCTAGACTCCAGCGTAGAAAATTTTCGTGGTTCCCAAAAAAAAAAAAAAATATTGTTTTATGGTCAAAGGTCAGGGAGTTCAGAACCATGTTCTGAATCCACAAGTTGTGCGTCAATGGCCAGCCTGTATATATGTGTATATTGTACTAACATAGTTTTTAAGTTTACTAACACAGTGAGTCCTAGTTACTTAAGCAAATATTTTTTTTATTATTGTTACTGTCCAATCTTATGAAGAACATCAATTGAAAAGGTATTAATATCGCTTAACATTTGGCTGTATTTAGGAGCGTTCCTGATTCCGTATACACTGATGCTGGTGTTCGGTGCCGTACCCCTGTTCTACATGGAGCTGATCCTCGGACAGTACAACCGACAAGGACCCATCACGTTATGGAAGATATGTCCACTCTTCAAAGGTATGATGACTACTGTACAGTCACCAAAAGAGATAAGTAATCTGGTTTGTTGGATATACTTGAAGTTTAGTAAGATACCGATGAATGTTTTCGAATACAATTAATAATAATATAATAATAACGTTTATTGGACAAAATCAGAACTTGGCCTACTACAGTTTCAATACTAAAAACATAACATTTCAGAGGCTTCTAATCTAAATGAACTCCTGATTTCCAAACTAGGTAAAAACCTGTATCTCGGAAATCAGTGCTCTTCCAATGAACATAACAAGGACGCTTACTTAGATAAGGAGTAACTAAAATACATCAAAAAATCAAATTTGATTAATGAACTTTGTTAATTTTATTTTATTCGAACACATCCATCGGTTTTTTACTAAACTTCAACCCTATCCAACGACCCTGGTTACTTATCTCGTTTGGTGACTGTACCTACTTGATTTTTTTTTCTATTATTTTATTGCAAACTTACAGCAGTCAGTTTTTTTGTTTATTTTAAAGTGTGTTTTGTTTATTTTTAATTAGTAAATAAACTCTATATCGCGATGATTATCCCGGACTGATTAGTATTTTTTTTTTTTTTTTTGTAGATTTTTAGTTGTACGAAATGAGTTTTGGTAATCATGAAAACACATGAAATAGTATTGTATTATTTACAACACTTCTCATAGCTGTTACAAACATAAACTCACGCCTTCTTCCCATGGGGGTAGGTAGAAACTACAGAACGCCACCTGCTACGATCCTCACATACTCTTTTTGCCTCGTTTACGTTCATATATCAGCATGTCGATTCTGTAAAAATCTCACCGTGAAAACTTGCGTGGAGTGAGCTGTCAGTGTCATCCCACTGATGCTAGGGATTGATTATACATTTACAATCATAATAGTGTTTTTAATAATATGTTTTATGCTAATTCTATTGGTTATTTTCTATAATTTCAAAACTTGTTGTCAAATCATTAGCATTTGGTAGGGTTTTAAAATAAAATAGCGAAACAAAAATTTATTCAGAATATCAATTTAGTTTTTTTTTTTTTTGCTTTTATTTTTCCTAGACCAGTCGTGATATAAGGACTAGTCTTTTTTTTCCTAGAGTAAAACCCCACAAAATAGTAATGTTTTTACAATTAAAATACTAGCTTTGAAATTATATAAAATGATCAATAGAATAAGCATAAAAATATTATTAAAATCTCGATTATGATAATTGTATATGTATGCTTGGTCAATCCCTAGTATCAGGCGGGATGACACTGACAGCTCACTCCACGCTCACTTCACCTAAGTTTTCACGGTGAGATAGTTACAGAATCGCACTGCTGGTCATACACGCACGCCGGTTGCGAGTATTACGCAACTGATTTTTCTGAAGAACATCACGGAGACGGTCAACATATGTCCTCCTAGGGCGTTTCCGCTCACATCTGTCTCATAGTTGTTTTAGTGTAAGTCAATATTAATGTACACGTTTTTACTTTTTTTTATTTACTACTTTTTTAGCCGGTTGATTGTAGTTTCACATAAAAACGTGCCCGAAAATAGGTTGATATTTAATTTCACCGAAACGTGAGAATTATCGGTAAACATTTATCGAATGGACACAAACAAAATAAGAGTTTATTATAGAGATGAGTTGACAGAACTTTCGGCATTGGTACAGTCAGCAAATCATAGATGGACAACATTAACTTAAAAAAAAAGGAAAAGTTAATACTTATTAAAAATAAAATGACTAATTACAAAAAAAAAAAAAACTTTTAATATTTTAGTTGTACTAAAATGAATTGGTCCGCCATCTCTGGTAGTCCGCCATATTGGATTTAGAATGATGTCACTTAGCTAACCGTGCAATATCATCCAATCCAAACGTGTATGCAAAATGACAGCTCTATCGGTTGAGGATACCTAACTATTATAAAATTTTGTCACAAGATTTGACCCATACTTCTAACTGACACGGCAAGGAAAATCTTAAAAGCTAAGCTTATAATGACAAAATATCTTGAACTACTTAACTACTTATCAACTAAATTTGGGTCAATTTGGAAATTATGTAAAAGTACCTAATAGTGTTGAAGGAAGTGTACTCTGAAATGACGGCTAAAAAATATGTATGAAAGTTAAAGACGCGTGTGCTGCGCCGACCCCAAATAAGGTGGATAAAGGTAGGTGGCCCATTGAGTGATGGTGGCCCAGTGGTAACGGTCGCGACTTACGAGTTGTAGGTCGTAGATTCGAATCCAGACAAGCGCTTAACTTTGTGTAAATTATTTCATCATCGCTTCTCTCAAAACGGTGAAGGAAAATATCGTGAGGAAACCGGCATGTCCTAGAACCAAAAATTCGAAGACATGTCTACCAACCCGCACTGGGCCCGCGTGGTGGATCACGGCGCACTCCCTCTCACCAAGAGGAGGCCTGTATCCCAGCAGTGGGAACGTGATAGGCCAAGGGCGGGAAAATGTAACAAGGCCCTTCACGAAACCGTTATCAACGCATTCTGTACAGCAAACTAAGTAACACAATATAACACCACGTCTATATTCCCCATAAGAACATAACAACATAACATACACACACACACACACACACACACACACACACACACACACACACACACACACACACACACACACACACACACACACACACACACACACACACACACACACACACACACACACACACACACACACACACACACACACACACACACACACACACAGAAACACACACACACACACACACACACACATACACACACACACACACGCACACACACACAGAAAAACACACACACACACACACACACACTCACACTACATTAAACTAATTAACTTTGTGCAAAATATTTGACAGGAAACGACTTTTATTTTTTGGTGTATTGATTCGCTATTTTCGGTAGTGAGCAATGTAACGCACGCAGAACATTGCGCTTATAAAATGGTTCAGGGATCGTGGGGTTATAAAATTTAAAAATAGTTTTCGTAATTTTTTTTTTTGTCGGAATTTTGACCTTCAATATCTCCGTATGCCAGAAGGTTCCCAGGTATGGTCCAATACAAAACAAATGTTAAATTAACAGGAAGGACTAGTATTTCGGCTTCGTCAAGGATTTTTTACACCCGTTATAAAAGGTTTCATTGCTGACGGTACTAACTATTATGTTACAGGTGTCGGGTTCTGTGCGGTCATGGTGGCTTTCTACGTGTCGTTTTACTACAACGTCATTATTGGTAATTATGTCCAGTATTTATACAGGATGAAATTAAATTATCTAGCGAAACTTGGAAAAAAAAAAACTCAAAACTCTATCTTACACATGATAAAATAAAAAATTGATGGTATTTTTGGGGGTCAACGGCCGCTGGTTGTGTTTTTACTTGAAGTATGAGTTGAGAAAGTCTGTTTTCTTTTGTTTTATCATGTTTAGATATCAATACTCATCATGTCTGTGAAGCTTACGCAAAAAAAAAAACTAATATTTCAAGTGGCTTCAGAAACCAACGTCGATGATGTCTTTTTTTCTGAAGTGAGAAGTCGTAATGAGCAGTGACAAGTTAGTTTTCAACAACTACAACGAGTGCATAAGATATTCTAAATTACTCTATCAACACTAATGTAACCTCATATTTACAACACTCGGTGTTTTTTTTTATTTTTATTATTCAAAACATTTTCAAGACTTATAAAAAAACACTAACATACCTTACAAACCATCGCGGATTTATCAGAGGTATGCCAGACACGGCAACTCGGTGCCACATATTAATAATATTAGAGCAATTTTTCACATTAATTTCGTCGCAGATTTCTGACGGCAAGTCATTCATAATAGATGGTAGCATGCATTGCCCACGTCCTGGTTCCATATACATTATTAGATTTAGGTAGCTTAACCTTTGGTATGCTTTGGAGCGAATCTCCTTTAGGGTTCTCGGTGCTTTGGTGCAGATATGCTACAATGGGACTACCTTCACGTTTTAGTCAATTCTATGCCATTTATATAATGATTCATTCAATTCATGCTAAATAAAGAGAAATTCAAAAATACGGCATGCGCGTTCTTTACGGTTCAAATCTGCCGCACACCACGTACTCTACGCGGGCACGCTCCCGCATACCAAAGGTTAAATGTGGATGGTGTGTGTGTTGGAACCTGTCCAAATGTTAGAGGCATGCCAGAACTGACGCGTTATGTTGTGCTTATCATTAATATTTACACCTACTAACCTAGCCGTATTCATGTACCTACTTGTGATTTCAAATGAGCTGTGCAAGTATGATGTCAATTGAAGTGGTGTGTGAATTTGACGAGTATTTTACTAATTCATGGATTATTTTGATAACTTTGGAGATCTCATTAAGATCTTCCTGCAATGTTTCTTTAAGATGATTTTGTGACGGCGCGGCGTCAGTGAGCAGAGTTCACGCAGCAGAATTTTGGGCCAAAGATGTTTGAAGTTTTTTCCATCGATACGCTAAGAAGATATAAACCAACTATACGTCCGCCAGTTACTCAACTGAACCGAGCGTTTGGTGCATCCTGGACAGTCACACCCAACACCTTATTTGACTGGCCAATTCTTCCCTTGCGGTGGTAGGGTTAACTCCCGCCTGGTTTGCGACCCACCGGCGTCCCTCCGGCGTCAAGCAGCCTGCTGAGTTTCGCCTTAGGCATCTTCTGGACACGCTCGTACCATCATAGACCTCATCCATGGCTTTCCACCAGGCGTGATTGGGTCAAAATCGGGCCCATTCAGCAATAATAAAAAAAAGAAGTACCTGAAATCTTGGAAAGTTTCTCTCCTGTGTCATTAACATTGTGTTATAATAACTACTGCCAGAATGGTGGATGACACCCAGCTTTTTAAACGCTATTTATGAGATTCATAAGATCATTTTCTATAATAGTTTATGTCAGTTAATTTTTATATAGATATTTATAAGCTTATTTATTCTGAATTGTTTTTACTCCGTTGTATGTTGTAAAAATATGTCTCTCAATTTAGTATGCCTCTTGGCAAAGGTCTCCTCTAGCTGCTTCCATTGAATTCTATCACGAGCCACTCTCCTTCAGTCCCGCTGTAAGTTTTATCTTGTCCTCCCATCTCCTTTCACTTCTTTCTTATTGCAAGTTTTTCCTCCATCCAGGCTGGGCATTCTACTTCCTGGTCTCATCAGCTCGCTCGGAGCTGCCCTGGGTGCACTGCGACAATTCCTGGAACACGGAGCAGTGCTGGGACTCCGGGCGAGGAGTTAACGGCACCAGCAACAAGACCGACGTGCGCTATCAGGGACCACTGTCGCACTTCACACCGGCCTCCGAGTTCTTTCAGTGAGTTCACAGACCAAGGACAGTTTATGACATAAGCATGAAGCATGGCACACTTTCCACAGGTTCACCGACAAAAGGAAAAAAAGTTGTCAGTATTCTCGATCTTCATCTCAAAATAGGACTACAGGTGAAACGATGCAATACGCAATGACTGTGCAATATAATTCCAGCTTCGTAGTAAAAAATAAATTATATACTTGCTTGGAAAGTACATTATTACTTTGTTTTTAAATGAGGCAGAAAGTACGTCATTACTGTTGTACAAATTAGCGGGTTGAAAAATTGTATAAAAATTCATTGCGGGCAGAAATGGATTTTCTGCCCGCAATGAATTTTTCAATGAATTCTAACGTACTGTGTTTTCTTTTTTTTTAATTTATAGTAATTCAGTAAGTAACCTAATTAAATATAGTATAATGCCAAAAGACAAAAAGTTCTTATCACCAAGCGCAAAATGATACTGGCCACATACAGTTTGCTGATCATTCAAACCGATATTAATATCCCTGGCAAAAGCATTACACTGAGTTTTAATAACAGCCGGTCGATTCTGTAGAAATCTCACCGTGAAGTCATAAGTGAAGTCAGCACTTAATAGTATTAATCCCTAGCGAATGACAGCTCACTCCACGCTCACTTCACCCACGCTTTCACGGTGAAATGGTTACAGAATCGCACGGCTGTAACAATTTTAATGTAAATTTTACTTTTAAAAATTTTCTTTTATTTTCCTCGTAGTTATACGAGTATCATAAAGCACTATGTATCACTCGGAAGAAAGTACGATTTCCAACTCGTGTGTATTAAGGCCCACGGCTGAGCCGCGGCCCTAAAACTACACACTCGTTGGTAATCGGTCACTTTTCTCCTCGGTAACCAATGTAATATTAAGAGTCTTTTTAAAGATATAGAAATTCGTCTAGGAAGGCGATCCCCGAATTATATCATCCACGCAATAGTTCAATCATCAAATCATTGATTGTATTTTTAAACGTGTAAATTCAGTAGATACAATTATTGGCATTGTCGTCACTAAAAGTGTCGCATAGTATCAATCATCGCCCGATGTTTCCTGTGTATCGTAAGTAAAGCATCCAGCAGGTACAAAAGATCCAATCAGGGCTACCGGAAATTGAACCTTTTTCCAGGGTGGATGTAACGTAATTTGTCTACTGCGCTCAATCCAATAAAAAAGTTAATGTAAGTAGTTATACTCGTATCTTTAGCATTTGAATATTTTTCGCCATAAGTTATTTAACTTTAATTCTGAAATAAATATTTTTTAAAAATCAGAGAACAAAATATTAAGATTATATTATTTGTGAGCAAAATCAAAAGTCATTTATTCAAACTAGGCTGAGAATCAGCACTTTTCGAACTTCAAAATTTCAAAAGACAGTCCCGCAAAACGCCCGGTCTCCACCACTTCCTAGTGCTTTTGCTGGGGAGAAGAAGTGGCGCAACAAACTCCCCAGCAGCACAGCTGTCTGTTCAGTTAGAGAATACTTGATTGAATACAGTACAAGGTATGCAAAGTAATTAACATTACAAGACACAGAACACTAAATTAAATTATTTGCCATATGTCAGCTAGCAACGCCAATATTCCAACAAATACAATAAAAAACTATACACGCGTACTCAAGCAAAAAATAATAAATAAGCCTACTTTGCGCCCCACTTCTGGGCAAAAGCCTCTCCTTTTTCCTTCCAAACCTCTCTGTTTTGTGCGATCTGGCCATGTTAGCCTAATTTAAATTAAAATAAAAAAAGTTAATTCTCGTCCATCGTCATTTTAAATATTCTAAATTTAGTCACAGTCTCGCAGTCTCATCACTGCGACAAACAAATGTCAAAAACTTGTCAAAAATTAAGGGAAATCAGAAGTATTTTTGACAGATTGAGACTTTTGTCTTGGTATGGAAATGTAATGAGGAGGGATGAAAAGCATATAACGAAAAGAGTGATGAATATGAATGTAGATGGATGGAGAGGGAGAGGAAGGCCAAAGAAAAAATGGTTGGATGGTGTGAGGAATGATATGAAAGAGAAAGGGGTAAATGATGCCATGACGTCTAACAGGGTAGAATGGAAAAACAAAACTTGTTGCGCCGACCCCAAATAAAATGGGACAAGGGCAGAAAGATGATGATTTAACAGATTGAGACTGAGATCAGACTGTAAACGTTCTTAACCTCTAGAGCCCCAGCGGCACAAAAACACCGACCGATTTAAAACTGTATTTGTAGTAAAGATAAGTCTTAAAATCGTCCGCTATATATATCTAAAAGAGCCGGCTCGCGGTGCTTGACCGGTTAAACGACGAGAGTATTACGAGAATTGCCCCTCGGGTCATAACTCAATGATAAAGTAAATCAATCTCTATAAAATAATCAATTTGTTTTCAGTCGTGCAGTCCTTGAAATGCAACACTCAGAAGGTCTGAACGATCTCGGCTTCCCGAAATGGCAACTTATGATCTGCTTGGCACTCGTCTACGTCACCCTGTACCTATCACTCTTCAAGGGAGTCAAGAGCTCTGGTAAGTTCTACAATGGCCCCGATTCCCTTGTTCACAAGTAAACTAAACTAAATTTAAGTTCATTGCATCTTTTTCTTTCTATTTCGTTAAGAAAAGGACAGAAGACAAATATTAGTTTAGTCCTGTCCTTTTTTTTACTAACTATTATTTTAAAGGAAATCGTGTTGACCGTAGCATTACTTTATGCATGTAAAATCAAGTTTTATTTCGTTAAAATAATATGTAATAATATTTAATTTTCTTTGGCTCAATCGGCGGTCAGCACGACAAAATACAAAATACTCGTACCCCTATGAAAAGTTACAGAAATCGATTCAGTAAAAAATTATGAACAAACTACTTTCAGAACTTGCGTTTATTCTGTTACACCTTGTATAAGCTGTGCCCTGTAACTAAATCTATATAGATCTAGATCAATTAACTGTGCTGTCTGTCATCATTTAATTTCCAAACATGTAAACAAATATTAGTTTTTGGAAAAACAACTTTGAGACTTACACATAAAGTTCAGTTTGCGCTACAACGTCAAACATTTTATGAGTTTTTCAATGGTACTAGTCGTTCTGAAATTCGTTTAAGTGGAAATATTTTGGAAACAAGGACTTGAACAGACTTTGCATATCTACAGTTGAGAATATTATTTGTTTGCAGGCAAAGTGGTGTGGATGACAGCAACCATGCCATATGTGGTGCTGTCCATCCTGCTGGCGCGAGGACTACTGCTACCCGGAGCCACCAGGGGCATCGCGTACTACCTGCAACCAGAACTGACGAGACTGAAGGATACGCAAGTATGAATCTATACAATACAAGGATCATTTGGCGCGTGACCAAAATCGGAACTAACGCAGTCATTTTGATTTTGAACACAATTTCACTAGTTCATCAACAGCGCTTATCTGATAATGTAATTAAAGAGACAACAGATCCTTGTAGAAGGCACACATTTTCAACTTTTAAAACCTCACCCCTTTGTGAGGTTTTAAAAGTTGAAAATGTTTGGTTGATTGTCAATTAAAATGCTTGCAGGTGTGGGTAGACGCTGCAGTGCAGATCTTCTACTCAGTAGGAGCTGGCTTTGGAGTCCATCTGTCATACGCCAGCTACAATACTTTTCACAACAACTGCTATAGGTAACAAAATAACATCTAGCCTCCAATATATAAAACATTTTAAGCGCTCTTGTACCAACTACGATACTCCTTTGAAGTCCCGATATGTACTTAGTAGGGTTTGGTAAATTTAATTGTCTCTGGTTCCGAGACTTTCGGACGGAGACTCGAGACACTGGCCACCACAGTTTACCCAAAATACGAATGTTTTTTTTTACTTTTTTTAGGAAATGGTGAAGGGCGGGTGTTTCGGGGAATTGTATTATATAATTTGGCGTTCAAAAAGTGCGGACTCTCAACCTAATTTAAATAAATTACTTTTGATTTTATCTTCATAAGAGAAGTGGGTCATGTGATTTTGTATTCTTTCAGAGACTGTTTAGTGACCACATTGGTGAACTGTTTCACATCGTTCTTCTCCGGATTCGTAATCTTCACATACCTTGGATTCATGTCCCATAAGCAAGGAGTACCGATATCATCCGTCGCTACAGAAGGTAGGTAACAATAGATCAATCCACAAATTTTAAACTGGAATCTTTACGAGTACCTCCTTAACTATTGACCTATTAAACTTCCGATTATCCATTTGTCATTTTGCATTAATTAGGAAGTTGATAAATCGGTTTTTGAGCAAGCATATGCAGAGCGAAAACTTGATAGCTTAGTAGGTGCGGCATGAAGAGAGAACACCGAAAATATATTTGAAAAGTTTCTAACAGGAGCCCCGTGGTCAGGAGTCCAGTGAAATCGCGAAAAAAAATCAGCTGTTCCCTACATTTTGACGACTCGTACGAACATATGTAAATGTAGGGAACAGCTAATTTTTTTTTCGCGGTTTCGGATTTGGTCCCATAGTAAAAGTTGTTTGTTGTCATGAGTAGAATCATGTGTTTAAGTATCGATCACTAATTACCAGTCACCCTATATATTCGTTGTTCTCTCTTCATGCCGCACCTACTCAGCTGTCAAGTTTTCGCCCTGCATATGCTTGCTCAAGAACCCATTGGGCTCCCATGAAATTAGAATTATTTTTAAATAAAACTGAATGCGTGTTTTCAGGTCCGGGGCTGGTATTTCAAGTGTATCCAGAAGCGGTCGCAACTTTGCCAGGAGCTAGTCTATGGGCAATGTTGTTCTTCTTCATGCTTATCATGCTTGGATTAGATTCCGGGGTAAGATGGAATTACCAGGTTTTTAAATCTCTTTTTTTTTATTATATTATGTCCGAGCGAGGACACGGAGCGTGGGAAGTCCAATGGCAAGAAGAGTTATACATATAAAAAAATTGTCGGAATGTGCTGGCACTAAACAGGGAAGAATGACCAGCGGGGTAATTGCGTAATACACTAACAGTAGCTATGGCTTTCATTTTGACAGTTCAACAACATGCATTGCGTTATTTACGTTGTTGAGCAGACAATTTTTTCGAACATATGAAGCAATGGATTAGCAATATCATTCAAAACGATTCAGATTGAGATTGGTAGTGTGTTACGAAATTAGGGTGCTAGAAAATGGCTATAGAAGACAGAGCTACGGCGAAACATCAGTCAGTCAGCCGTTGCGAAAAGCAATATTCTCGTAGGTGTGGCAAAAAACTTCCCTCAAAGAGCATTGTTTTGTATAAATACAGCAAATTCTTCTTGTTTCCAGATGGGTGGTCTCGAATGTGTGATAACCGGGCTGTTGGATCAGGCGCGCGCTTGTGGCGCCACCTGGTTGAGACGAGAACACTTCACGCTCATCGTCGTCTGCGTCTCTTTCTGTGTGGCCTGCATTAATGTTACTCCGGTTAGACAACATTTCTACTATCCAATGTGAAAAAGTAAATATCTTGCACATTTAGAGAACTGCGAATTGGGTCAAATGAGAAAAGTGGAAGTTGACGTTTGCGCACTGGATTTCCAACGCTCGGCTCAGCGCGAAGAATTGAAAATCCAACAGTCCGCTTTTATTAGGCTTTACTTACTTGTAGGTGTCGCGTAACGTTAGTGTTACTCTTACGTATGGAAATCGCCTAAGATATACACGGTTATTTTTCAAAGACCAGCCAAATCTAAGGATGTGGTACAGACCATCAAACTGAACAACTTTCTCCATGGGACTAATATCGTATCCGCGAAAAATTTATCAACTGTCCCTTAGAAAACTTCAATACCTACTTACTCGACCTAAACGTATGGGACGGCTAAATTTTTATCCTATGAATACGATGTTGGTCCATGGACAAAATTGTTCAGTTTGATGGTCTGTACCACATCCTTAGATTTGGCTGGTCTTTGAAAAATAACCCTGTATACTGCCACTCTTAGACTCTGAGATACCTACTGACACAAACCACAAGGTGTTTTTCTTTAACAACCTGAGGGCGGTCTAGTATGGAGGGGGCACTATATCAGTATTAATAATAATAATAATAATAATAGTAATCATTTTATTATCAGGCAACTAAGGCCTATAGATAAAATACACAAAATAATCTTATACAATAATAAACTAATACATAATAAGAAACTTAAAACTATGACTATACACGTAACGTTGTCGGCGTCGAGTTTCGCTGCGTGGTGTCGCGTAACCGTCCTCGGAAACGTCGATATACGACACTTTTCGGCCAAAAGTCCTCTTTCAAGCAGGTCTGTAGATGCTGGGTTGGAACTCGTACCACGAATGACTTAAAGTTGATGTTGTGGCGCGATTCCAACCTTTCGACCCTCAGAGTCCAGTTGGTCTTCACCTTCAAATACTGCACGACTTCCTTAGTTGTCGTGGAGTGATGCAGACGCGAAAGGTACAGCTGCGTCGTAGGCACAGCAAGGCGCAGCAGCATGTTGGGTCCACTCGGTACTATTTAACCTCTCAAGGACCGCCATTATTTACGTCAACTATCGGTCAAGCATCGCATCTGCCGTCGAGAACATTCGTTCAGAAACGATTTTAAGACTTATCTTTACTACAAATACAGTTTTAAATCGATCGGGGTTTGGTGGCACAAACTTGTGCCAGCGGGGCTCTAGATGTTAAAGCTAAAATGATTATTTTATTAAATCAACTGTGTTATCTACTCAGTAGGTACTTACTTTTAGCTATGCTGTTTTACCGGCTTGACTTCGCCTTATAATTTCAGGGTGGCATCTACATGTTCCATTTACTGGACACCTACGCTGCTGGCATATCTTTGCTCTGCTCTGCTCTCTTCGAAGCGGTTGCTGTATCCTGGTTTTATGGTAACACTCCCCCTTGCTTCGTCCTTCCAGTCTACAAGTTCTTGTGTTTTTATTAATGAATTGTTTGCAGGTTTAAAAAGGTTTTCTGATGACGTGGAAGAGATGCTTGGCTTCAGACCTGGTCTATATTGGAGGATATGCTGGAAGTTCGTCAGTCCTACTTTTATCATAGTAAGTTATAACAACTTTTTATTTACGTAAATTCTGCTAGTTCTGTCACCCTTCCAACATGGCTGCAGAACTTGGATTCTGAATCAGATCATTTCGATATGAAAAATCGTTCGTGTTTATCTGGACGGAGGAGTGCCCTCGCGATTCAAAAGTCCTGTTTTTAAGCGTACGTAATGGCTAGGTGACTGCCCCGAACAATATGCAACTATGAGGTTAATTGTTTTGCATTTTATAGGATCCGCAGGGTAATTGCGTAACACACTATCAGTAGCAATGGTTTCCATTTTGACAGTTCAACAACATTCATTGCGTTATTTACATTGTTGAGCAGACACATTTCTCGAACATATGGAGCAATGGATTAGCAATATGCTCCAAAATTATTCAAATTGAGAGTAATAGTGTGTTACGCAATTAGGGTGCTGATCAGTGGAGTCATTGCCGACTCATCACTGTTCCTGCTCGTCATTGGAAAACAAAAGATCGTGATTCACAACTGTTTCAACACCTTTTAATATTATCTTTTTTCTTTTTTTTTTATAGGGTGTGGTGGTCTTCGGCCTGCTGTACCAACAACCGCTGCAGTACCAGCACTACACATACCCGCCGTGGGCCGTGGTGCTTGGCTGGGGCCTGGCCTGCTCCTCCATCCTCATGATACCCATCGTCGCGATCTACAAGCTCATCTCTACTCCTGGGACCTTCCGGGAGGTTTGTATCTTGATGATTGGTAGGTATGTAGTAGGCATTTTGGTAGGTATACGAGCATACAGTGCAACCTTGATGTAACGGAACTCAAGGGAATTAAAAAATATTCGTTATACCGCGTAATTTGTTACAATGAGGTTTGTTGTATAGAGGTTAGGTTAGGTTATTTGTAGGGGATTTTGAAAAATTCGATAAATCGAGGAATTCGTTATATTGAGGCTCGTTATATTAATGTTACATTGTTGTTTATTTGGGGGAGTTGACAAGGCGTGGAAAAAGCGTCTAATTGAAATGTTTAACACACTCACAACCCCAATGCTATTCATTTTGACAATACGACTCGACGTTGTCGAGCAAACGATTTTTTCAAAAACATAAAGCTTTTGAGTACAAATTTCCTTCAAAATGCTTCGGATTGTAATTGAAAAATTGAGGTGCAAGTCAGATTTCTTGTCATGCTAGTTTTATAAAAAATATACTAATAATAGGGAATATGCATGTGGTTAAAATAAGGGCCATTTTTTTAATAAACTTACTTCAGAATTATGCTTTCATCAATATTTTTGATTGCTTATAATTTACCTTTTGAGCATTTTTTTTTTTATGCAATGAAACTGGGAAATACTAATACTGAAAAGCGACGACGCCATTAGTCAAAATAAAAATCTAAGTATACAAAAAATACATGCATGTTTCTTTATAATGTTCGTGTATGACGTATCTATTTGTAATACATAATTGCATATTCCCTATTATATACGTATAATTAATACTTATGTAATCATTGTAAACTTGTTGGTAATATGTAGTAGGTAACGTGGAACTGGAAGCTATGTTATTTTTCTTTCCCCTCCACGGTTCCAAGACAGTTAAATTATTTTCTCTCGTCGAGCATAATCCGCGAGTTGACTAATTTTTTTTTATTATTTAAATTGAAGCTTTTTTACCTCACTAATAGCTTGGTATAAACAGTTTTTTAATATTTTTAAAAATTGAAAAGATAAGAGCGTTCAAAAGTCTCAATTAGACAGAGAGGGAAATACTGAATTGTGACGTCATAGTTCAGTATCGCCATATAAATTACATGCAAAACTTCGTTTTGCGAGAAAGAGATAGACAAAAAGTTTCTATAAGTTATAAGTTTTTTATTTTTCGACCGATTTCAAATTTGATTTCGAATTCTATTATTGTATTACATGTGTGGATATTATTATCAACTAGAATATATAGTATTCAATATCATGCAACTACCCAATTCTCTCGCCGCTTTTTGGTTATACACAGCATACTGATTTGGAGAAGTAAAAAATTGTTGCTATATCTTCTTTATTTTCAATAAATATTTGCTGCTTTCAGCGCTTAGCCTGCTGCATATCACCAGAATCGGAACACGAGGCAATTCGAGGAGGCGCCCCCGTCAGCCGCTTTAGCTGGAAACATTGGCTGTATGTCTAAGCGGAAACAAAAGCACGACTCCTTGAAGATACGATGGTCAAAGAGGACCATTCCTAAGAACGGTCGATGGGAAATGGTAAAGAGTAAAATTAAATCAAGAATATTAAGAAGATAACTTTCTAGCTCTTCATTTTTGTAAACTCAACGTGTCTTGCCAAAAACTGTTAAGACTGCAGTACACTACTTGAGAAGTTTATCGAACTTAAGCGAATACGAGAGTGTAGAAGGGCACTTAGGTTCTCTTTCCAACCTCGCTTCGCCTCGGGCGACTTCCGATCGTAGTCCCGTAGTTCTTAGCATGAATGTACAGTCACGTACTTCAGACTTCGGTAAATTTCGACTAGTACTTCGTCGCAGCCACTTCGCGAGTTGCGTAGTGCAGGTTTTAGGGATAGCTCCCATATACGGGAGCTGAAACTAAAATCAAAACTGTCCTAATTTGGTTTAAGATGTATGCATATCATGAAAACGCTTGTGTAGGTACGACTTGGTTTAGAAAAACGTATTTGTTTTAAATTGAATGTGTAGTTTACTTACTTATCCCCTTACTAATAAACGTATTATATCAGATGAATAGCTACACATCGGTTTCTCTTTCAGTCGTCAGTAATTCGACTTTCGAAAGAAGAAGACAAAGCGTTGTGTAACTATACAGACACTATACAACATTTATTAGAAAGGGGAACGTATTAATAAGTACACAATGTGTAACTGAAGTAATGCACATCATATTTTTATGAAGTTTGTTCAGAATCGTTTTCTGATTCGATTTCTGACATTTTTAATAGATACGTCATTTTTTACCCCAAAAATAATTTAAATTACGTAAACTATAGTCACACTTTCAGTGTATTGTCAAAACAAACGAAAATCGACGAAGTATCTACTACGCTGGACACATATTCGTGTACGACTGTGTGTGTGCGTAGATTTGAAATGTGACCACAAATTTTTACTCCAACCAGTGTAGGTAACTAATTTAATAAATAAACAATATTTTATACATTATTATAAACAATTATGTGTATGTATTATGATTATAACATAATATTATAATTGGGGTGTTTGGTGGTGTGCGTTAATTCTGGGACATGTTGTATAAAAAGCAAAGCAAGCAGTATCGGCAGTGATCCTTTCATGATATAATTGAAACTTGTTTTAAATCAGTTTCGGGAACATTCCAATGGGAGTATTTTGAAGATGGTTTCAGTCAGTGGCATAACCCCAGATCGAAGACCCTGAACAGAATTCAACGTGACTGAGGCACTAATATTGAAGCTCATTATTTTAATGTCCCTAACTACCTATGTATTTTACTTCTGTAACTCTCTCAGAAGCAAAATTTTATCATAATCCCTGTGCAAATTCTACGAAAAAAAAATAACTCCACTTTATGCACAGGGCCTTGGAGATCTCGATAATTTGCAACACCGACCTCTATAGGGGGCGCCACTGGCTGTGGAAAAGGAACTAAGAGTTCTGTACATAAAACTGTAGTGTAAGATATTCCACTAATTTTATAAGATAATTCCTATAACGTAGTCCAAATGTATAAAGTAGTGATGTTGTAAACAGTTCTAATATCGACCTGCCAAAGTATTTATGGGAAAAAAAAATATTCTAGAAAAATGCATTGACATTCTGTTACGTCTATGCCTAAGAAAAAAAAGTAGATTATTATCGTTAAAAATATAAATATTTATTTATATACTTACCTAAATGTGAATTTTAAGAGATAAACGCTACTTTCAGAAATATGTAATGTAGTATGATCTGATTTTTGAAACGACAGATTTGTATTCGTGGAATAAAATTGACGTTTGACAGACTTTGGAAGAACTGTCAAATATTCAAAATAATTCGTCGTTGGAAAAATCAGCCCTAAGTGTATCGAATAACCAGAAATCTTTGTGCTATGAATTTTATCTGTCTGAATTATGCGAAGCTCTACCTTCAACCGTGGCAGTATATCTCACACTAGTTTCTGCCTGTGACTTCATCCGCGTGTAATTTCTTGTTTTAATATAAAATATACACTGACACTCGGTCATACTGTAACTTCCATTAGTGAAGAAATTTTCGAAATCGGATCAGTAATTCCGAAGATTATCTCCGGCATACAAACCTTCAAATTTTAGGTACGTCTTCATAATAGGTTCTCAACGTGGGTGACAACCCCTCGTGGGCGTTTGACACTTTCAGGAGGGGCAGTAGAAGACCCAGATAAAATTATATATCCTATCTTACGACTATATAATGTGACCGAACGTTTTAATATAATTGAGGCAATAGCTGTTTCAGATTCGCGAAAGATGGTAAATAAAAAAAAAGTGGAGGGAACTAAAAAAAAAACTCAGTGGTCTCTCTATAAAAAAGGGAGTGGGCGGTGGACAAAGTAAGGTTGAAAACCTATCGTATAGATAGATACTTGATAGCTTGATCGTTAGATCTAAATAATAATCGAGTTACGGCATTGTTTGTTATTGTTGAGTGGAATTATAAAAGAACTGTCCAAACATTCAGGCTCAGAGAAGACCGTAGGTATTTAAGTACGATGATCATTTATCGGGCCCTTAACCTGCGGTACCTAACTGCGTATCTACCTAACTACTGATAACGTGGAAATAGAAAATATCTAGATCTGCTTTAAAAAAAAAAATCGTACTGAAATCCCGATAAGAGCTAGGCTTACAAGTATAATATAGGAGAGCAGAAGTGGCCCAGTGGTAACTGCCGCGATTTACGAGTTACAGGTCGTAGTTTCGAACCCAGACAGGCGCTTTACTTTGTGTTAATTATTTAATCAGCACTGTTCTCAAAACGGTGGAGCAAAACATCGTGAGGAAACCGATATGTCCTAGAATAAAAAATTCGAAGACATGTGACATATACCAACCTGCATTGGGCCCGCGGCAGTTAAAACCTACTTACATTAGTGATGCGGATTTCTTGTGGATCGCGCTAAAAAGGCACCTGTCCCACCGCCGACGAGAAAACGACCAGCTCAGCAACGATTTTCTCGCTCAAGAAACGTACAAAAGATTGTAGGCCCCGTGTAAGCAAAAGAGACACGTATATTATTAGTTCATCGACGACTTTTCACACCGCCGGCGATTACTCGTTTGTTGTAGGAGCTATCAAAGAGGGCAGCTACTCGCTCAGCGACGCTTGCTTGACGGGCAGAACACTCTGAGACTCACCATTGGTACTGTACAGTGATAACTTGCCGGTATGCGTCTATACACATACCGGCAAGTTATCACTCGTCACGCCCTCACTGCTCGTTGCTCGTCAACTCGTTTTTTATTGCTAGCTCCTAGCGCTACAAGCATAAGAAGCCAGATAGGCCACACAAATAATAATCGTTGTGCCATACAAAAACGAGCCAGTCGAATTGTGAGACTGCCAGAGGTTGAGAATTGCTGCTATATCTAATGTGCTATACCTAAACAAAGAAGTAGAGAACTATATCCCTAGATACGCTTCTACCTAGATGTTAAGCATATTACTAAATAATCTACGTCCTACGCTGGCTGGACCAACTCGCAAACAGATCTGTGACAAGCACAATAATTTTGTATATAACTATATATCTTTGTACTTATATATACTTACCTGAGAAATGTACACTCATGTAACTTGTAACTATACCGCTTCCTGTAGCGTTCTTAATTTTGTACTTACCTTTGCTTATTTTGAAGATTCTACGGCCTCACGGAAACGGCATGGAAATAATGACCATCTCAATCAACTCTGGAAGCCTGTCAATATATTATTAAACTGACTCTAAAACTAGATGATATTAAGTTAAAATCTATCAAAATATACCTAATTGGTTTTATTGGGTACGAAGTTTCTTTGAAATGTCTGAGAATAGTGTGGCGCCCAGATAGGCCAAATACAAAATCTTTTGATCAAAGAACTAACTCTCAAGACTATAATCTTATGTTAAAACCCTATTACAATAACTGCTTTTTGATGTGGCGCCCAAATGGGTCAAATAAAAATCTATTAGGTGGGCACCTAATCTGTAAAACGTGTGGAAATAGTTAATAAGAAATAAAACAAAAATAAAATAATTGCTTTTTAGTTGGTTCTTAATATCTTTTATTTTTGAGTATAATGTGGCGCCCAAATGGGCCAAATAAAACCACCTACTGCATTGGCTACCTACTTTTCGTTGCTATCGAGTTCGAGTGCCCATAAAAATATGTATACTATGTACTAACTAGTAATTTATAATGCCTATTTGTATTTTTTTTTAATCTAAACTACATTATTTAAATACTTTTTAACGTACCTAATTGGTGCATATAGTTTTGTACGCCTTGTTACCTATATTTTAGTAGGTAATAATTATATTACTGCAAAATGATTTACTAAATCGCGTCCTAAAACGTTTTAAGTAGAAAAATTAAAATAAAAAGTTTATTTATGAAAATTATATAGATTTCTAAAAAAATGTGTATCGAAATGGCAATGCTCCGGGCGAGTAAAAATAATTAGAAATTGTAAAAACGTAGTGTTGTGTTGTTCATAATAATAAATGTGTAGATTTTGAATAGTGATGTAAATAATAATTTTATTATTGTATTGAGTTGTCTGCAGCAGATGATGTTAATGTAAACTGTGTTCATTTATAAATAAATGTCTTAGATAACAACAATCTCTTTTCACCCTACCACGCATGCAGTACTACCTACCCAAGAAAACACCTTAAGAGATACCTAAAACATAACCATAGGCAAATTATCATTCTGGGATGTTCAAACGGAAGTATACTGTAAACTAAACAGTAATTGCGTAAAATACTGTAAGCACATGTACAGGAGGCCGCACGTGGTTATAAAACCAGTATAAGCAAGACTCTTATTCTGTAAAAACTCTGTACTATACTAAGCCAGCTTAAGGTCAAAGTTTGAACACCGACGTGCAGTTGACTTCCAATCAACTCAGCCTATCGCAGTCCACTGCTGGACATAGGCCTCTCCCAGTTGCTCTGCAGTTGACTGTACATAACATTGTTTTCCAAAATAAAAATACGATTTCCTTGAAGAACGTTTCTGTCATATTTATAACGGACGTCATGAAAATCTTTCAATTACACCATACCGACTGTACTTGACACTAAGGTGTCAAACAACGCTCTGTATTTGGACATTACGGCGATCACCGCTCTGCTAGAAGATCGTAGCTATACCGAACATCACCTTTTTAGGGTTCCGTACCCTAAGGGTAAAACGGGACTCTATTACTAAGACTCCGCTGTCCATCCATTCGGTCCGTATGTCACCAGGCCGTATCTCATGAAACGTGATAGATAGACAGTTGAAATTTTCACAGATTTATTTCTGTTGCCGCTATAACAACAAATACTAAAAAAAAACAGATTAAAAGAAATATTTAAGGGGGCTCCCATACAACAAACGTGATTTTTAACTCGCTTCTATTAGCTTCACGCTTCACTTGTATGTAATAGAATCTTGGAAGTTAAATATGACCCACTTCCCGATATCCGATTGATCTGAAATTATTCACACACGTTTTTATAGATAATGGTACGGAACCCTTCGTGCGCGAATCTGACTCGCACTTGGCCGGTTTCTTTAAATAACACATTGTCGGTCAACTTTGAAGATTGTTGGCTGCTTAACCGGACTAACCGAACATCACCGAGAAACGTTCTGTTTTTATGTTAAGAAGAAACGGAAACCAGTAGTGCAATCTACATTCTCCTCAAATTCAACTGTAGGCTGCAGTCAGTAATAAAAAAAAAAAGTAAAAGGGTTGTACAATACCTAATAAATATTTTTTTAATCAACGTTTAACCATAGCACTGGTTTAACCATTAGTTTATGATAGTAATTCATGCTTCGCAGTAACAATATTTACGTAATTTTGTAATGTTTATCAATGTACAGACGCCAGCACATCAAGGTACCCGAAACTGTCAATTTTTCCCAATCAACTTTGAACCTAATGCTTTAGCGATAAAGTTGATATTAAAGAAATTTGACAGAGTGTAGTAGCTCGATGTGCTGGCGTCTGTACATTCTGTGATTTAGTTCACACTTGACTAAATCACAATCCACTCGACTAATTACTAAACGAGTCGTTTGCATTGTTCGAGTCACTAAATTGTAGAAACCATAGAGTAAAGGCACGCACTTTTGCACTCCACTGGAGTCGTGTAAATGTCATAAGTAGCGTTTGATTAGTGACAAGTATGAAGAATCTATACACGCTTGATTTATTTCAATGAGAAAACCATTGGGCTATTATTAGCAATCAATAACGTAAATAGTGAACGTAAGTTGCAGTGAAGTCGATAAAAGATTAATTATTACCTACTTTCTCGCAACCTTGCCCCGCAAAACCAATCTTCTGCTCAAAATAATCTGATACGTGTGAACAAGGGCATTTAGTTTAGCTCATTAGCTGTCATAATAATATTGCTAAATGGCGGGATACAAGTGGTCTGAAGACATTACAATCAAGTTTGTTAGCGAGTATGTTGCACACGAGTGTTTGTGGAACACTAAACACTCACTGTATAAAAACAAAATAGCCAGACTGGCAGCTTATAGAGACATAGCAAATAATATGAAACTACCTAATTTTGGCGAAAAAGAAATCGTCGTCAAAATTAAAAATATTCGCTCCACATACTGCCAAGAACTAAAGAAAATAAAAGATTCCAAGACGTCGGCGACGGAAGTTTACGTGCCTAATCTAAAGTGGTTTTCAATACTTAATTCAATTAGAAAAGAGGATGGTTTGGTAAGTTTTTTATTTTGATATTTAATTAATAATCTTTTGACTAAAATAACAGGTTGTTCAGAAGGCATTATTTCCCTCGATCTATCTTGTGAAATTGCCAGCTCACTGTTCCCTCTCCCAGGAAATAATCAGCATAGTCAGCCCTGATTTGACAAGCATCTTCTGGTGTTCTTCTGATGTGTTTCATATTGTTAGGAAATTCAGCAAGCCCTTCTATTAATAATTCTCTCCACAATCCTGGTATAATGTTGCCAGTATCACTCTCCTCTACATCCAGTGTTGTCACCTGTATTGGACTTTTAGTTATTCTCAACCAGTTGTGCAAAGTACAACAGGTTTTGACAATTTTTGCTATTTTGTCTGCTGTAAATGGAAGGGGCTTTTCGAAAATTCTGAAGCGGCTGACAAGAAGCCCAAAGGAGTTATCAATGACACTTCTAGCACGGGACAATCTGTAGTTGAATATTTTCTTTTTATCTAATTTCTCACTGCCTTCAAATGGCGTCATTAAATACTTTTTTAATGGGAAGTTATCATTTCCAACTATAACATGATTTGGTGGGAGTAAATTATTTTCTAACGCCTTAGCTAAATTACTTTCTTCAAAAACTTCTTTTGACATCTTTTTATTTGAGAAAACATCAATATATTTGAAGCAATAGTCATCATCACATATAGCCAACAGGGCAACTTTGTGATTATGCTTTCCTGTTTCACTTTGAGATTTCATAAGAACGAATTTCCCATCAACAGCGCCACAACATCTTGGAAAATCCCATGTATTACTATAGCTAGTTTCAACAGTTTTCCACTCTTCATGAGTTGGTTCCTGAAACCAAATAAATAATTATTATTTTGGATATTCTCAGGAAAATGCAGACGATAGTGTTAGTGGTACCAGCTTTCAAGATAGTTATGGTGGCACCAACTCCCAGTGTAATGTTGAAGAGTCTGCTGACAATACAGCACCAGAAACGGACCAGCCTCGCTCATTAAAGAAGAGAAGACTGCAAGAACTGGCAACACTTTTAACAAAAGTGAAAGAAGTATGTGCTATGAATAACACTCCACCTCCAGAAGAGCACGAGTTTGATATTTTCGGCCGAAGTGTTGCCGCACAACTAAAAGTGCTGCCATTAGAACAAGCTTTACAAGCTCAGCATTACATACAGAGTTATTTGACGGGATTAAGGTTGCAGGATTCAACAGGTTCTACAGCATCTTCACCATGTTATGTAAAGTTTGAGCAGATGAGTCCTTGAGAGGAATTGTTCAAAGGGATTGGTAAACATGAGAAGTCCTTATCAAGAAAGATTACTTGAAAAAAGTAGCTGGAATCAACAGATGTGCAAGGGAATTGTGTATAGTGGTGTGTGATGGGTTGAAAGACACTGAACATCAGGCCTTGGTAAATTGTTTGAAAGAATAGTAACTGTTGAATGTTTTTTTAAACATCACAATATTTTTTATGTCTGCCTGTTATCCCAACCTAGTCTTTTTATGACTATGTCCACAAATACAAAAATTATGATTTTGAAAGTTGACAAAATAAACTGATAAAAGAGCATAACATAATTATATTTCTACCCAATCTCTTCTGAAAATAACACATCTTACTGAAATACTACCTAATAACTTTTTTTTTATTTGTGAGTAGCCAAAGTAAAGCCAGGAAAAGGTGGCCTTTTAAAAGACCCGTCGTAATATAGGGGTTGTATTCATGTCGTACACATGCATTTTGGGTCTTTTATAAGGCCAGTTGCAATATCTGGGTTAAGTGGGACTGGGCCGGGCACGTTTGCCACATGTCAAACAAGAATGAGCCAAATCTAACACCATGTCGGACCCAGATAACATATAGCATATAGCAACATACACAACATACATACAGGTAGGGCCAGGATAAGATGGAGGGCTGAGTTTGACGCCTACAGACAGGATTCGTCCACACTAGCTCAAGACAGAGAGGAGTAAAAAGGAGAAAGGGAGGCCTTTGCTCTACAGTGGGACTACATAAGCTAGAAATAAATAAAGTACCTTATTATAATCCTTTAGAGCTAAGCAGATAGCATCACATACTTTATGAATCATCAAACATATGCTTGTCCTTGACACATTGAACAAAATTTCTAGTATCCTCAAACAGCTTCCAGTTGCAAATAAATGAAGTACAATTTCAAGTTTTAGTGATGCAGGCAGTGCCCTTCTCATTACAGTGTCTGCCTTCTGAATATGTGGCTCTACTCTTTTTAATAACCAGCTAAAGGATTCTTCTGTCATATGCAATGCAATAAAATGCTCTGTTGGGCCGTTGGCAGATAGTTCAGGGAGAAGGTAACTATTTGTATCCTGTTTAATTTTGTCTTTTACCCATTTACGTTTGCGATTTATTTTTAAACGTTCAGTAGCGGATTCTTCTTTAATTTCTTCGATTATGTGTTTTAAAGTTTCTTGAATGATGTCCCGCACTTCACCGCGAATCTGCAGCCTATCCATGGTTGGCTATAATTACGTTTAAACACAGCTTAAAACCAAAATTAAAGGGCCAATAAATAATCCCAGCTACTTGATTTATATACTTTTAAAGTCTATGTACTTTATTGATTTATGTGCGAATTAAATTATTTGCAACGCGCGCCACAAAAAATGACAACAAACCAATAAACAAACACATGAAAATGACAATTAAAAATTGAGTTTGACATTGACAAATCACAATATTGATACAAGGATGCCTATTTAGTATGTGAACCAAAATATGGCATAGTCAAAAACAAAATACCTATTCTGATTTTATTTTAAGAATAAAATTATTCTTTGTTTAAAAAATACATATTAATTATTAATACCAGAATAAATATGCATAATGCTGGTATGCTCTCTCGCAAGCGCGTGGCGACGCTGTTGTTGGCGGAGTATTATAAAATAAGAGTGCTCTGTGGTTGGCGGTCCACAGACGGTCTGCTGATGCATTCGATGTTTTACCTTTTTTTTTAAACGCTTTAGGTACTTATTTTCGAGATTGTATAATATGAGTATAATAATACTGGATACAAATTAAAAGGACAGGTTAAAAAACTAAAGCTGGAAGTCATGGGGAGAGATCCCAGCTGGGATGATGCTAACCGAACAGTTGTGAATAACTATGAAGTTATGTTGAGCACAGACAAAGGTGTCGTCAATCACTGTTACACAATAATACATGTCTGCCACAAAATAAACAATGATTAATCTCTGTTTTGTAATTCCTGCAAGTTGCGGTCAAAGCCGATTTAAGTTGCTGCCATCTTAGTAAGTAATTAGTTTAATATTTTTCAGCATGACCTTGTAAGTGCTTAGCCGCTAGCTGGGAAGACATTTGTGTTGTGAATTATTTGTTCTTGCAACACTTGTCTAAACGTGCATAAATCCAAGTTCCCAGTTTTAGTTTTCTATTTATGAAAAAACAAGAACATGTCTATGGGTGACATTTGCATGTTCCATTACTCACAGAATTTCAATACACACGACAAATACTTATATGGTTTTCAGGACTAAAACACTAAAACTTTTACTTAGAAAGGCCAATGAATACAATTTTAATTAAAGTCATGATTTTTTCAATATTGATAATTTCCTGATACCCTGATACTCTGTTGTTTAAAAATTCCTAAATGTAGTTAATAATGTCAGGGTTTCAGGAACGCACTTTTAATGGCAGGCTTGTCATGTTGATTTCGATATTCCGTAATTTATTGGCGTAGAGAAATGACTTTTATAATTCATTCTATAAATTAAATGACAAAGAAATAATCTATAAATAAAGGAGGAGTAAAAACGTGCATTGAAACTTTGAATGTGGCATCCGTTTATAATTAATTCATCAAGTAAATATCAAGTTGTCACTAATATTATCTTTGAATCGATATAACTACGGAAATAATCTTGAGTTTGCCGTGAATATATTATCGTTATGTCAACAAAGTTATGAGCTAATCGTTCCGTTAAGGTAAGAGCTCTTTATCATCGTGAATTTCGTAACAATTTAGTGATATCAAATGTTTTCACAGACCTGCGGCCGCGAGCCTTGTTTATATTTTTTGTCGCTCAAATCACTTTCGATCTTATCTGTGTGTTGTCAAGTAGAATCAGTTTTCAAATACAGACCTTCGTAATCCGTTTTTTTGTGATAATGATCGTTGTATTTTCTTGTAGTAGTTAAAATGTCGTTAGAAAGAGAGAGTGTGGGCGGAGTGCCCAGTGTGGGGGACATACGGGGGGTGGCGCTCCCCAGTGCGGGCTCCGCGTCCGCAGACCCTCGGTCTCAGCTACTGCAAGAGATGAGAGAGCAGAACTTCGACCTAATCAGATTTGCCTCATACAGGACCGCTTGCAAGCTCCGCTATGTACAAAAGAAATGTAACTGTGAGTAATGTACAGTGTAATTAAGTTATACTGTTTTAAAAAACTTGATTTAAGTAATATTTTTCCAAAAAAAAAAAATATTTAGGAGATTGCCTTCTAAACATTTTTGCTGTTAGATGGCATGGAAATACATTAATCAACTAACAAGTTTATTCATTTTGTATTGGACTGAATTGGTGTTTATTGCTTCCAAAATTATGAAACGGTTTCACTCATGTGCCCCACATAGATTGAGTCATGAATATTTATAACTGGGTTGTGATAACAATTGTATGTTTGGTATGATTGGACACCAAGGTTTTATTAAAACCTCATCATTGGTTCAGATTATGATTGACTATGACAAATTGTTGTATTTTGTCAAATTGTCATTGATATTGCACATATTCTAACTTGACTTAATGGATGCAACAGCTTGAGAGTGGAAAACGTTTTACTAACATTTTTTTTGGAAACTCTGTATCTTCAAAATGATTAATGAAATTGTAATAAAAAGAATTAAGATAATATCCATGTAAATAAGAGCAGATTTTTCAATTGACATATAATTTTTATTTGTGGAATAAAATTGAAGAACTGTAAAAAATTGAAAATTATTCCTCTGATAAAATTATCTGGCATTGTAAAAATCGGCCCTAAGAGAAATAAATTACTGTGGAACCTGGTTAAGCACGAGTTCAAGGGATTGCAAGCTCGTTTTCTCTTATACAAGTTGTAACTTAAATAACGCACAACCTCTTAAGGGGTCATTGTACTCATCATTATGAACAACTTTTACTATGGGACCAAACCTAAAATCGCGAAAAAAAAATCAGCTGTTCCCTACATTTATGTTCGCATAACTCGTCAAAATGTAGGGAACAGCTGATTTTTTTTTCGCGATTTTCAGTTTGGTCCCATAGTAAAAGTTGTTCATAATGATGAGTACAATGACCCTTTAAGAGGTTGTGCGTTGTTTAAGTTACACCTTGTAGAGGTTTTTCACTAAACCAAGTTGTTTGCTTATACAGGTACAGAAGTGGCTTTTCTCTTATCAACAAGGTTTATTTGATGTATTAATGTAATCCTTTCTCTTTCAGTACACGTAATAGACATATGGAACGTAATTGAGGCATTCCGTGAGAATGCACTGAACACTCTAGAGCCAACCGCATGTGTGAACGTAACGAGACTGGAAACGCTTGTATCTTCATTGTATCACAACTTGAACAAAAGACTTCCGCCTGTTCATCAGGTGTCTGTTGAAGCATGTTCAGCTTTGTTGTTGAACTGGTTGCTGTCCGCTTACAGTACTGGGTGAGTTGGTAATATAAGTTTTTGTGGTCATTTCATGAAGAAAATTCACACAAGTTGAGTAAACTGAATTCCTTTTTTAATCAAATTCAAAAAAGGAAGAAGCTCTCAATTCAATAGCATGTTTTTTTTTTTTTTTGTTATGCGTTTTCTCCGGCAATTGTAAAATTTCGAAAATTCTTCTTTCAATGGATTGGGTATGCCTCGGGGGTGGTCCCATATAAATTTTGTTTACTTTGCTTGGGTAGTTTTTGAGCTAGCTTCAATAATACCCATTTTTGCCACTTAGATATTGATGATGCTATATTAACTTCCTACCACGGATATTTACATAGCAAGTAGTGTTATACGAATTTGTGTGGCATAAGTACAACTTAAAAGTGAAAAATAAAAACTTTTTTACAAAAAAAATAACAACTGACTTCCAAAAAAGACAATACAGTAAAAAAAATATATATTTTCGGTAGTCAGTGGCAAACAACAAAAATGCGATCCCAGCGACACCGACTTCCGAAATTAAAGTTTTTTTTTTTACTTTTTTGGAAGTTGGTTGTTATTTATTAATCTTATTTTTTTTAAATGTTTTTTTTACTCTTAAAACTGTTGCTGACAAAATAAGTTATGTTATTTTTGAAAGTCGGTTTATACAAACACTTTTTTACACGTCAATCATGTTTTATAAACTAGATGACGTGGGTGTTTCCTATATGCAGCTACCCTGTGAAAATACACTGAAAGAAACATAAAGAGTTAAATGATGAGCTTCAGTTGGCCTCTCCAATATTTATAAACCTGGTGCAGGTTTATAAATCTTGGAGAGGCTAATTGCTTAACACAATATAAATCATATTCTGGATTATTTTGACTTATTTTTACTTTTACTAATTCATTGCTTAATATGTTTGAAAAATTTGTCTTCTCAACAACATAAAAAACACAATGAATGTTCTTGAATTGTCAAAATGAAAGCCATTGCTACTGATAGTGTGTAATGCTATTGCACCACAGATTTCTTACCTTATAAATTTATAATTCAACTCCTTATTATCTAATAGATTTAACAATGGTTTGTTATTATTTACAAATTAACATAATGTTGCAAATTCACTAGCCTTGAATGGATGTATGTGTGTGTTTGTGTTATACTAATTAAGTTTCATCTTATTTATAATAACATGCATTGTAATAGATAAATAACATAATGTATTTTAAATAATAAATATATAATGGCTCCGGGCGTGTACACAGATTACCGCGTCTGTGTCCCCGCCCGGAGCGGGCGGTTAATCACTGTCATAGGTTTTGACGTAAACTTGTTTATAAAAACTATCTATCTCGCTCACACGGACCTGAGTACTATTGCTCTTTAATGATTATGTTATACTCGTTAAAGATAATACTTAATAATATCATAAGAATCGATAGAATCATAAGAGGGGCTTGTGGCTAAGTAATAATAGCCGCACGGCTCGATCGATCAGGTTAAGCTACGCTTGCCGCGGTCGGTCCGTGGATGGATGACCATCTCTACATACCAAGAACCCTCCGTGTGTCGGAAAGCACGTTAAGCCGTTGGTCCCGGCTGCCACTCGTAAATCTTTGACAGAAAATAAGTCATTAAAAAAATGTAAAGGTTTTATGTGCTGTTTTAGTTTTACTGGCCATTGTGATCGTTTCTTGCGTCTGCGACGACGACATATTTATTTATACCGAGATTATATATTTATTACATACCGAGACCCCTCCGTGCCTCGGAAAGCACGTTAAGCCGTTGGTTCCGGCTGTCATACGTAGATCTTTGACAGTCGTTACGGGTAGTGAGAAGCCCGAAAGTCTGACAACCAGTCTTACCTAGGGGTATCGTATTACCCAGTAACTGGGTTGTGGAGGTCAGATAGGCAGTCGCTCCATGTAAAATACTGGTATTCAGCTGCATCAGGTTAGACTGGAAGCCGACCCTAATATAGTGGGGAAAAGGCTAGGCAGACGATGATGGAGCAATGGATTAGCAATATGCTTCAAAATTATTCAAATTGAGAGTAATAGTGTGTAACGCAATTAGGGTACTGGTGGTCTCCTATCACCACTCTCTAAATTAATAATAATTTATTTCAGATAATTAAAATCCATATCTTGTTAGTATACAACGTGTAACGTTAAATGCGCAAAACCTGAAAATAGTTTGATGAGAATAACGAGCAGAATTAATTGAACCACTTTTTAATATAGGCCACATTTTTCAAAAAATCTTCATTAAAAACGTTGCCGTGTCTATTTATTAATAGGTCAAGCAAGCCAATGTCAGCGCGGCGCAGCGGCCCGGTGACGACTCCTCCCTCGATAAAGCGTCGTCGCAGACGCTAGAAACGATCAGAATGGCCAAAAAAACTAAAACAGCGCATACAACCTTTACAATTTTTTTAATGACTTATTTTCTATCTGAAATAGGTCAATTGAATTAAAAATCTGTTGGGGTGTCTGAGGTTTTGCGCATTTAACGTTACACGTTGTATATTAGCAATATATCAATAAAGTGTGAACCTTAGTTTACCTAGCACCAACATTCGAAGGAAGCATAGCCTGTTGTAAATGTAAAGAACTAACCATGTATGAACAGCTGCACTAATTGATCAACCCTTTAATAAGATTCTGTACAATAAGTAGATCAGGCAATGATTTTGCATTATCTTCTAGAAGTAATAGCAAACTAAACTACATACATCTTTAGCATTATAAACAAGTAAAATATTAATGTATCATTGATTTGTTTCAGTGAGAATGTGGGTAAAATTCGAGTGTTTTCCATCAAAGTGGCGCTCGCCACGATGTGTGCGGGCAAGCTGATGGACAAGCTAAGATGTAAGTACCTACCTTTATGTGGTTGAAACATGAAGGTCAGAGTTAACAATGATTAATTAGTGACTGGGCAGCTGTGACTCATCAATGTGTTCCAACATCTTAGGTCATATTTTATAAGCATCTGCACAATATGCAATTTAAATAAAGTAGGTAGGTACTCATGTAAACTACTAGGACCTGATTTATTTTGTGCATTGAGACTTATGAATATAATCAGTGGCGGATTAACACATTTGCCGCCAGTAGGCTATTCAAATTTTGCAGCCCCTTCTGACCTGCATTTCGATACTCTACACGGACAAAAAAAGGTGGAAGAAAGTATTAGCAGATTGACAAACGTCAAATTCCCCACTTTGACAGGATAAGTGGTATTTAATTATTTTTTATTTCTATAAGACAAAAAAATAGGGGCAAATTTGCCGCCCCCTAAAATCCGCCGCCCTAGGCTCAAGCCTACTCAGCCTGCTGGTAAATCCGCCACTGAATATAATTACATAAATAAAATAAAAAAAGACTGATTAGCATCCACTTGGTGTAGGTACATGCATTATAAGGGCCTTAGCACACTTCCGCCGCGAAATTTGTGATGGGAAACCGCTTAACGAATTCCGCTAAGAAACGTTACTACGTTATGTAGCGATTCGAGTACCTAGCGGTACATAATGAGAGTCAGTTGAATTGTAGAAATCTGAGCAAAATTTCGTCGCTTTCGACTTAAATACAGTGTAGATCTACTTCGGACCTCTTAGATTAGTTTCTCCGTAAAATCAACATCCATTTTACAAAAAAAAAAAAACTAGTTTCGCTTTATTATCTAGTAGACCGCCACAGATACGTGCGAAACAAACGCGGCACCGCGAAAATAGCGGCCTAAGCGCGGAGAGGTGGCTTCCGAGCAGATCGGTGAAATCACGCAGGAAAGAGATAGAATGAAATCTGTGCGTTAGAAGTTTCGCTTCTGTTTCGCTTATCGCACAACAATGTTAAAATCCATTTTTTTCGTCCCGATTCACCCCCCATTTCCTATTCACCCCTTTTTACCATATCTAGATGGTTAATATCTAAACCAGCCTTTTAACACGTTCAACGCCATGTCGGACATTGAAATGCGCCATGGACAGCAATGTCCGACATGGCGTTGAACGTGTAAAATAGTGCTAGTCTTATAATTAACTACATACAATTCTGTTTTTCTTTACCTTCTGTACCTTCAAATTACTCCTCTTTTCCTCCAGACATATTCTCCCAGCTATCAGACGGCAACGGCCACCTGCTAATGAAGAGGCTGTCGGACTACCTAAGAGAAGTGCTCGCGTTACCAGCGGCGGTGTACGAGTCACCGTCGTTCAACTACACAGACTCGCTTGCACTTACTATATTTAATCAGGTAAGTTCTAGATGATTCTACGTTGTTACTGCTAGGTTTGAGAAAGACACCCATCCCTCACCTTGAAGTATACTATACTATAAAATATAACATGGTGTAAAAATTATTGGAATTGATTCAGTTACTAATTTTGAACAAACTATATTCAGGAATGCAATATACTAAAAATAATGTTGTATATTATACTTTATTGTACACCACAAAAATACATAACATAATTGCATAATGTATTTTATCTACTTTATAATGCTGCAACATATTATTATCTGTGTCTAGAATGGCAAGATCACCGTAAACGATTTCCTTGACACACTGATGTCAGACCCCGGGCCGCCATGTCTTGTGTGGCTGCCATTACTGCACCGACTTGCCAGCGTCGAAAATGGTATGTCCTATAAATGAAATGGTGTTCGTTGGTAAGCGCATCTCTTGAGAACGGTTGAACAATACTCCGGAACCCCGTTTTATGGGAATAAAAATTGGAAAAGTTTCCCTGAAGAATCTATAATTTGGGAAAAACTGACTTTTTTGTATTGGATTTTATTAAATTATATATACTTTACTAGCTGCGCTCCACAGTTTCACCCGCATAAGTCTGTATCCTGTAGGAATATCGGGATAAAAAGTATTCCATGTGTTAATCCTGGTTATAAACTATCTTTGTGCCAAATTTCATGAAATTTGGTCCAGCCGTTTGAGTGTGAAGAAGTTACAAACATACACACACACAGACACACACTTTTCACAACTTTCGCCTTTATAATATTAGTGTGATTGCACACCAGAAAAGAAAATACATAGCAAAAAATCAATTTGGACAGGACAACGTCTGTCGGGCCAGCTGAATAAACTGTTAAAATTGCACGTTGCAATGATGATATGGATGTTTAAACAACAGATTTACCTGATCTGAGGACCGTTGCTAGTTTCCATAACACTATCTTGAGATCGAACTAATATTCTTGGATAGAAATTAATTTATGTCATGTGATTCTCACATTTGCCTTGGTATGATCCAACTAAGATCATGAAGATGAATATGACTTTAAACATTGACCCAGTAAATTAAGCTGTAAAACTCGCGATTTATCTATTTATTAAAACTTTATGCACATGTAAAAAAAGTACTGTACAAAGGCGGACTTAATGCCTGAGGCATTTTCTACCAGTCAACCTTTTTTTTCGTTATTTATCTGTATAAAAAAAGTTACAACTTTTACATAAAATCTATTCCTTTTCATAAAACCCCTATAAATATAAAATCATTTAATTCGAGTATCATTGACTCATAATAGAAGAAGAAGAAAAGGCATACATTTTATATAAAAGTTAGCTGGATACGACAGAACGGTTACGATCCTTAAGGACGTATAGGGCAGTGAAGTTTTCCTAACACCATTGATAATGCAGATGATGAATGTTTTTCTAATATCATTGTTTCCCTCCAGTGGTCCATCCACTAGCCTGCAGCGCCTGTCGCCGCAGCTCTCTCACAGGCTTCAGATACCGCTGCACCCGCTGCGCCAACTACACCATGTGCCAGGACTGCTTCTGGCGCGGCCGGGTCTCCGCGACCCACAGCAACGAGCACGAGGTCAAGGAGTACGCCGCCTATGTGAGTATATCTGATGACAATGCTCACTGTGCACAACTACACCATGTGCCAGGACTGCTTCTGGCGCGGCCGGGTCTCCGCGACCCACAGCAACGAGCACGAGGTCAAGGAGTACGCCGCCTATGTGAGTATATCTGATGACAATGCTCACTGTGCACAACTACACCATGTGCCAGGACTGCTTCTGGCGCGGCCGGGTCTCCACGACCCACAGCAACGAGCACGAGGTCAAGGAGTACGCCGCCTATGTGAGTATATCTGATGACAATGCTCACTGTTCACAACTACACCATGTGCCAGGACTGCTTCTGGCGCGGCCGGGTCTCCGCGACCCACAGCAACGAGCACGAGGTCAAGGAGTACGCCGCCTATGTGAGTATATCTGATGACAATGCTCACTGTGCACAACTACACCATGTGCCAAGACTGCTTCTGGCGCGGCCGGGTCTCCGCGACCCACAGCAACGAGCACGAGGTCAAGGAGTACGCCGCCTATGTGAGTATATCTGATGACAATGCTCACTGTGCACAACTACACCATGTGCCAAGACTGCTTCTGGCGCGGCCGGGTCTCCGCGACCCACAGCAACGAGCACGAGGTCAAGGAGTTCGCCGCCTATGTGAGTATATCTGATGACAATGCTCACTGTGCACAACTACACCATGTGCCAAGACTGCTTCTGGCGCGGCCGGGTCTCCGCGACCCACAGCAACGAGCACGAGGTCAAGGAAGTCAAGGAGTACGCCGCCTATGTGAGTATATCTAAAAGAAGCCGTAGAAAAGTTCGCAGTACTATATCGCCCCCTATTACCCCTATTACATTATATTGTCACTAACCGGGCACAAATCCAATCCAATCCAATGAATAAAATTTTTTTCATTTTAGAAAATTTCTTTATTCGTGAATTTTCATAATATTTCTTTTCAGAAATCTCCATCGAAGCAGATCGGAGCGACGCTCCGCAAGTCGTTCCGCTGTGTGCCGGAGCGAGCGCGTGCGCAGTTACCTCGTTACCCCGACCAGCCCGAGCGGACGCTGAATCTTAGTCATATTGTGTACGTATTTACATTGTGTGTTCATGATTATATATATATAATATTATATTTATATGTATTATATTATTATATATATTATTTTTCGTTTGAAAGGCAAAATTGACTAAGCGACATAGGGCTAACTTTACACGAGAACAGCGTGAAAACTTGGGTGAAGTGAGCGTGGAGTGAGTCGTCAATAGTGTCAATCCCTAGCATCAGCATGACTCACAGCTCACTCTAAGCTCACTTCACCTTAGTTATCACGGTGAGATTTTTCCAGAATCGACTGGCTGAAGGTCAATTCCCGTAATGAAAAACGTTCAAAATCTAGTCGCAATCTGATCTCAGTGACAATCAATGTCAAAAATGTAGGGAAATTGGAGATATTTTTGACATATTGAGACTGAGATCAGACTGTAAACATTCTTCAAATTACGAGAATTGCCCCTCAGCTTAAAGATTAACTTTTCAGAAAGAAAAAAAAAACACACAAATTCTTGTAAACATCGTACAGCCTTAATGCTGTTTTGGAAATCTTATTTTATCAGAATTTATATGATTTGTTTTGGACGAATATGTGGGTTCTTGACCAATAATGAACGGCAATCAGACAATGCTATTTGCCAATTGTTTGATCTAATAGTTGTTCTGTATTCTTTACTTATAAAATAATAATAGAATAATAAAAAATAATAAATATTAAATAATAGTATACTAATATAAATTCTCAACGTATAGTTGCTTTTTTTTTTTCATGAATTATATAATGATTTGTAATATTTCGTTCTGCAGTCCGCCGTCCCCGGTGCCGGCTCACAACGGGTTCCCGGAGTACGTGGGCGGCTACGTCAACACCGGCTCGCTCGACTCGCGCTCCTCGCGCTCCACACATCGCAGTATGTACTAAATAGACCATTATTTATTTATTTTCGACTTTATTTTTATGGGTGTAAGGTTTAAGTATGATACTTCAAACTCTTATTTCAAGTATGTGTGATGGAGATAACGTTCTACGAATTTGTTTTTTGTTTTTCACTCGATTTTCAACTCTCGGTGTTGAGCCGTTATTGAGAATCCAACATGAGTGTATCCCAGTGCGTTAAAAATACACACTGTTGGATTTTCAACTCTCCGCGTTAAACAGTGCGTTGCAAATCCAATGAGCGAAAAAAATCGCCCGTGTGAACCTGGGCTAAGGGAGAGACAGAATCAGTGCTTCAACCTTTTATGATTTAGGTGGGATTATAAACCGATTTTTATTAGTCGACTAGCTGCGCCCCGTGGTTTCACCCGCTTAAGTGTCGATCCCGTGGGAATATCGGGATAAAAAGTATCCTATGTGTTAATCCCGGTTATAAACTATCTGTGTACCGAATTTCATCCAAATACGTTCAGCCGTTTGAGCGTGAAGAAGTAACAAACATACAAACACACACACACACACACAAACTTTCTTCTTTATAATACTAATGTGATAGTTATTTTATATTCGTTAGAAGATTCGGCGTCCCTGCAGATAACCGATGGAACCTTTGGCAGTGTTCATACTATATAGGGTGACTGGTAATTAGTGAGCGATACTTAAACACATGATTCTACTCATCATTACAAACAACTTTTACTATCGGACCAAATCCGAAATCGCGAAAAAAAAATCAGCTGTTCCCTACATTTACGTTCGTACGAGTCGTCAAAATGTAGGGAACAGATGATTTTTTTTTTTCGCGACTTCGGATTTGGACCGATAGTAAAAGTTGTTTGTAATGATGAGTAGAATCATGTGTTTAAGTATCGGTCACTAATTACCAGTCACCCTATATATAATACTATAATACTAGCAGTATTCTTTCTGTAACATACAAATATTCTTTGGCAGGTATAGCAGAACATTTATCTCGTGGAGTGGATGACGAGCATCGTCTGATAGCGCGGTACGCAGCGAGATTGGCACACGAGAATAGGACTATGGTATGTATAATACTGTGAATACCGTATAGAATTACTTGACTTAGTGATAAGGTATATTTTGCATTGGCCAAATATGCCAAGAGAAGTGAAAACATGAAACAGACAGACTATACAGTCTAATATTAGTAGCAAATGTAATATTGGGACTGTTTAATCTGTTTTAGGTGCTATTTATGTGGGATTAGCTCATTTTTTTTCGAATGTAACTGCTGATTTCTTCTTAATTATTGTATTTATTTTGACGTCTTTATATCTAACGTCTTAACACCCAATTCTCTTCCACACTCGTTCCCCTTTCTGCTTCTTCTAACTTTTTAAACATTCATTCACTATCTATTTCACTCATTGACTATTTCGTACATTCATCTCTGTCACTCGTTTATGCTTCACATCTGTCATTCGTCTTCACATCTCAATTCACTATCCTGTCATAACGTTCCGTTCCTACATTTATAATACATATTTGTATATGTTTTTGCAGCCAAGAGCCGGCAGATCGGCATCTCTTACTCCAGAACTGGTAAATATTTCATTCTATTTACGTAATTATGACGCGCGAAGTTTTTCTGTTCTCATTTTGCATTATAAGCCATAAAAGTTTCAAAATGAGTTTTTTTGGAGACCAACCGAATTACGTTTTCGGTTTCCGGCGATTTTCGGTCGAAATATTCATTTTCGGCAAGTTTCATATTCGGCCGAAAAATATAATTATAATTACCAAAAAAAAAAAAAAATTGGTGCCTGCAATATTTTCATATTATTTATTTAGAGAAAATCTATAGTTAAAACAACTAACAGCACAGTAGATAAAACTGCTTTTACTCGTATATAACGTCAGAATATATTTATTTCTGTAAATTGGCTACAAACACTTTTTCACGTCAAAATTAGATTATATTTTTTTTAGACGTAATATATTATGTCTTTGTGAAAAACTACCTATTCAGCTGGCCCGTTGGTGCGATTGCTGAGCGTGGGGTCCTGGGTTCCATTCCCAGGTCGAAGTTATTATTATTAATCCCAGGGCATAATGTTATTTGGTTTTTCTCGGTAACAGCCCGGAGTTTTCACCTAGGCTTTATGAGGTGCTTAATTCTTGCAAATGGGTCACACTATCACGTCCTGTAAGGAATACGGTAAATTACAAGTCACCTGTATAAAACAATATTTCGTATAGGGTCGTTCATCGTCGGAGGGCTCCGAAGTGGACGCGGCGCGACAACAACGCGAACTCATCTCACAGCTAGAGGCCAAGAACAGGGAGATCATGAGGGAGATCGCCAGGCTCAGGTAACACTGAAGATTATAAATATTTTATGTGTCTTCTTTCTAATGAAATTATCGTTTTTAAAGGAGAAAATTATCGTTTTTAAGTTCTAGTTCGATAAGAGGGGCTTGTGGCTAAGTAATAACAGCCGCATGGGTCGATCGATCAGGTTAAGCTACGCTTGCCGCGGTTGGTCCGTGGATGGGTGACCATCTTTACATATCAAGGCCCCTCCGTGTCTCGGAAAGCACGTTAAGCCGTTGGTCCCGGTTGTCATTCGTGGATCTTTGACAGTCGTTACGGGTCGTCAGTAGCCCGAAAGTCTGACAACCAATCTTACCTAGGGGTACCGTATTACCCAGTAACTGGGTTGTGGAGGTCAGATAGGCAGTCGCTCCACGTAAAATACTGGTATTCAGCTGCATCCGGTTAGACTGGAAGCCGACCCCAACATAGTTGGAAAAAGGCTAGGCAGATGATGATGAAGTTCTAGTTCGATAATTGTCCCCATTGATATTTCATCAATCAAACGGGTCATATGAACTTAGGGTTGTATTGATGATTTTAATGATTACAGTAGAGTGTCGATTATCCGAACTAATTGGGGGACTTGGGTGTTCGGAAAATCTGTATTCTCGGATAATCGAACTACCTATATGTATATTAATTCGGCCATACATATTTACGTACAGGTTAATGAAAACCATATTTTTGCATTTACATAACAAATCGACAAGTCGTGACAAGTGACTGCCGCAAGCACTGTAGCGCGGGAGGCGGGAGAGAGGCACGCGTGAGTCGGGCGGGCGTAGTAAATAAATAATAAATGATAAATGATTTATTTCTGTAAGTAGGTTTGTACAAACACTTTTACATGTCAATCATATTTTTTAAACTAGATGAGGTCGGCGTTTCCTATCTGACTACTCTGAGAAGAAAGGCCGAAACAAACTCAGAGGTCACAGTCTCTTTTAAAGTCCAGACATAATCTTGGTCAGATCATGTGAAGACCATGCAGATTGGTGTCTGAAATGGTCTTTTGAGTAAAGAACCACACAGATTGAGCGGACCTGTCCAGTCAGTGCACGCATTTGTCAAAAATTGTGTAGCTCAACTCAGAACTTGAGGAGCCTTACGATTCGACGAACAATACCAATGAAAGGACATTTGGGTAGGCCGCATAAATTACTCAAACTGCCAGACCATGATTAAAACTAACTAAGAAGGAAAAAAGAAAAAAGAAATGACCCACATAGTCTTCACACTCACAATAATAATAATAAAAAATAAGATACTATACAAAGTAAATATCCATGTCATTGTTTATATAAAATTCATCAATGTCAATGTGTATATAAAAATCCGGACATCATCTTTGATCTTTGAGGACCATGTAGATTGGTGTCTGAAGTGGTATTTTGAGGGAAGAACCACACAGATTGAGTGGACCTGTGCAGTCAGTGCACGCATTCGTCAGTAACCGTGCAGCTCAACTCAGAACTTAAGGAGCTCAACGATTCGACGAGCAATACCAAGGACAGAACATTTGTGTAGACCGCATAAACCACTCAAACTGCCAGACCATGATTAAAACGGAAACAATGACCCACATAGTCCTCACATTCACAATAATTAAAATAATATAAGACTTTAAACAGTAAATGTTCATGTCATGTCATAAATAGATATTTAGAAAGAAAAAAAATAACAAAAAAAATAACAAAAGTGTAAATCAGCAAAATAAACAACATTCACTGTCTAGACCTATTGGAGCAGCTCAATCCCAAGCGTTTTTGTCATCAATATAGTCTTTTACAGTATAATAGGCTTTCTGGCATAGTTTTAGCTTTATAAAAGATTTGAATTTATTAATGCTTAGTTCTTGAATGTGGCTAGGAAGTTTATTATAAAAACGTATACATTGGCATCTAAACGAGCCACCTATTTTCTTGAGCCTTGTTGTAGGAACAACAAATTTATGTTTGTTCCTAGTATTTACATTATGGATATCACTGTATTTCTTAAACAGATTAATATTTTTATGTGCATACAAAAGATTATCATAAATGTACTGAGAAGGCACAGTCATTATATTAATCTCTTTAAATTTGTCTCTGAGGGAGTGTCTGGGACTTAATTTATAAATGGAACGAATTGCCCTTTTTTGTAAAATAAAAATTATCTGAATTTCGGCGGCATTTCCCCACAACAGAATACCGTATGACATCACACTATGAAAATAACTAAAGTAAACTAAACGGGCTGTCTCTAAATCAGTTAAGTCACGAATTTTCCTAACGGCGTATGCTGCAGAGCTAAGCTTTTTTGACAATTTATCTATATGGGGGCCCCATTGAAGCTTGGCATCCAAAGTTATGCCTAAGAATACTGTGGTATTTTCGGGTTTTAACTCTTCACCCTTTATGAGAACACTAGTTTCTACTTGTCTAACATTTGGTATCGTAAACTTAATACATTTGGTTTTTTTTTCGTTAAGAAGTAAATTATTAACATTAAACCAGTTAACTACTTTTGCGAGGGCACTATTTATACTGTCAGTAACCAGCTGTTGACGTTTGAGTTTAAATAAAAGTGAAGTGTCATCTGCAAACAACACTATATCATGTTCATCCTTTATGAGGTAAGGCAAGTCATTGATATAAACAATAAATAAAAATGGTCCAAGTATTGAGCCCTGTGGGACACCCATTCTTACTACAGATCCGGGTGACCTTTTCCCGTTAACATCAACTCTCTGAATCCTATCACTTAAGTAGGAAGTGAGAAGATCCAGAGAGGCGTTCCGGATTCCGTAGTGGTGAAGTTTCCTGATTAAGGTTTCATGAAGAACACAATCGAATGCCTTGGACAAATCACAAAAGATGCCCAAAGCATCGCATTTGTCCTCCCATGCATTATAAATATGTCCTAAAAGTTCAACTCCGGCATCGGTAGTTGAACGACCCCTTGTAAAACCGAACTGTTTATTATTCAGTGATTTATTGTTATTGAAAAATCTTTGCAATTGATTTAAAATAAGTTTTTCATAAATTTTACTAAAGGTGGGTAGTACGGAAATAGGTCTATAATTAGTAGGGTCTGATGTACTACCTGATTTAAACAACGGTAGTAGTAGTTCGGATAAGCGGTCATTCGATTGAGCGACGTTCGGATAATCGACGCTAGGAAATTCTCCTGTATTGTGGGTGCGTTTACAAACATTTAAACTCACATACACAAACAGCCAGACCCGGAACAACTACTTGTAGGTCATAAAAATATTTGTACCGTGCGTGAATCGAACCAGTCAATCGCTTAACCACTGCGCCAACCGTGCCGTCAAATAATTCTGTAAATATGTAATTTAAAAGCGTCCATGGAGTCACTACGCTTTGGAATGGGCAACTAACATCATTCTGACTGACCAATTCCTTTAACAATTCAAGTGTTTTTAAATGGTTTAATTGAAATAAAAGCTTTGAATTTGAGTGAGTTTGAGAGACAAAAGTTATCTGGCGTAACGTTACGTGTTTCTCATACCGAATCTATTTTATTTCTACAGACGTCAACAAGAAGCGGAAGCAAGCGCGGGCAGTGGCGTGGGATCAGCGCCCTTAGTATCAGAGCTACGTCTGTTACGACAACGTAAGGACGAACTGGAGGGACACCTGTCGTCACTGCAAGAGTCGCGCAAGCACCTCATGCATCAGCTTGAAGGACTCATGAGAATGCTCAAGGTATGTACACGTCTGTTAGACACCCACATGTATGTTAAACGTATAGAACTTCAACCCTCTTAGTATCAGAGCTACGTCTGTTTCAACAACGTAAGGACGAACTGGAGGGACACCTGTCGTCACTGCAAGAGTCGCGCAAGCATGTCATGCACCAGCTTGAAGGACTCATGAGAATGCTCAAGGTATGTACACGTCTTACCGGCCCATCGTGCTGCTCGACGAGGTGGGCAAGCTCTTTGAAAGAGTCATTGCAGACCGCCTCGTCGGGCAGCTGGTGCGGGTGGGGCCGGATCTAGTGGAGAGCCAGTTTGGCTTCCGCAGGGGGCGCTCTACGGTGGACGCCATCATGCGCGTGCGAGCCCTCACGACAGGGGATGCTGTGGCCCGGGGTGGGGTCGTCTTGGCGGTGTCTCTAGACATCACCAATGCTTTCAATACCCTGCCCTGGAGTTGCATCAGGGAGACACTCCGGTATCACCGGATGCCAACCTACCTCTGTCGCGTGGTCGAGGCCTATTTGACGGACAGAGCCGTCATTTACCCCGGTCACCAGGGAGAGTGGAACCGGCGAGAGATGTCGTGCGGTGTCCCACAGGGATCGGTCCTGGGGCCGCATCTGTGGGACATCGGGTACGACTGGGTGCTGCGCGCCGACCTCCCCAGCGGCGTCAGTGTAGTTTGTTACGCTGACGACACGCTTGTCCTGGCGCAGGGGAGGTCGCACCAGGCGGCGGCTGAATTAGTGACACGCGGGGTTGCGACAGTCGTTGAGAGTATCCGGCAACTGGGACTCGAGGTGGCCGTGCACAAGTCCGCGGCCATGTGTTTTCATGGTCCTCGGAACGCGCCACCATCGGGTTCCCAAATAACGGTGGGAGGGGTTCACATCGGCGTCGAGTCGACGATGAAGTACCTGGGACTCGTCCTCGACAGCCGGTGGAACTTCGTGGAGCATTTCCGACGTTTGGCTCCCAGACTGGAGCGGGCCGGGGCTGCCTTGAAGCGGCTCATGCCCAATTTAGGGGGTCCAAACGCCTCCTGCCGGAGGCTCTACGCAGGGGTCGTGCGGTCCATGGCCCTTTACGGGGCACCGGTGTGGGCGCGTTCTTTGAGGCGGCGACCAGCCCGCCGGTTGAACGCGTCCCAGAGGGTCATGGCCGTCCGGCTAGTCCGGGGATACCGCACGGTCTCCGGTGAGGCGGCGAGCCTCCTTGCCGGACTACCGCCATGGGATCTGGAGGCAAAAGTCCTCGCCCAATTATGGGAGTGGCGCGAGGAGGAAAAACGCCGGGGCGTTACTCCGCTGCCGCGAGAAATCACGGCACAGCGGACAGAGCTCCGGCGGGATCTCATGGCGACATGGAGAGCGCGTCTGTCGCAACCCAGTGCTGGGCACGCCACAATTGCGGCGGTAAGTCCCCTCTTTGAGGAGTGGTTAGAGAGGCGCCACGGCGTCCTCACCTTCCGCCTGACGCAGGTCCTCACCGGACACGGCTGCTTCGGGAGGTTCCTGTTCCGTATAAGGCGGGAGGAAACGCCCGGGTGTCACCATTGTGTGGATCGCCCGGAGGACACGGTGGAGCACACGGTGGAGGTCTGCCCGGCTTGGGCGGAGCACCGCCGCGTCCTCACGGCGGCGATTGGTGGCGGCGATCTCTCGCGTCCGGCCCTGGTCCAGGCCATGGTACGGAGCGAGAGTGCATGGGAAGCCGTCACCTCCTTCTACGAAGCAGTAATGCTTGCGAAGGAGGAGGCGGAACGCGTGAGGGAGAGGCAATCTTTGCGCCCTCACGCCCCCAGTCGCCACAGGAGACGCCCTGGGCGTCGGGAGTCAAGAGCCGACTCCCGGCCACCGTAGGCGCGGGCCTGCGGGCGGCGAGCAATGGGCAGTTCGCCGTCCGGTAAGGACCAGGCCCGGGTCGACGGCGCGTTGTGTTCCACGCGCGCCTCAAAGAGATGTCAGCAGTAACTGACGGGGTCCGCTAAGGCCGATGCCTGCCAGGGTCGCGGATTGTTCGAAAGAGTTACCGTGGCCCTTGGCACAGGCAACTGAAGGAACACGGGTGGGTTTTAGTCAGTAAAAGTCTGACACACCCTCCCGCTCCGCCCAGAGCGGGAGAAGTTATTTGATAATTTGCCACCCACAAAAAAAAAAAAAGGTATGTACACGTCTGTTAGACACCCACACGTATGTTAGACATATAGACCTTCAGCCCTCTTAGTATCAGAGCTACGTCTGTTACGACAACGTAAGGACGAGTTAGAAGAACATCTGTATTCATTGCAAGAGTCGCGCAAGCATTTCATGCACCAGATTGAAGGACTCATGAGGTTGCTCAAGGTATGTACACGACTGTTAGACGAACCCATACGTCGTCTGTCAGACGTAGCTACGTTGACTAGATATACAGGCACTAAAATACTTGATTTGTAAGAGTCATAGAGAGTGGAGTAGAAAAGCAAACAATAATTATTTTGTTTTGAGTATTTATTGAAGTTATTAACATGCCTGATTATAATTTTTACATAAAAAACTTTTTTACAAAAAAAAAAAAAGAAAAACAATCTACTTCCTAAAAAAAACTACAACATGAAGAATAACTAATTTCGGAAGTCAGTGTCGTTGGTTCCGGATTTTCGTTTTTTGTTTTTTTTTTCGCAATATCAGGTTTGGTCCGATAGTAAAAGTTGTTCATAATCATGAGTACAATGACCCCTTATGAGGTTGTGTGTTATTTAGGTTTAGGCTAAGTTCAGATGAACGCGCGACGACGCGCGGTTGGCTCGGCGCGCGGTTTAAGATTGTAACAAATCAATGTTGTTGTGTACATGATCGCGCGTGCCCGCGCGTGCCCGCGCGCACCGCCATGCACCGCGCGCAAGATGTTACCCGCGCGCCACCGCGCAGTGACGCGCGGTTTAAGATCTACACTTCTGTATCGACCTGTTCAGTTGACCCGCGCGGTTTGAGGCGGACGGACGAAAGGAGCGACGAAAAAAATGGAGGACGACGATATCAATGGATTTACTAATAGACGAAATTGAAAAAAGAGATGCGATTTGGAATCTTAACTCGAAGGACAATTCAAATAGAATAATAAAAAGAAGGTCTTGGGAAGAATTAGTGTTAATTTTCTGTGACCATGGTGACTCTGAAGACTCAGTTTTTCTTTTGGTGATATGCAATATCTTACAGCACCATCTGTAGGTTGCAAATACTTTTCAACGCAATGATACAAAAAGTCAAAGGATGCAATCGACATCCTAAAATAGTTGACAAATCGATCTTCCTGTAATCTTAGTGTGGGATATAAAGTCACAAACAGGCTTAAAGAAAGTCTTTGACTTAAAATAGGGTGCACCCAGTATCGTCTTTGCTTTCGACGGCGACGTCGCAGTTTGCGGTATAAAACCCACAAGCAAATTGCCTCCTCCACGCCCATTCTCACTGAATGTTCACGCTAGACTGTCGCGCGCAAGCCGCCGCCATCTGAACAGGTGAATCGCGCGGCAGCGCGTGTCGTCGCGCGTTCATCTGAACTTAGCCTTAACCTTGTATACTACAAATACCTAAACCCATACTTGCTTATACTGTGCCTGCGTGGTGGATTACGGCCCACTCCCTCTCATAGAGAGGAGGCCTGTGTCCCAGCAGTGGGAAAATTATAGACTGATTATGCTTTATGCTAATTTTATGTTTGCCTATAACATGGCGGATTTTTAAGATGGGACATTAGGGAGGAAACCGAGCAAAGTTGTCAAAGGAATAACGAACTCGACTTTGGAGAGAAAACTAAATGCATTTGTAGTAGGGATGCCTCGATACGCCTTTTTGCCGATACCGATACTCTTATAAAACATAGTTTTATAAGACAACTTTGCCCGGTTTCCTCCCTGATGTCCCAGTTCAGAGTATCGGTATCGGTATCGTATCGGCAAAAAGGCGTATCGAGGCATCCCTAATTTGTAGTTTTTTTTTAAAGTCACCTCCCCGTTTAGCCAGAAATCGAACCCTATATTTTTGTCAAAATAATAAACGTAGCATTAAATTAATATTGTTATTTCAATGTGTCTGTTCCTTACGGTGGTAGTAATAAGGTTCAGTTTAGACTGTGGACTGTATGAGATAATGAAAATACGTGTCGTCGATTCAATGTTTTAATGCAGACTAACTAGGCATGTAATGAGTAGAACATACCGCCCACCAAAAGGGGCTTGACACTTTTAACATAAATCATGTACCTACTTATATTGTAAGTAATTGTTTGTATACGTTGTAAATAGTGTTTCTTAATCAATCTCAAAATAATATAATGTACATTTACAACATATAAACAAAAACCCTTGTAATACTATATCAATTTAAATAACATCACTTCATAACAACATGCCATAAATTACGTAAATTAATCATCTGTACTATTCACTGGCAGTGAACATAATTTAGTGATACATCTTTTAGTTACATTGTCCCCACTTTTGACGCTATAAACCCTTGTAACATTATCTGGTCCAGGATGCTTTGCCATAATGCGACCAAGCAACCACTTTCCTGGCGGCAGATTATCTTGTTTTATTAAGACAATGTCATTAATTTCAAACTCTTTCCTGTGTTTTATCCATTTGGGCCTCTGTTGTAATCTAGAAAGATATTCATTCTGCCATCTTTGCCACAGTTCTCTCAACAGCCTCTGTGTATACTTCCAGCGAGATAAATGGTTTAAATTGACATCTCGCATATCGGACGTAGGAACTACAATAGGGGCTTCTCCCATTAAAAAGTGACCAGCTGTCAAAGGATTGATAGTGTCGACGTCATGATCATCTACAGGACACAGAGGGCGCGAATTTAGAATAGAATACTCTTTATTATGTACACCATATAGATTACAGACATAAATATAGAAATTTTACAAAGGGTGACACAATGGGCGGTCTTATCGCTAAGAGCGATCTTTTAAAGACAACCTTTGGATGGATTGAAAAGGGAAGGAGAGACAAATATTGTAGGTAGTCTGTGGTGTACTATTTACACGATAAAATAAATACATACATAAAGTATATTATACCAATCTAAATAAATATATACATATAACAATAGACATGAAACAGGAGTAAAGAAAATATAATGGTGCTGTTTAAGGAGAGAGGAAGTGATTTTTTATCATAATTTTAAAAGTGGACAAAGATTGAGCACGCCTTACCGACACGGGAATTTAAGCAGGATTCGATCTCACATAGAAGAGTTGTCATTTCTTCATAGGTCAAGTTCGTTGTTAGGATCCTTTTCATGTGGTACTTTAAGGACTTCACACCTGCTTCCCACAGGCCACCAAAATTCGGGCTGTAAGGCGGGATGAAATGCCATTGTGTGCCGTCTTGCGCTAGAGAATCTGCCACTTGACCCTTGAACTCCAACTTAGCTTTATTCCATGCCTCTACTAGATCCTTGTTAGCTCCGATGAAATTTCTGCCCTGGTCGCTCCACAAATGAATGCATCTGCCTCTTCTAGCTATGAAACGTCTGAAGGCTGCAATAAAAGCTTCCGAGGTAAGGTCACCAACCAACTCAAGGTGAATGGCCTTGGTACTCATGCATATAAATATAGAAATATATGCCTTCATGGTTCTGCCTCCCCTTCCTTTGGATAACAGAACTGTGTATGGGCCAGCAAAATCTACACCACTGTGTAGAAAAGGGCGTGATGGTGTAACTCTAACACGAGGAAGATCTCCCATTATTTGAGTCCTGGATTTGGCTGATACCCTGGCGCAAACTAAACATTTGTGTATATGCGATTTCACCGCATTCTTCGCTTTTACGATCCAGTATTTCGATCTCAAATAACAGAGCATCAACTGTACACCTCCGTGGAGTGTTCTTTGATGTGCATCGGCGATAATCAATTTACTAAGAGCGTGTTTACTGTCCAAAATAATAGGATGCTTATTCTCATTACTAAGGTTGGCGTGCCTAAGCCTGCCACCAACTCGTAATATTTTCTCGTCATCTATGAATGGATTCAATGATTTTAGATTACTTTTCTGTTTCACTTGTTTCATTCTTAAAATTGTTTCTATTTCTTCTATAAAACTTTGATTCTGTGATATTCTTATACATATCTTCAATGCATTTTCTAACTCTTCGGTAGTGACATCTTCTAGAATATTATCAGTTTTCTTAAACTTTAAAAATCTTTTGCAATATATTAATGTTTTCTGTAATTCTTGTAGACTAATAAAGTTTTCAAAATTCAAAAAATTTCTGTCTTCTTCTTCTTGTACTGTATTTAACAAAACTTTAACTTGCCTTGTCTCTAAATCTGTTTGACTTACATTTGGCCTTTTAAATTCCATATTTCTTTCCAATAGAAACTCTGGGCCGTACCACCATAATGAGTTCTCTTGCAATTCTGATATTGTCGTGCCACGTGATGCAACGTCTGCTGGATTTTCCTCAGAGTGAACATGGTACCACTGACTGTTGCTTACATTTTCTAATATTTCTACCACACGATTAGCCACAAAAGGCTTCCATCGATTAGGCTCGCCTACAAGCCAGGACAAAACTATGGATGAATCAGTCCATGCGTAGACTTGTGTGGATTGTATTCTCATAGCCTCAGCAGCGTGATGTATCAGCTTTGACAGAAGTACTGCTCCGCATAACTCCAGACGAGGCACAGATATTGTCTTTACAGGGGCCACCTTGGTTTTCGCAGCGACAATGCTCGTTTTGATGGCTCCGTCTGAATCTATAACTCTAGCATATACAACTGCTGACATGGCGTGCATGGACGCGTCGCTAAATCCATGAAGGGTGATATTATGCTTGGCGGTACTAAGTGTATTGAGCCATCGTTTGATCTTGATGCTATTGACATGATTTAAATCGTTTCGAATCTCGAACCAGTGTTTTTCTTGGTCATCACCTACGTGTTCGTCCCATCCAATGCCCTGTAGCCACAACCTTTGTACAAATATTTTGGCTCTAATAACTACAGCTGCGATCCAGCCGAGGGGATCGAACAGTCGTTGTAAATCAGCTAGAACTGTCCTCTTTGTTGTGACTTTTGAAATAGGTGGTACTGTCAAAGTGTACTGAAATTCATCATCACCTAAATTCCAAGCTATTCCTAAAGCTTTAACAGTTCCTTCCATTTTGATATCTAAACTTGCCTTAGCCGATCTGTCGTTGGGTTCTATGGATTGAAGGAATTCAGCATTATTAGATGTCCACTTTCTTAGTTTAAACTTGCCTTTATTGAGAATGGTTTGTAATTGTTTGCTGACATCAATAGCTTCTAAAACAGTGTCGCAGCCAGAAATGAGATCATCGACGTAAAAATCTTCTTCGATCATTTTGCATGCGACTGGGTAACTTCTACCGTCGTCATGTGCCAACTGCATAAGAGTTTTGATGGCTAGGTATGGTGCCGAAGCAGTTCCAAAAGTTACTGTCAGAAGTCTGTAGTCCTTGACCTCATCAAATGTAGAAGTATTCTGTGTCTTACGCCATAATACTCTTTGGAAGTCAGAACTATCTTTGGTGACTAAAACCATCCTATACATCTTCTCAATGTCACTTGCAAAACAAATTTTGTGTAAACGGCATCTCATTATGATACTCCTTAAATCTTCTTGCAGGACTGGTCCGGTCAAAAGTTCATCATTGAGTGATATTCCGTTGACACCCTTGCATGAAGCGTCGAATACTATTCGTGTCTTGGTTGTCTCTTTTTCGGTTCGTAACACTGCGTGGTGTGGTAGATACACTGAATCATTATGAATTTCTTCTACTCATACTTCTTCCATATGTCCCATTTTAATATATTCTTCTATCACTTCAGTGTAGGCTTTCTTTAATTCTTGGTTTTTATTTAATTTTTGTTCTAGGTACTCTAATCTTCTTAACGCAATGCTTCGCGTATTTCCTTCTACTGATTTAGGATTGTTTGTTTTGAATGGTAGCTTCACGATATATCGTCCATCCTCGTTTCTTCTGTAGCTTGTTTCGTATATCTTCTCACAAAGCTCTTCATCTTTTGTTAACTTTCTTGATTTGTTTGTATCTACTTCCCATAAGATCTTTAACATATCGTCAATTTCTACCTGATGATGCATGACGATCATAGATTGCTCTGGTTGTGTATTGTCATCAATTTTTCCAAATAAAATCCATCCAAGGCTGGTTTTTTGCGCGCATGGTGAACCTGGCGGACCCTTCATGACACCATTCAGTAGTATTTGTGCATACTCTTCATGACCCAAAAGCAAATCTATTTTACTTGAGGTGTAGTAGTTAGGGTCAGCCAGACTAAGCCCTGTAAGATGAGGCCAGTCTTGTACCCTAATTGTTGTTTTGGGAATCTCAGTAGTCAGTTGTTTGCTTATGACGTAAGCATCAATCTTGAGGCTGTATTTTGAACACCTTGACAATACCTCGACCTGAATGACTTGGGTGATTTTTGACTTCATAGATCCCATTCCTAAAATGCTTCCTGTAACTGGTTGCCTTCTAAGCTTTAATATTTGAGCGGCTCTTTCGGTAATAAAACAACTTTCTGATCCGGGGTCTATTAACGCCCTCAACACAGTAGTGTGTCCATCATTACTTCGTACTATAACTACTGCCGTCGCTAATAGTGCAATTCTTTTTCCTTTCCCGGTGTAAATTTGTGATTGTGACGTCATCACTGTATTGACGCTCGTTTTGACTTCTTCTCCACCTTCTACATTACTTTGCGTTGTTTCCTTCGGTTGAATTTCATTACTTGATGAACCTTGGGTAGCTGTGGTGGTTCCCTTTCGGTGAAGAAGCGTGTGATGACGTTTTCGACAGAGTCTGCATGATGTGGATAGCCTACAATTCTTAACGGAGTGTCCAGGAACCAAGCAATTAAAACAGATGAACTTGCTTTTCACTACTTCATATCTCTGCGTCGGTTCCATTTTTCCGAAGTCTTTACAATGACTGAGTGAATGGTCACCCTTACACATAGAACATTCATTCTTTTCAGCAGTAGAAATATGCAGCGAACGCTCTCGAACCTTTTCCTTTGACGAAGTAGGTGAAATCAGCTCAAGCGTACGAAATCTTGATTCTAAAAACTTCATCAATGACGATAACGTTGGCAGCGTATCACCGTCATTTATACTGACATGTTCTTCCCACTCTTTATGTAACTCCATATCCATCTTTTGCACGACTACAAACACAATTATTGGGTCCCAAGTTTCAATTTTAAGGCCCTGATTCTTTAGACTATGAAGGCACTCTGTAGTAGTATCGTGCAAGGACTTAATGTGGTTGGCAGTCTGGTTGGGCAGTTTCTTTTGATTGAACATGCGCTTGAGTAATGACGTAACTATAAGACGCTTGTTACTATAACGATTCTTCATAATGTCCCACGCTTGGGTATAATTCTCTTCAATAATTTGAATATGCTTGAGTAAAGCTTCAGCTTCGCCATTGACGCTCGTCTTCAAATAATGCAGTTTCTGCACACTGCTGAGTGTTGCGTTTTGGTGAACCAATGACAAAAATAAGTCTTGAAAAGTTGGCCAATCTTCGTAATTACCCGTAAATGAAGGCAATTGTATCCTTGGTAATTTGACTTGTGGAGCTTGTACATTCTGGTTTGTGGTGTTGGAAGCATCGACAATCATTTTAGCCTGTCCAGACGCTGCTGATGTTAACAAATCCTTAATGTCGGCTTTGATTTGCATAAACGTTTCTTCACATAAACTGTATTCATCCTTATTAAAATACTCGAACTGTTTACGTTTATCTTTCGTAACCACTTTTAATAAATTTCTATGAGCACTTTTAAACGATACCCAATACTCGTCAACACATTGTATTTTTGCTTCTAAATAACCTGTGGTTAGGCGCGCTTTGGGACACTTCTTAAAGTTATCTTTAGTTTTAATAATGATGTTGTATAAATCTTCCAATTCACTAAGAATTTGTTCGGCTGTTTCCATCGTTGTAGTGGTTCTTTGTGTGTAAAATTTACACCAATCTGTAGTACATTTCTTGAAGAATGAAGCTCGATAACACAAGTCACTCGAAATGTCTTGAAAATCACCAATTTCTTCTTAATTGTCTAAATGCAACGAACACGTGTTTAATTTTTACAATAACAATTTTTTGCACTGAACTCGGCGTTGGAATGCGGTCTCGTTATCGCTTGATCTATCCGGCTCGTTTGGACCAAAATGTTCCTTACGGTGGTAGTAATAAGGTTCAGTTTAGACTGTGGACTGTATGAGATAATGAAAATACGTGTCGTCGATTCAATGTTTTAATGCAGACTAACTAGGCATGTAATGAGTAGAACAGTGTCATATTATCCGACTTCCACAGACGCAGCAGTCATCTCCCCGATCTACGCCGAACTCCTCGCCGCGCTCGACAAAAAGTCCACCATTACCGGGGACACAGCCACAACCCAGCGCGCCAGAAAGGTACTGCTTTATACTCGTAAAAAGACGGGGTAGTTGCGTAACACACATTAAATGGCAACCGACCGCAATGCCTTTAATTTTGACAGTTCGGACACGATCACCACACAAACCTATGAAACGATGGATATCAAAATAAAAGGCACTGCGATCGGTTTCCATTTTATGTGGGTTACGCAATAAGCCCGCACGTTCAATAAAAACAGTCTTTCAACCAGGCTCGGCATTTGTGAAAGCAGAAAGACAAAAGGCAGCACCTCCTCCTGTCCTATTATGGCTACGCGATTGTGAGTAGGGATGTGACAGTATACAAAAAAAAATATTATTTAATCGATTGTTTTGCCTAGTAATGAAATCGATTAAAAATTAATTAATTTTTTTAAGAAAAATAATCGAATTTTTCCTTGTTTTTTGATAGATTAAATTAAATTAAACGCCTGAAATATCGATAGTCACTCTATCAATTCACAGCTCAGTTTTATTAATTTAATAATCAACAAGTCATACATTAATTTAAATTTCACACAAAAAGATTTTTTTTTTCATTTCTCCTTTCGCAGGAAAACAATTCTTAAGGTAGATGTAGTGTAGTGGTAGCCCGCGAAATTCAAATTTTCTTGGATCAAAAGAGAACAAATCTAACTTATTGATGATTCTTATGGTTATAATTATGTAAATACATATTTTGTTACTATTGCGAAACATATTTTGATCAAGATACAACCTAACACTGGCCTGCAAATTGCAAAAGACGCAAGAAAATTGAATTTGGGCTACCGCTAACCATTCACCTAGAACTTCCAGGTGAAAAAAATCGTCAGTGAATAAAAAATCGATTTTTTGTGATATGTAAATCGATTATAAAAATCTTTCTTTTTTTAATCGATTATTTTTTCACACCCCTAATTGTGAGACTCGTCGTCATTATAACACCCGGTTAACGTATAATCTTGAACAAATGTCATATTCGATTGGCCGATAGCAAGATTATATAAAAGGATGTATACAGGGTTATTTTGCAAAGACCAGCCAAATCTAAGGATGTGGTACAGACCATCAAACTCAACAACTTTCTCCATGCGACTAATAGAATAGAATAGAAAGTTTTTATTTCAAACCGGAGTCCATAGGGTTAGTAACAATTTTTCTTAACTTCTAGTGTTAGCAACACTAAAAGTGCGGAGCGGAGTGTGGTGGTGGTGTTCTGTGTGTGTGTGTGTGTTGTTGTGTTAATATCGTATTGGCGAAAAATTTACCAACTGTCCCTTAGAAAACTTCAATACCTACTCGACCTAAACGTATAGGACGGCTGAATTTTTATTCGAGAATACGATGTTGGTCCCATGGACAAAATTGTTGTTTGATGGTCCGTACCACACCCTTAAACTTGGCTGGTGTTTGAAAAATAACCTTGTATATTTATGCTATCTGTTATTTTGCAGGGAACCACCACCGCGGGGAACAGTGCGGAGCGCTCCGCAGACGCCGTCACTCGGAGAGAGAGAACGAATTGATATGTCACACAGTCTTGGTAGGTAGTATAACATATTATAGTCTGTTACGAAAGTGTCTGTTGGAAATGTAAACAAATCGATTAAAAATGTACGTATGGATGCTAATTTGTAATGCTGTGATGTTATTTGAATTCTTTAGTTGCGTTAGAATTTAACCTGAACAGGGTTTGTTTACACTTTCATCAGATACTATTCGAACATACTATACTTACATACATACTTTATTGTTGGAACTCATCCTTGAAAAAAAAAAAAAAAAACATTGTACTCAGTTACTAAGCAAATCAAATCGTTGTGTTTATGTAAAGGTATGGAAAACATGGGCGATGGCAGGAACTTCCATCAAAATCAACGACCAACGACCAGTGAGTATGAGTCTTTTTTTTTCTCGACGCATTGTTGACCACACAATATTTGACCATTTTTTTCGTGGGGCCCGTGGCTAAATAATAACAGCCGCAAAGTTCGATCGATCAGGTTAAGCTACGCTTGCCGCGGTTGGCCTGTGTATGGGTATGGTATCTTTACATACCGAGACTCCTCCGTGCCTCGGAAAGCACGTTAAGCCGTTGGTCCTGGCTGTCATTCGTCGATCTTTGACAGTTCCTACGGGTAGTCAGAAGCCCGACAGTCTGACAACTAGTCTTACCAAGGGGTATCGTATTACCCAGTAACTGGGTTGTGGGTGTCAAATAGGCAGTCGTTCCATGTAAAATACTGCTATTCAGCTGTATCTGGTTAGACTGGAAGCCGACCCCAACATAGTTGGGAAAAGGTTAGGCAGATGATGACAATATTTGACCATTTTACTGCTGGCCAATAATTTGGTTGTATTACTCTTGTAATTTGTGATCACGAGGAGCAGTGATGACCCAGTGGTAGCGGCCTTGACTTACGAGTTGTAGGTCGTAGGTTCGAACCCAGACAGGCGCTTTACTTTGTGTAAATTATTTCATCACCACTGCTCTCAAAACGGTGAAGGAAGACATCGCGAAGAAACCGGCATGTCCTAGAACCAAAAAATCGAAGACATGTGACATCTACCAACCGGCACTGGGCCCGCGTGGTGGATTACGGCCCACTCCCTCTCGCAGAGAGGAGGCCTGTGTCCCAGCAGTGGGAACATTATAGCCAGCACATCAAGTTACCCGAAACTGTCAAATATTCCCAATCAACTTTGAACCTTATGCGTGAACCATAATGTTGAAAATCTATTAAAGAAATTTGACAGATTGTAGTAGCTTGATGTGCTGGCGTCTGTACTCTGTGATTTTATTAGGTAGCAGTTATGAAACAAGTATTGTTTATAAAGACTCGGATAGACTCCACTTATGAGACTCAAACCAATCGTTACAAACAGTATACCATCAAGGAAATAGCAAAATAAACTACAACTAAGTTTATGAAGATGATTAATGCAAATATTGTTCAGAAAATTACCTATATTATCGATACCTTAGTTCACAATTGCACTAACTACAAAATTTTCAATTTCCACTTTTTTAATGCCAAACACATTTTCATGCTATTTCCGTCTTAAATACCGTTATTCCGTCTCGTCTTATGAATAGATGCATATTTTTTTTGATATTTTACTTGGTTTTTGTACTGTTTTTGTCTAAACTTGAAAAAACTTTAAAGCTCTCTCATCAAAAATGTCAATTTCGTAGTTAGCGCAATTGTGAACTAAGGTATCGTTATGTGCTTTGCGCTTGCTATATATCGGCTTCTATGATTTCTGTCAGGCTTCGCTAATATCTTGAAAATTTTCCGTCGAATTGGCGCAATTATAGTTCTTAAAGTCAAAAAAGGGAGCTGAGCAATTGAAATTGAACTCCGTTGAAATAAAAATGTAACTAAAATGGGCGAAAACATTTGGTATAGTTCGCGTCAAACTTCATGGCAGCTCCGAACATGAGGCGAGTCGCTGCGCAATAACAAATTCATGGGTCAGCGGGGGTGAGGGGTGAGGTACTGCGCAAAGAGTAGCGCACTTCAGAACTGCCTTGAAGTTTGACGCGAACTATACCTGAAGTTGGTTGCGTGCATTCTTATTAGGATATTAGAATGGAAAAACTCGATGGGATCTGTATAGCTATTGGCAATCGACAGCTACGTGTCGAAAACGACACATTTTCGGTTGACTAGTCCGGTAGACTAGTCCCACCGAACCCAAATAGCAGAAGAAGTTTGGAAGAATAGTGGTCGCCTATTTGGATTTAACATTAAAAAATTTCATGTTTTGGATTTGTGAACAGCGTTTAGAGGAGTCTTTCGATAACATTGATTGATGTTCGATTAGGAACGGAATCGTATAGAATAGTTATCAATAGCTATACTGCGAGTATTTTGATAAGAAGCTGGACGATGTTTTCAAGAAAAATTCGTAGAACTTAATATTATATTTTCAGCGGTAACTAACACCTCATATAGTGCAACTTTACTAACAAAATTGTATGTGTATGTGTCCGGTTCTCATCGTGCAGTGGGCATAGACAACCGTAGTCTCCGCAGCGACCTGTTGTACGCGGCCGACTCGGTCACCAACGCGATGTCGACCCTCGTACGGGAACTCAACTCCGGTTAGTTTGGGACACGATTTGTAAGGAATTTTTATAGTGTCACCAACGTAATCTTGCATGTTGACAACAACGATGACTATCGATGATTTTTTTCATTGACATCACATAGACAATAAGAACAAAAAAAAAAAAAAAAAAAAACGAGACCCTGGAAACCATCGAGAGCCTGATTGGAATAATCACAGTAAAAATATATTATAATATTATCATTTCAGTTATATGTTTGGAAGTATTATACTGTGTTGAGCTGTAGAACAAGGCTTCTTTTTATAAAAGTTTGGTAAACGAGGCGGAGACGACAATACGACACTAAATTAAACTGCGTACTTATATCTAATGAAGTTCCCAGTCTGCATACGAAAATTCAATCAAATATATCCATTAGTATAGTCACTATAGAAGTCAGATTGGCAAAACCCATAGGGCCGACGCACATTTGGCGAGGCGCAGCGCAGCGCGGTTGTCATTGTCAAACAAAAATCAACATTGCGAGCCTTAAAATAAAGTCGAAAATAAATAACCTAAGACGCGCACTTATTTCCGCTTAGAAACGCTTACGATCTAATGGAAGTTTATTTAATCTCAACTTTATTTCAACTCCAACAAGTTCAGTATTTGTTTGTCAGTGACGACCGCGCTGCGTTGCGCTGCGCCAGATGAGCGCCGACCCATAGTCGGCAAATCACTACTTTTAGTTTGTTAGACAAAACACTGTTTTAATATCGATGGTTTTTTTAAAACATAGTTCCATAATACCCTTGTGCATTAGTAATGCCAGTGTTTTCATTTATGGGCGTATTGTTGTCTCCACACTGTATATTCAGGAGATCGGAGCATAAATACAGTAATTAACAAATCCATACTGAAAACCGAAAAATAACAAAAAAAAAAATATATAAATTTACTCGGAGCGATTCATTAGCTTGTTAAATAGAATAAGTTGCACTAACAGTGTATCGATGCTGCAATTATTTAAAATCAAAAGTCATTTATTCAAATTAGGCTGAGAATCATCACTTTTCGAACGTATAAATTACATGAGACAGTCCCCCAAAACGCGCGCCCTTCACCACTTCCTAGTGCTTTCGCTGGGAAGAAGAAGTGGCGCAACAAACTCCCCAACAGCAGAGCTGTCACAGTTAGAAAAACTTAATTCTATACAATAGTAGTTATACAAAGGGGCACGTGGCTAAATAATAACAGCCGCACAGGTCGATCGATCAGGTTAAGCTACGCTTGCCGCGGTTGGTCTGCGGATGGGTGACCATCTTTACATACCGAGACCCCTCCGTGCCTCGGAAAGCACGTTAATCCGTTGGTCCCGGCTGTCATTCGTAGATCTTTGACAGTCGTTACGGGTAGTTAGAAGCCCAAGTCTGACAACCAGTCTTACCTAGGAGTATCGTATTACCCAGTAACTGGGTTGTGGAGGTCAGATGGGCAGTCGCTCCATGTAAAATACTGGTATTCAGCTGCATCCGGTTAGACTGGAAGCCGACCCCAACATAGTTGGGAAAAGGCTAGGCAGATGATGAGTAGTTATACAAAGGAATTAACATTACGAGAGACAGAACATTAAATTAAATTATTTCTAATTTGCCATAATATCAGCTAGCCACGCCAATATACCAACAAATACAATGAAAAGTATACTGAAGTAAAAAATAATAACTAAAAATGTAAAGAATGTATTAATATTGCTTCCAATCTTCATAATTATAAGCTAAGTGGCTTCTACAAAGGGTGGTCTCATGGTTCTGATACCTCAAAACGTGTTTTACAAAAGGTTATGGAGGTGACATTGTGAAAGTTCCGTTTATTTCAAAATCCTTATGTGATTTGTGATAAATAAATAGTTGACTTTGGAATATCGGTCTGTTATGAGGCATTGGGCATGCTTGTTTGTTTCTTCATATTTTACTTACGGTTTGGGCTTGACAGTTGCGATTGACAGGTATTTTGGGGAGATAACAACTTTCTATCATTAAAATAACTGTTTGCGTTTTTAACCCTTTACCGCATAGGAAACCATATATGGTTTGACATGTTTACAGTTTATTTACTCTAAAAAAATAAAAAACTAGCGTATAAATCCTAATGGGGTTTGTTTTTCATATCATTAGCAATAATAAAACACAACTATTTTGTCTATCGTCACATACCACTTGGACATAAAAAAAAAAAAAAAAAAAAAAAAAAACACTATAATTAATTCTGAAGCTTTAATAACACATTAACTTAAAAAAAAAAATTGTCACTTATTTAATATATCATGCAGTAAAGGGTTAAACGAATGTCCAAAGTATTGTTGGCAAGAATATGATTTTAGGTACTTGCAACGTTGTAGTAGTTAAAACATGTTCGGTATGTTACATTCAATTAAAAGTTGGTATTTTTTAAATGAGGTGCTTAAAACACCTGTTATAAAAATATGTTTTTTTTTTTGTAATTTTCAACCTCAAATAGCAGCCAGGGGGTTAATTGTAGACTTTCGTTGTTCTAGTAAAAGATGCTCAAGATGTTATTTCCCATAAGAACACAGTACTTTTTTTCTGGCCGGCACTTAACTTTTTGGGTACGAAACGAATGGTCCTTCGAAAGTAACTCTGTATGTATGTTACCTTTCACGCCTAAACTCCTCAACGGATTTCGATAAAATTTGGCAAAGAGGCGGATGGCATCTTTGGGAAGAACGTAGGCTACTTTTTGTCCCGCTAGCACGTTCCCGTGGGATAATTTCGCGGGCGAAGCCGCGAGCAGAAGCTATTCTGTTTTAAATGAAATATTAGACTTATATTTTACCTCCCATTTCAGAAAGAAGGTAAACATGATTTTGGAATGGTTATACGACCTCTTTTCAGAGGTTTTTTTTTTATAATTTGTGTTAAAAAGTGTCCTCAAAAATGTATTTTACTCCTAAATAGGTTTTTTTAAGTTTCGCCTGACTTGATATTGGTGCTGATTCCCTTGTTCACAAACTGGACTAAATTTAAGTTCAGTGCATCTTTTTCTTTCTACTTCATTAAGAAAAGGATAGAATATAAATATTAGTTTAGTCCTGTCAAATTAGTCATCGCCTGACGTAAATTGACGTATTTTTAGTAGCCAATTACTTAATCACGTCTAAACTTGTCTATGGAGTATGTTAATTTGACAGGACTAAACTATATATTTACCTTCTGTCCTTTTCTTAATGAAATAGAAAGAAAAAGATGCAATGAACTTAAAATTCGTTAATTTTGTGAAGAAGGTAATCGGCGCCAATTTCAGTATTAAATTATGACGTCAATCGCAACTGCATCCTTACCACATAAATAAGTAAATAGCCAATTCATAATAAAAAAAATATTTTCCTGCACCGTTTCCTCAGTAGATGTTACAACTATACATGTTTTGCAGAGGGCTCCGATACGGAAGATACCGTAAAGGGGGACAGCAGAAAGCGGAGAGGTAAGATTTCTTTGGGCATAGACTAGTCACCCATAGAATGGGATGCACTTTTTTTCGTTTGTATTTTTCTTTTTTTTTTATTCTACACTGCTCGGCTCCCTTTTTAGTGTTGTGTGTGATTGTGTTTTGTTTTATTTTTCTTAGTTATATTTTATTGGTCGGTATTTTGTATATGTTATTTATATGTTAGTATAAAGAGTTTCAGAATGAAGTCATTCATAGTCGACCGTCTCGTTCTGACGCTCGATGGTACTTGCGCCGAATACTTTGGCGTATGGGGGTTAAATTAAGTATTGATGCTAGACTTCTTAGTCATCTTAACAGAGAAATATAAACATGTTTTTTTTGGACTTATTAAGATTTTATATAGTTTTATTTGCAAAGTTCTAGCACATATAATTTTCTAGAAGATACTATAGATACCTGTGTAATCTAAATACCTACTATTACATGCTAGAAATATAGCCATTATATTTCATATTCGTGAAAAAAATATAAGGAGTGCGGGACAATTTGAGTTTTAACATGCACAAATATTTTGTATTGCATTTGTGTAAAACTATTGTATTAAGTAAAACAAATATTGTAATAAAAAAATATATTACAATATTATTTTACTATTTCGTTTGCATGTGCATAAGCATGTTACAGTCCGATTCAAACTTTATGGCGGGTCGGAACATAAGGCGAGTCGCTGCGTAGTAACAAATTCACGTGTCAGCGGGGGGAGGGGGGAGGTACTACGCAGCGTGTAGCGCACTTCAGAGCCGTCGATAAAGTTTGAATCTGGTTGTACAGACGCCAGCACGTCAAGCTACCCGAAACTGTGATAAAGTTGAAAATCTATTAAAGAAATCTGACAGATTGTAGTAGCTTGATGTGCTGGCGTGTGTACCTTTCTACTTTTTTATTACTTTTAAATTCTGTGCCTCGTGTGTTTGCTCAAAAACTACTAAAATGTTCTTAACTGTAATATTGTATTAGAATAATGAAGTTTTTTTGGCAATCGTTACTGTGCGATTGTCAAAAAAACTTCATTATGCTTTCTGGTTGAAGTACAATGATGTGATATGATAACCTTTGGAAATTGAGAAACAATTTCCATAGTCCATGATAATGAGGATAAATAAATAAATAAATAAATAAATAAATAAATGATGCGCTAATGTAGCCCGCGAAATCCGAATATATTTACTTCCTTTTTTTTTGCAATTTGCAAGTCATTGTCAGGTTGTATGTTGATTAAAATATGATTAGCGACCGTAAAAATATAGCTTCACAGAATTATGATCCTCAGAATCAGCAATAGAACACCAAGGAGTTCTATTCCTGATTCTGATGATTTCATGAAAGTCATTCAAGATTCATAGAATAGAATAAATACTCTTTATTATGTACACCACATAAACTACAGACATAAATATAGAAATTTTACAAAGGGTGACACAATGGGCGGTCTTATCGCTAAGAGCGATGTTTTAAAGATAATACGGTAATATGAACTGAGAGTTGTATTGATGAATTTTATGATTATAATTATATTAATAAATATTTGTTAAGGCCGCGAATCACATTAAGATCAACATACAGCCTGATGCAGACTTGCAAATTGCAAAAAAAACGTAAGATAATTTGAATTACGCGGGATGCGTTGATGCTTTCGCTTTAAAAGCTGCAAGAAGCGTACTGCGTCGGTCACTGATCAGTTTAAAAATATTAGCACTCACGGCATAGTGAGCTCTGCCCGCCTTTCGACAACGCTGTGTCAGCACGGGCATACGGAAATAGCTCATTCCTAGGGGAAAATGTTGACCAGCAGGGTAGTTGCGTAACACACTATCACTAGCAATGGGTTTAATTTTGACAGTTCAACAATATTCATTGCGTTATTTACGTTGTTGAGCAGATTTTTGTTTCTAACATATAAAGCAATGGATTAGCAATATTTTACGCAATCAGGGTGCAGATAACAGTATCGCGGAGTTTATGTTATTACACTACCTAATGTAACTCCGTACAAGTTTTGTATAAATTGAGAAATGTATCAATAGAGAGAGTCCTGGCACCCGTAACACAAGCTTAATCTTAGCTTGGGTGCCAGTGGAGTAATCAGTGATTTATACAAGAATATACAAGGTGTAACTTAAATAACGCACAACCTCTTAAGGGGTCATTGTACTCATCATTATGAACAACTTTTACTATGGGACCAAACCGAAAATCGCGAAAAAAAAATCAGCTGTTCCCTACATTTTGACGAGTTATCGAACATAAATGTAGGGAACAGCTGATTTTTTTTCGCGATTTCAGGTTTGGTCCCATAGTAAAAGTTGTTCATAATGATGAGTACAATGACCCCTTAAGAGGTTGTGCGTTATTTAAGTTACACCTTGTATAAAAAAAAGCTTTCAAAATCAATCTAAATGATTGACGAAATGATGTTATGAACTCATCAGATTTCGAGGAGGACGATGACAGCGACGAGCCGATGCCGCGGCCGCAGCCACCGCGGCACTATCTACACGACAACAACGTACAGGTAATTGCAGAAAAAAAAAACTTATGGAAGCCATTTTACAAAAGTTTAGATGTCGGTTAATGGTTTATTAGTCACTGTTGTTATTTAGAGTCTGTATTAACTATGACTGTCCGAAATCAGATAAGGGTATTCCGTTGGAGATGAATAAAGAAATGCCACAATTAAGTTTTACTGATATTATATTGTTCCGAATTATTAATACACGTATATACGATAGTACAATTGGGACGTGTGCACTATGACAGGAGGAAGACGACTGATTTCTGATTCAGTACATGATTCTGAAACGTTGCATTGAAATTTTTCGTTGATTATTAATAAAAAAAATTGCTCTTCCATACATTTTGACCGCATAGGTCTTTTTATTATTCATCACAACATTGTCACATATAAACAGAAAATATTAAATAATCACTGACACCAATTAACACACAAGGCAATAATAGGTGCGGAAAACCTCAAACGGCGCAAATACTCCATTCTCTTTGGAACTTATAAATGTTTGAGCCGTTTGGGGTTGAAACACCATTACCTTGAGGTTCGAGTGTTCATCGAATATTTCGACACATCACCAAGCGGTTGATTGACTCTTCACGTGACCACACTATCAGTAGCAATAGGTTTCATTAGACAGTTCAACAACATTCATTGCGTTATTTACGTTGTTGAGCAGACACATTTTTCGAACATCTGGAGCAATTGATTAGCAATATGCTTCAAAATTATTCAAATTGAGAGTAATAGTGTATTACGGAATTTGGGTGCTGTATTTGGATTATTTTTTTTTTTTTTGTAGTTTGTAATTGTTTTTGCTTAAATTATTATTTTTTTGCAATTAGCGACCCTCTGTTTTATTTCAGAACATCACACCCAGTGTTGAAATGCGATCATAAGCTTGCTTGAGGTTTGTTTTATTTTCGCTCTTTTTATTTCCCTGCATTTTTATTTCTATCTTTATGTTCTGTTTTCTTATTTAAAACCAAGTGCGAGTCGGACTCGTACGCTAAGTGTTAAGTACCACAAGGAATAAGAAATAGAAATACAGATACTCTGTAAAAATTTCATCTGTCTGCCTATTACGGTTCATGACAGCCCGCCGACAGACAGACGGTCGGACGGTTGGATGGTTGGATGGACGGACGGACGGACGAGCGGACGGACAGCGGACGCTTAGTAATAGAGTCCCGCTGGCACCCTTTGGGTACGGAACCCTAAAATGATTAAAAATTGAATTTTATTTGAAAATGGTTAAAAATTTGTTTTGGCGCATATCACGTATTGGTATTGGTTTACAGAGCAACTTTTTAAGTGTCATGATTTGATTAATAATTCTGGTACTCTTTTCCAAATACCAATACAAAAATGATCAACGTCTTTTTGGCGAATCAAGCAATCAGACTACTTGGCTTTTCTCAATGAAATATTTCTGTAAATTATAAGAATAACCTAACATTGCAGGACACGCCCCCGCCGCTGCCCGCGCGCACCGGCCACTACTACCCGCGCACATAGCTACATCACTAACGTATGTACCATAGATATATTATATAGGTACTGTAACTACATACTACATAGACGTTATCCTATTTTATAGAGAGCTACAAGGGTCTTTTGGCGCCTGAATGACATTGACAGTGGAGCGTTGTTGACAGAAATTGTATTGACAAATCCAAGATGGCGGACGTTAGTTCCGATTTTGACCACGCGCCAAAATACTCTTGCAGCGTTGTACTTACACTGGTTTTTCACTAAAGCATTGCGGCTAGGAAATCAGTTGATATTCAGATGTATTTTTTATCTGTGAGATCTGTCACGAATTTTGTCAAAATGTCGATAATTTTCTGAGATATGTCCCACGGTATTGAGTTGATAATTAAAAGAAAACTTTTAAATTACTTGTTTTCACTGAGTGTCTGTTGTATAAGCCTAATTTGTTTTTTGCTTGTAATTTAGAGCGAGTAATTTAGTAGCAAGATGCATTTGAACGCTGAAAAACTAAACGACTGTTACTAAATTAAGGTTACTAAATTATCTGGACTCGACTAAATTATATGCAAAGTGCGAGTTAGGTTGACGAATAAATATCAGGTATAGAGAAAAAAATAGTTTTGAAGCAATGAAGCTGATTCCCGTGCTTTTTGAATGAATGGGTGATTCATAAAGTTCTCACCATGATGATGTATATTATCGTAAACTTAAATCAATTTATTTTATAAGGTGAGATGTTGAATGTATGAATATTAGTACTGTATTAGAATTTATGGAAATGTACCGACCGGTAATATTTTTGTGGCCTTACAAATGAGCTATTTGCAACCTCAACAAATACCAACTTTTATGCGCATACATACAGGATCAAAATGAATTAAGTAGCGAAACTTCGTTTACGTGATGGGTATCGATACCTCATCACGATAAAACAAAGATAGAAGATTTTATCGACTCATAATTCAAGTAAGTTCTACCTACACTACAAGCGGCCGTTGACCCCCAAAAAAAAAGAATATCAAATCGCTTTGTTTTATATTGTGTTTAGATATCGATACCCGTCACGTCTGCGGAGTTTCTCTTTTGACCTTCTATATGAAATCAAAGTTGATTTTAAAAAGACAAAAACCATTTAATGTGTCATAAGTACACAGTGTCAGATACACATAAATTGTGTATCTGATCTACTTACAATTGAATAAATTAAAAATGTTGACATTGAGCGAAAGTCCATTATTGATCCTTTGGTAAAACCGTAATGTTTAATGACATTCATTATATAAATATTGATTGTACGCATAGCAGACTAACTATACCGTTCGTAAGGCCGCTAAAATGCCATAAAAGAAAATATAACTGTACCGAAGAGCTGTATGATTGTTTAGTAGAGAAATTATTTATGTCTGTACATATATGTATACATTTTAAGGACGCGTTCCGCTAACTGTGTCTAGTCCGGGAGCTATGAAATTCGTTTTAAATTTGATCTGTAAGTGTGGCAGGACTTCTTACTAACTTTGCAGTACTATGCTCTTACTTATTGCTGTGATCGGTGTACATTATTCTTCGATGGATTTTTAAATTCTTACATCTAAACTAATATTATAAAGAGAAACGATTTGCTTTTTTATATGTTTGTTGGTTACGCTAAAACGGCTGAACGGATTTGGATGTAATTTGGCACAAGCGTAGTCCAAGACCCTGGATTATAACGGGAGATATGATCCTTTTTATACCGATATTCCCACGGGATCGAGACTTATGCAGGTGCAGCCGCGGGGCGCATCTTATACAATTATGAGATTAATTCTCTAACAACCAAGTCATTCTGCATCCAAACTTGGATCTAATTTTTGCCGGAATTAAAACTATATGTTTATTTAAATGCTAACTTTTGTTGTCATAGATTTAGTGTCTACCTATTACGGTTCAAATGATACGGCCATGTGACTGACGGACGGGCGGACTGACTCACGGACATCGGAGCCTTAGGCTCTGGCTACGGAGCCCTAAAAAAAGGAAAACTACTGTTATTGAATTCAATGCCTTTTTTGTGGCTAGTAATAATAAACCTCCTTCGCGATACGTTGATAAAAAAATAATAATTATCATTAAAAATATTACAACCCCACCTGAAGATTAATGTCACATAAATCACAATTCTTAAGGCGAGCAGACAGCCGCGACGCGTCTCCGGTACACAGAGAGAAAATTCTTAGAAAAATTACTATGGTCGTCACTGTAAAGTGAGTGCAAGTGACATCTACAGGAAATTTTCTGAGTGAGATTGGGAAAAATTCACTATTTGTCTAATAAATTTTACTGTACAACATAAGAATTTTTACTGTGCTAGTGGTAGTGGTGTACATGGTCATTTTTCCATTACCACTCAAATGCACTCAGATTATGAGACAGCACAGTAATTTTTCTAACATTTTTCTCTCCGTGTACAACAAATAATAATAAATGAAGTTTTCATATAAATTGTTCCACCAGATTCCCGTCGCGCCTTTCTGCGGGAGCCTTTAACATCTCTTTACTAAAAGCGCTTACACTTCTAATACGACTACACCTACGTGTATTATTTAACATATAATTCCTTTCCTGTCTTCCATGCGTCAATTCCTTCCAATATATTGTACAAACATGTCAATTGATACTTCCCTACCCTTTATATTTCGTCTATGTTCTTACTTATTTGTATTATAAATTAATTTTAATGCGTTTGATATGAGTATGAATGTTTTACAATAATCATCTGCTTAGCCTTTTCCCAATTATGTTGGGGTCGGCTTTCAGTCTAACCGGATGCAGCTGGATACCAGTATTTTACATATGGAGCGACGGCCCATCTGACCTCCACAACCCAGTTACTGGGTAATACGATACCCCTTGGTAAGACTGGTTGTCAGACTTCCGGGCTTCTGACAACCCGTAACGACTGTCAACGATCCACGAATGACAGCCGGGACCAACGGCTTAACGCGCTTTCCGAAGCACGGAGACGTCTTGATATGTAAAGATGGCCACCCATCCACGGACGGACCTTGGCAACCGTAGCTTAACCTGATCAATCGACCCGTTCGGCTGTTGTTACTTAGTTACTTAGCCACAGGCCCCTCTATGTTTTACAATAATATGACCAGTAATTCTGTTTTTAATTAGGTCATTAAGACTTCAAAAGAAATCTTTAATGTAACCATTTATTTTACTTCACTTGGCTACCGTGATTAAAGGTTATCTTATCATTATGAAGTCTAACTCCTAGACTATTCGATTTATTTATTTATCTTAAAGAGAACGGGCGAAGCCAATTACACTATTTAAACATATAATTTATTTAACACAGTCATGCATTCTTACAATAACTCTGACAGTATCATCTTCCATTCATTCGCAAACATCAAGATCTGTGTTTGAGTTCAGGAGAGCGTTAATCGCGGTTAATGTCCGAGGAATAGGTGACTTGGAGTGTGCAACAGTATGGCAAGTTGGAACAGCTAGTAAGCGGTGTTTTCTGCCACGACAGTAATTGTCTGGGAGAAATAGATTGCAGATTTCATTATGCATATCAGGAACATCAATCCCCGTAAGAATTTTAAATATTACAGTCATCTGATCGCGGGACCGTCTTACTTCTAGAGAATTTCAACTTAAGCAACCAAACAGGAATGTAGTGGGATACAAGAGAGCATAAAACCCGTACAAGTCCCTGGTAAAAAATACGGGCCGAAAATACGCCGAAAACAGGCCGAGGTAGTGAACAAAACGCCGAAAACACGCCGACACACGCCGAAATAGGCCGAAAATACGACGACACACTCCAAATACACGCCGAAATGAGGCCGAAATCACACCGAAAATCATTTTTCGTTTAGTGCTTGTAAAGGTATCCAAGGAATGCTTTTTGAACCTTTTCTAAAGCTAATAACGTATTCGTTAAATTAACTTCTTGAATCGCTATTAGTCGCAGGCTGGGCGGTCAAGAGAAATATCTTAGGTTCCATACGGGTCGATTGAGAATTTGTTTCCTAAAATTCTAGCGTTATCTCATTAGTTAAACTTTTCCTGAATGAAACATTCACACTTGTAACCAATGCAATTATTTTAACCAAATATTTGAGGTACTAATTTGAACTTGCACCAGAACTATATTCCACAAATGAGCCGTTTTTCTTCGAACTATACTAAAATTATCAAAAATATTTATATTTATATATGTATATCTAAATTCCCGATAGCGTGCTAATAAATTGCCTTTTAAAAACTTAACATTCCTTTGCATTTAAAACAAAACATTGACAAAAGGCAGCTAACGTTTGCATTTCAAGCTTTTGCTACGTATTTATAATTTCACATCGTTTTTGCAATTATTATTTTAAGTATGCATTTCTTTTTATGGCTACGACTAATCTCTATGGAGAAGTAAAGAGGGAAACTGAAAATGACAATTTATAAGAGCATTTTTTTTTATGTCACCCTGTTTTATAAGTACGGTCAGCAAAGCAATTTGATTCGAGCTTCTGCATGGACTACCCGTTTCCGAATTCATAATTTGAAGCTCAGAACTTATCAAATTCTATTTAAGCATTTCTTAGGCCCTTTGTACACACACGTTTTTTTTTGTCGTGAAATACTACGGTTTATTCGCCGTGTGTAGGCACGGTCGTCAGTGCTCTATGGATCACTATGAAAGCTTGATGACGGACACGTTTTTTCTACGGCGCGTTATACTGCATGATTTTTATTACCGTCTCCAAAATTTTACAGGCTGTTCCACCCATGAATATGAACAACTTTCACTATGGAACCAACTCTTAGATCACGAAAAAAAATCTGCTGTTTCATATATTTTGGTCAAGTAGGTATTGAACTTTTTAACCGACTTCAAAAAAAGGAGGAGGTTATCAATTCGACTGTATTTTTTTTTTTTTTTTTCTTTTTATTTTTTTATGTTTGTTACCTCATAATAACCGACTGGGTGAACCGATTTTCATGATTCTTTTTTTATTTGAAACATGGTGCTTCCCGTGTGGTCCCATTGCCACCATTTCAATATGTGATGATGGGATCTTGTAGAAATCGGGGGAACTCTTCAATAAATAACAGCAGATTAACCGCGATTGTTGCTATAGCATATCTAAGCATTGTTTACACCATCACACAACATAATATCACGCCTGTACTCACTACAAAGGTTATAATTTTTTTTTATTATAATAATAATTAATACCAGTAAACCAACCGCGACTGCTGCTATCGCATATGTATGCATTTTTTACGCAATCGCACAACATAACATCACGTCTGTACCCTATAAACGCAGATGCAGCTTCCTGTCACTGATATTTACATAGCAAGTAGTGTTTATATGAATTTGATTGGGGTAGATATAACTAAAAAGTGAAAAATAAAAAATTTTATATAAAAAAAAACAACCGACTTCCAAAAAAACACTGAAAATTGTGAAAAATAATTTTAATTTCGGAAGTCGGTGTCAAAAAACCAAAATGCGGAACCAACGACACCGACTTCCAAAATTAAAATTATTTTTCACAATTTTCAGTGTTTTTTTGGAAGTCGGTTGTTTTTCTATTAAACAGTTGATTTTGTTTTCGTAATTTCAGAGTTGGTTTGTAATTTCGAAGTTGTTCATATTCATGGGTGGAACACTCTGTAAAATTTTGAAGACGGTAAAAAAAATAATCCAGTATACGCCGTACCGTGTGCAAAGGGCTTTAAAAAGTTGAATGTTGCCCGCGAAACTCGAAATTTTTTTGCAACAAATGTCGATGGTCAATTTTTTCAAAATGCTCTTTAAATCACATAATTATATATGTTGGGATTGAAAGTCTCCTTATTTTGTCTTTTTACTTCTCAAGCGAAGTTACGCGCCGTTATCAACCGCCTTAACCTAACCCTTCGGAAATGTTCGGCTAACCGAATTCACCCGAACTCTAACATGTACTTAGTATATTATCATTTGCTCACATCACTCATTGAAGACTGACGCATACATTGAATATGTCTCACCGAATATACAAACCAAAATTGCTACGAGCCAAAATGTTTGATAGGTTTTTTTTTTATGTGGCAGCTTCTTTTATTTTAATTTTAAGTCTTGTAACATTGGTATTTATGATTTAATTCGTATCTTGAACTGTACACTTTTTTTATTATTGGATTACGCGAAAGATTCGGTAACTTATAAAAAAATCTAGTAGAAAGTAATGAAGTGAAATGAAATGGTTTATTACAGAATTAACCATTTCATGACCTGAACGACTGACGACATATTAAAAAAAAAAAAAACTTAATGGAGTCGACATTTGCTATCTGACTATCCATAAGAAGAAATGTCGAAACAAACTCAGAGATCTTTTAAATTCCAGACATAACCTTGGTCAGATCATGTGAGGGCCATATATCTTATAATCAGCATATAATGTTCCCACTGCTGGGACACAGGCCTCCTCTCTTCGAGAGGGAGTGGGCGTGGGCACGCGGGCCCAGTGTGGGTTGGTGTGAAAGTGTAATTAAATCATAAATATCAATTCAATTACATATTTTTAAAGTCTTTATTGCGTTTGTACGCTTTTGACAATTATTACAATAACATAGTTTTATGTTTACGTACCTACCTACTAATTGCTCATTCACACATTCTGCATGCCCGAATATCATCAATAACAGCGAAAATTTATAAAAATCTTTATTTAAAATTGGATTTTCGGGTATATTTATAACCTAGGCTAAGTATCTGCATATCATTTACTTTTTTTTGTATTAAAAATGTTATATTAGTGCAATATTGTTATAAATTGTTCGCGAAAGGAATCTTGCCGGAATGTGATCGAATTGTTTTCTTATTTATTACGTTTTTACAAGATCTGTTATTTGGGAAAAATTTTGCGGCAACTACCTATATTTTTAATTTTTTAATGTCAATCCAAAGCATATTATTAGATTTAGGGATAGTTTTTAAGTGATTATGTACTTATAAAAGTCAGACAAATAGAGAATACCTATACTTATTGTATTTTAAGGCCGAAATTCGTATCATTTATGTAACCAATCCTAGTATGGCATTACTACATACAGCTTACGAATTTCAGCCATATTGAAAATATGTTTTCATCCAATTTTCGACCATAATGATTTAACCAAGTAGTGAAGAATTAAGGTCATAAGATTTAGATTAAGAACCTTTCATTGTTTACTTAATATTTTGTTTTAATAAGCTAAGCGCCCCCCTCCCCCTCCCAAACTTGAAGACGTGATAATTATAAAGTGATCAGGAATAATAAATAATATGACAGTTTTTATAATAGTCAAATTAGCCTTATTCTCATCTGTACTGATGGGAATATTCTTCAACCCCAGAATATATGTTTTTTTTTTTTTGTGGATATTTTATATTATGTTACGTGTGTACTCGTTTACATAAAATGATGTTAATAGTACACACAAACACAACTACTACTACTAACACGACTACTGACACACATTACATCAGCTATCTGCCAGTGAAAGTCCCAAATTGTTTTTCTGTTATAAGTACCGAATATACTTTCATATGTATTTAGTAAAAAGCTGTTATTTTGACTTTACACTCCAGTTGTATTTATTTGCTTAGATTTAAAAAAAGAAGAGCTCCTTTTTCAAGTAAAGGTACCAAGCATAGCCTTAACTTCATTAAACCAATTGTTTTTTTTTTTTTTTTTTTTTTTTTTTAATACGTTTAGTTGCTTTAAAAACAACACAAATCCCAGCAGTCGTCATTCTCCTCCCCTTATCCCATTTTATTTGATATCTCGGCGCAACATCAGGGTAATTGCGTCACACATTAACAGTAGTAATGGGTTTCATTTTGACAGTTCAACAACATTCATTGCGTTATTTACGTTGTTGAGCAGACACATTTTTCCAACATACGGAGCAATAGATTGGCAATATGCTCCAAAATTATTCAATTTGAGAGTAATAGTGTGTTACGCAATTAGGGTGCGGGTTTCTTTGTAGTTTTTGCCTACATTCTTTCTTTTTTGTTTTTTCTAGTCTGCAGCACGATGTTGAGATTTTAACTCAAATTATTTTCAGTTATTTCATTTCTTACATTTCTCTATTAGTGTTATTAAATTCCAGCAAAGTACAGATGAAAATAAGGCCTAGTTGTCACAAATGTAAATGAAACATTCAAACTAAAGTTACATAATTACATAATAATCTTTTATACTATGCGTACTATAGATTTTGTAATAGCGTAGTCACGTAGTTGTATGTTAACGTCTTAAGATGTATTAATAACTATTGTGTACTTAAAAATATTATAAACTAAATCTTTGCATAATTCGTAATGATTTTTATAAAAATATATATATAAATATTTAAAAGATGCATAATATTTGTAAGTAGTAGTTTAAAAACTGCATTAAATGGTGATGTTTTTCGAGATTGGACAGGTTTTTTATGTAATTAAAATACCAATTTAATAATTAAGAACCTATAAGATTCTACAAGATTATCCCCAATAAACGGTGTCAGGGACATCGACGCGCAAACTGTTACCATGAATTCAGTACAAGATTCTAGAAACCCACCAGCGTTGAAATTTATTTTACATCGATATATTATTTTTTATCTGCTGTGCCATACATTTTGACCGTGTAGATATTGCACTTTTGTAAGAAACAGATTTTTTAGCCTATGTTAGTCCCCAGGGTTAAAAGAATCGCCACGCCAAATTTCATCAAATTGGTCCAGCCGTTTCGGAGATTAGGCGAAAAAGACAGAAAATTAAAAAAAAAAATGCTATAAGTGCCATACTTTCAAACTGACTTTAAAACTATAACAGTTTATTTATGTAAGGATTACCAACGAGAGATATTACTATTATCTTTTACCATTATAGAACTTGTATAATATACATTTTCCTGTAATGCACACTCAATTACAGGTAACCACAGCTTACACATTATCGAGTACACATGCTCTGAATACATAATTAAATTTTTATACTAAATGCATCATCATTTAGTAAAAAAACTGTTATATTGACATTTTGATTTTGACATTACAAACAGATACTTCAATGTTATTAATTTGTATGGTTGATAACCGGCGAAACATTTCAACTGTAGTGTTTCTAGAATTATGTACTGAGGACGTGGTAACAGTTTGCGCGTCGATGTCCCCTAACACAATGTTTAAAATTGCATTGTATCACTGTGTACTTAAAACCTCAAGAATGACAAATTGAGCAAAGATTTAGTAAACTATCATCTATTTATGTATGTATAATCTATTTATAGGGGAAGCACAAATTTCGGAAATAAAAAGAACACTCATTTTCTATAATGTATCGTGATCGTCGTTTTATATAAAAGTAAACTTCCATTTTTTATCAATGTCGTATACGTTAGAACACAGAATCATTATGTACTATGTATGTAATATATAACCAGAAATAATCAAGTGTTTTGTATAAAATCTCTTCGAACTGTTCGAGAAAGGTAGTCTTACTTTGTACTTGTGCCGACAGATGGCAGCACGATGTTGAGATTTTAACTCAAATTATTTTCAGTTATTCTACGAATTTTTAGGGTCTCAAAATAAAGACACTACTGAATATTCTTTATTTAAAGGAGAAGCGCCAGGGTAATCGTAAAAATTCAAAATTTCTTACGTTTTTGCAATTTACTTGCAAATTGCAAAAACGTAAGAATTTTTGAATTTTCACTGTCATGTTGGTTAAAATATGATTCGCGAACATAAAATATATTACTTTACAGCATTATAATGATTAAAGTCATTAATACAACACTTCTGAAGTTCATATAATCCTATGGAATGACTATTTCTAATGAAATATAAATACGCGGGCTATCTAGCGCATCCCCTTCTAACTTCCAATGCATAAGATTTTTCATTTCCAACTTTGAGTGCAGTAGCGACATTATAACCTAGTGGATCTTTTTTGAACTACGTATGTATACGACATAAGACCTACATAAAAAGGCAAACATAAATTCCATTATTCCTATTGAAAGGCGAAAAGGTTGTGACTTCAACGATTGGCTTCAATTTTGAGAGTTTATCTGCGATACATAGGAAATTATTTATACAAAGACTATTGGATTGTATTTAATATACAAAGTGAGACTGTCTTTCTGGCAAGGCTTCTATGTACTTACACATGATACTGTAAGAACTTTATCATTGCAATTGTAAACATTCCATTGCTTGTGAATTTGATGTTTTATTTCTACACCTTTTGCCCTTAGAATATTAAGAGTTGGCCTAGGCCAGACCTAGATCTCTACGTGGGGATCGTGCGGTCCATGGCCCTGTACGGGGCCCTGGTGTGGGCTTCTGACCTGACGGCCGGCAGCATCGCATTTTTGCAAAAACCGCAAAGAGCGATGGCCGTCAGAGTCATCAGGGGGTTTCGCACGATCTCGTACAAGGCGGCTTGCGTACTGGCCGGATCCCCGCCCTGGGACCTCGAGGCGAAAGTACTCGCGTCACTGTATCGGTGGCGCGAGGAAGTGAGGGCGCGGGGCGAGCGACCGATGCAGCGACACTGGGAGCTGCGTCGGTCTCAGCTCCGCGAGTTCCTGGTGGCGGAATGGCGGGACAGGCTTTTACGCCCTACCGCCGGCCTCGACACCATCGAGGCGGTCCGGCCGGTGCTCGAGCGCTGGCTCGGGAGGAGGCACGGCTCCCTGTCGTTTCGGGCGACGCAGGTGCTCTCGGGGCATGGTTGCTTCGGGAAGTACCTGTGTCGCATAAACAGGGAGCCGGACGCCCGGTGTCACCACTGCGTCGACTGCCGGGAGGACACGGCGCGGCACACGCTGGCAGAGTGTGCCGCTTGGGAGGAGCCGCCCCGTGCCCTCATCTCAGGAGTAGGCAGTGACCTGTCGCTGCCGGCCGTGGTCGAGTCTATGCTCGGCAGCGAAGAGTCCTGGGACGCGGTGGTTTCCTTCTGCGAAACAGTCGTCTCGCAGAAGGAGGCTGCGGAAAGGGAGAGGGAGATCTCGTCCCCTCACCCGGCCCGCAACAGGCGCACCGGGCGTCGGCGGAGGGCGGACAACGCTCTCTCCCAGCCCCCCTAAATGGGTTCAGGGACGACGGACTTGGGGACGTCCGTCGCCCCCCACACATCAGGACCCGAGGCGGCGGCGCGTAGTGTTCCACGCGCTACCCTCTTAGACGTCGCGGGGGGAGTTTAACACCTCACTCCCCCCCTGACACGAGGAGGCCCGCAGGAGCGGGCCAGCACCAGCCGGGGGTTGCGGAAGTATCGTTCGTTCCCGCGACCCCCGGCGTAGGTGAGAGAGGGAACACCGGGGTGGTTTTTAGTCAGTAAGAGTCTGACAGACCCCGCCGCCCGCCCCAGGGCGGCGGACATCCATGAGGATTTTCCATGCCGAAACAAAATAAAAAAAGGCCAGACCTAGATACTAATTTACACAAACTCATTATTCACTTGAAACTAATGTTTGTAATAATAGGCACCCAACCGATTTCGGTCACGGTGGCCAATCTCAAGGGAGTGCGCAAGTGTTTGCGTAAACATAGGTGCACTCTCTGTTCCTTTACTCTGATAATCCGATGAGACGACAGTCCGACACGACAAGACGAGTAGAGAATACAATCCCGGGATCCCGGCCGTGAGACTGTACTTGGCCAGTCTCGGGATTTTCGGGACTGCCTATCCCGAAAATCCCGAAATTGGCCAAGTACAATCACGGGATTTTCGGGGTCAGAAAACGGCCGGGATCCCGGGATTGTATTCTCTACCGGGGAGAGATCAGGCGCAGGACCAACGACTTTACGTGCTTTCCGAGGCACGTGGGTATTAAACCGCCAACTTCCGAACTTAACTTACTAAGATATTCCTAATGGAAAACCCAATAACACTTTTTCTGACCTGGGAATCGAACCGAGGAAGGACCCCACGCTCAGCAGTCGCGCTTGCAAACACGAGACCATCGAGGCAGTTAATGTTTATTTAGTTAGGTATGTATAACTACTAACCAGACATTAAATTATATGGCAACTTTGAGGGAAAACAAAACCTAAACTCGGCTTCTCATTAGAGCAGTGTCTTTTCATTTGTGGCTTGATGCGAAAGGGCCAACTGAAGGTCATATCGCATCAAACGCAGCATGAAACACCAATGTAGGTAGTACTTTTTTCCTGGTCTAAATAACTGGAATTAGTGTGAACAAGTGAAACTAATTTATTTCTTAGTAACATAAACATGCACATACGTAACACGAGATTCGTTTGTCATACAATTTTGACAGTTAATATAAAATACATACAAAAAGATAATCTATAATGAAATGGCACAAATTGTATTCGTGAGTTTTTACGTATATAATACCCGTGGCTGGCGTGAATGTGTTGACATGTCTAAAATTGCAATTTTTCAGGATGACCACTAAGTTTTAATCTCTTCTGGTAAATTAGTTTAACGTATTTGTTTTAGTTGTTTCAAAGGTTATTTTATGCCCTCATTTAAATGATGACAATAAATAAACAAAATTCCCCATAGTTTGCATAATAACAGACTTGTCACTTGGTCACCAACGAGTTATCAACTTATTCACCGAATTGTCAACTTAAAACTTAGATTTATGATATGTTATATGGTTGGCCATAACTTGACATTTCAATAGGCCAATTTAAAATTAGTAAGTACAATAAGAAAATCTTTTATGGGTATAAGTTGAGATATCAAATAACGAATATTATTTTGGTCATACCCTGTCCAGTAGGTTAACCGTTTTTTGACAGCTGCCTTAGAACGTAACTATTCCAGATTACGTAAATTTTAACTTTCAAATTCGTAATAAAATAAATATATAAACTGCCTTATTGAATTACTTATGACTTCTTACAGACATTATAATAACGTACGTGTATCAGTTTTGCCAAAAAAAAAAAAAAAAAACATAATAGTTATGCGTATTAAATTACATTCTATCGTACTAAGTGATCGAATGTAATCGCTTCAAATGAATATATCGAAAATAATCATTTTTCATTATAGGTAAATCAGTATAGAAAAACCTTGCATCCACTCAAAAATAAATAAAATATATAAACAATTTGCCAGGATACGGATTTGTCTCCATAAACAAGATGTTAATGTTTTTTTATTCGATTTTATAACTTTCATAAAATGTTATGCATAAAAAACGGTGTGTTTTAATATGTAGTAAACCCCATATTTATGTGTATACACTACAACACAATAATACGGCAAACCGGTGGATATTTTATTTTTACGTTTATTTCTGCTTTAAAAATAAAAACCTGCAAAATTTTAAACTAAAGTAAACAAAGCGGCTAATTTATATTGTTTCGTATTTAAAATAATAAATACAGACATATAAAAAAAAATTCATAATAATTAATTTATTCAGACAACCATTGTTCCATTACATTTACATTTTATCTTTAGAAACCGCACCATTTTTTATTCGACAGCAAAAATGGATAACGATACTACAAAAAAATAAAAGTGTACAATATAATCGAAATGTTACGTAGCTGCAATAACTAGTGCCTTCTGTCAAAAAACGGTGTACCTAATAGACGGGGTATACGAGTACCTATATAGGTATGCAGTATACCCTGTCAACAGACAGGGTATACTGAGGTGTTTCATGTTAAAATGCGAGATGTCAACATAGTACCAAAGTCGATTGCTCTAAAAATTATGTATTTTTAAAACTCATTTTTTTTCATATAAATTCCTAAAGCATTAAGCTTTGCGTAGGAAGCATTAAGGCAATAAAAATAAAACAGAAGTCGACATGTCAATGTATTAACGCCAGCCAGGGAATTATCGTTATAAGTATATAAAAATATATTATTTGATGTCTTGTAAAAAAACAATGTAAAAGTTGCAACTGAGGCCATGGTAATGTGGCCCTGTATTTTAAATCTTACTTAAAACATTTAGATCGATGTTTATTAAATAGAATAAGAAAAAAAAATCCTGTCTAGGCATTTCACAGTCTGTGGCCTTAAAAAAATAGCGTCGATTTGGTGGAAAGCAAGAAGACTCTAAACTACTTACAATTACGCAGCTGAGTATTTGTGCAAGCTCACTCATATTATTACATAAATTGATACTCTATGCTCTAAAGTACAGTACCTACAAGTCTTTAGGTCCTAGAAGTTAGTAGATTAAGCACGCTCGCACACGGCACACGGCATACATTTTGTAGATCCTACAATCGGTCAGATATTTCGCCCTTACTTAGACCTTGCGCTCAATGATTGATTGAGTATCAATCAATCAAATCATTTATTTGCAACGAATGTAGGTACATTAAAGTAGATAGGAGTGAGCCATGTACATTCTGCCTGGAAATAGGCACGCAAAATTTATAAAACTTTTGAAGAAGCTAACTAAAATTAATTAATTAATTACAAATTGAAATGTCACAGTTAGGATTGGTAAAATTATACAAACATTAATAATAAAAAAAATGTCAAATTAAAATGTTACTTTAGAATTTAATTAAAAATAAATGTATATTAGGTTAAATAATATTAATTATATTTATTATTATACACATCGCTGATTAAAAAGTGTTGTCCATTAAAAAGTCATTAATAGAATAATAACATTTGTCTATTAGGAAGGCCACTAATTTCTTTTAAAGTTTAGTAGTTTAGTCAAGTAGCGGATGTTAGAGAAAAACAGCCAAGATGAAGTTAATGTGGACCGGACACGTCTCACGAATGAACCCGGAGAGATGGGCAAAGATCGTCACTGACATGGACGCCTGAGAGAGGACATTTCGTCGAGATAGACCACGGCGAAGGTTGTGTGACGATCAGAAGGCCTCTTAATTTAACCCTTATGTGAGTGACCAGGAGGTGACTTTTACCATTTTCAAATTTCATAATTTGCCTAGCCTTTTCCCAACTATGTTGGAGTAGGTTTCCAGTCTGACTGGATGAAGCTGATAACCAGTATTTTACATGGAGCGACTGCCTATTTGATCTCCACAACCCAGTTACTGGGTAATACGATACCCCTTGGTAAGACTGGTTGTCAGACTTTCGGGCTTCTGACTACCCTTAACAACTGTCAAAGATCTACGAATGACAGCCGGGACCAACGGCTTAGCGTGCTTTCCGACGCACGGAGGGGTCTCGGCATATAAAGATGGTCGCCCATCCACAGACCAACCGCGGCAAGCGTAGCTTAACCTGATCGATCGACCTTTGCGGCGGTTATTATTTATCTACGGGTATTTTCAAATTGAATGAATCAATAGGTAATATTTATTTTTTCTTTAAAATGCTAAAGATACCCGGGTACCTCGTCACTCACATAAGGGTTAAAACGTTCTATCTAATCCAGTCGCAGTATCATCTCGACGACAAACAAATGTCAAAAACGTAGGGAAATTAGAGGTATTTTTTACAGATTGAGACTGAGATCAGACTATAAACTGAACGTTCTTAAAATTACGAGAATCGCCCCTCTGATAACGTTTGCAGGGCCAAGATGGCCAGAGATCGCACAAGACAGGGCTGTTTGGAAAGAAAAAGGGGAGGCCATTCAGCCTTTGCTCAACAGTGGGACACAATATAGGCTAACAAAGAATGAAACAAATAGACCTTAAGTATTGTAGGACGTGTGCGTTTACATTTGATCTCTACTGTTTCATTTAGCTCCTACAAAAAATCGTCCACCGATTGTATGCCGTCTGCGAACGCTCTTATAGACATAGCCTAAAATTGTGAGCCCTGACAGCTGGCTATAAGGGAAACTAGCACCCTGATTGCGTAACACACTATCAACCATAAATCTTCATTTTGAAGGATATTTCTAATCCATGGCTTCATGTGTTCGAAAAATGTGTCTGCTCAACAACGTAAATAATGCAATGAATGTTGTTGAACTGTCAAAATGAAAGTCATTTCTACAGTTAGTGTGTTACGCAACTACCCCAATGGCAATGCCAGTGCCAATATTCAGGTCTTCGACACCAAAAAAAAACAGCTTCACGTGTGTGAGCTTGCCGTATTAAAAACGCCTAAAACAAAACTACATCTACACACATTAAAGTGCAAAATATCACTGTTAAGCCAACGATCAAATCTAACCGAACTAGCAATCAATACTTTTACAAGCGACACCTAACTTCAAAATAATACCGACATGACATGACGTCATAATCTACAGTTTTGTGACGTCAGCTTCGCAGTCTTTTTCTTTGCTCTTAACTTTCTTGTCTTTGCCTCCGATTTCCGCGTAGATCTCGTCTAGGGATCTCATCTTGGTCTCTGGGACTACGCAGGCGATGTAAATGGTGCTGACTAGGCAAACGCCTGAGAATAACCAGAAGATGAAGTAGAGGCCTACTGAGGCGGCAATCGGTTGGAACACTCGCAGTTCTACTGACATGAGACCGCACGCGAATGCGATTACTATTGATGTTACTGTGCCGCGGAGCTGGAAAACGAGAGTTGTTTATTTTAGCACAATCTATCTTTCAGAATAATTTCTATGTAAGTTAGACTTTCAACTTTCAGTCATCAGCTTTGAAGAGTAAGTATAGGGACAATAACTGGACAAAAGAAGTTGAACTTATGGTTCGGCCGCCGAGAGAATGCGTTCTTGACAGTTGTCAGTTTCATACAAAGGAATGTGTGTTTTGCGAATTTGATCTTTATTAGCTAGGTACTAGAATTGTCACACTGACAGGTGTCAGGAACGCATTCTCTCGACGGCCGGACTGTGGTTGTGCATAAGACCAACAGATGGTAAAGATGTCCAAATATAACTCCCGTTTCTTAGGGGATTGGTGACAGCAAATCGACCACTGTCGAGAGGCGGCTATAATCACCCACCAAAGTAAAAAATTAAGCCAAATCTGAAGTCTACAAACCTGGAAAGAGAACATCTCAGTCATAATAACGAAAGGCACTGGCTGCAACCCAGCCGCGTCACAGTATATGCACAGACAGAGCGCGACGATGGGCAGCCACGACGCGGTCTCCGTGTCTGCGCCCACGTGTGCGTAGAACCACGCGCCAAGTGCACACATCGCTATTCCGGAGACCAGACAGGTTGTTCCGAGGAGTGGCTGGGGAAGATAAAAAAGGGTCGATAAGTGTAGATTAAACGTTTTAGTATACCTACTTAATCTATACGTAATCACTTCCTAGATCCACCTCTGCCCGTTAGACAATTATGTTTTAAGACCACTAGTTGATAAGCTTTATTCCCGGTCGTCTCCACTGGGCACGAGTGGGAAAAAAAGTTTCGTTCCTCCCCAGTGGTGACGATTGGAACTTTTTATTTCCCACCCATTCCGCTATAGACTGAGAGTCAAAATGCAATAATGGGGATTTCAATAAGAGATTTCACGGATTGTTAAAATGTTTTAATTACGACTTTATGAGTAAGAGTGGTGGGGACGACCGGGAATAAAGCGTTGTTAAAAGAAATCTTTAGGGTTATGCTTTCTGTAGCTAGTGTATTCATTATGATTCCCCTACGTTCATCATCTGCCTAGCCTTTTTCCCAACTATGTTGGGGTCGGGTTCCTGTATAACCGGATGCAGCTGAATACCAGTAGTTTACATGGAGCGACTGCCTATCTGACCTCCACAACCCAGTTACTGGGTAATACGATACCCCTAGGTAAGACTGGTTGTCAGACGTTTGGGCTTCTGACTACCCGTAACGACTGTCAAAGATTTACGAATGACAGCCGGGACCAACGGCTTAACGTGCTTTCCGAGGCACGGAGGGGTCCCGGTAATATACAGGTAGTGCAATCCACGAAGACGCACCCCACTCTTCTTTTTAAAACTTGCAGTACAAGTGTGCAACATTCTGCTAGTATGTTAGTTTTGTCGATACACAGTAATTACTTATTAGTGGTTAATTAATGAGTATCGCCAAAACCCAAACACGTGCGGAATGAATTTGTGATAACCACTATCAATTAAGAAGAGAGTGGGGCGCGTCTTCGTGGATGGCACTATCTATAAAGATGGTCACCCATCCACAGACTAACCGCGGCAAGCGTAGCTTAACCTGATCGATCGACCTGTGCGGCTGTTATTATTTAGCCACGGGCCCAAAACGATATAAATCCAATTATGGTGACATCACGAGCTCGGCTGGGTGGTGGAGTTCTTACTACACCGGTAGTCGGTAGTGGTCAGAGAGTCAGAGCATAGCAAGCGATTTCAGATTTGGCAAAGAAAAAAATTAGGTCCATTTCACACCCTACACTATCTCTAAGTCCCTCACCTTCCTCCCAGTCCTTTCCACAAGACTGGACGCAGTGCAAGACCCCACGAATTGCACCAGTCCCAACACTGCAGCCTGCTGGTTGGCTGTAAGCAGGCACCCTCCGGCACTCGCCTTGCTGAAGATTAATGACGCGAAATGCAGGACGGCGAGACAGCCGCATAGCTCCCGCGCTACCGTGATGATGAGGACTATGCGGAACGCACGGAAGGTACTGCGGTCCGTTACTGTGGAAGAATGGTTTGGTCAGATATGGTGTATTAACCTTTCGTATGCCGGCCGGAACGCAGGTCTGCGCTCCAGCTTCGGAACGATCTGCGCGATTTTATTACTTTTTTCGAAAAAGCACCTATTTACATTAATTTGTTTGTTTTTTCGAAAAAAACTAACAAAATTGTTTTTTTGAGTAGGTAAAGTTAAAACCGCGAAGATCTACGTTTGAAGCTTTTAAAAATTGGAGCGCAGGCTTGCGTTAAATACGATAAATAATACGAAGGGTTAAATCTCTCGAAATATAGGAAAAATTCTGCGTTAAAGACGTATTGTTTGTACGGAGAAAGGTCTAAGCACCTACCTAATTAAAATGTTTGCAAACTCAATCTAGTCTAGTATTTTTTACGAGTATTCACAGCTACCGCGCGTCGAGTCTAATAAAAAAATGTGAAAGTTTGTATCTTTGGATGTTTGTTACTCAATCGCGCAAAAACGGGTAAACGGATTTGTATGAAATTTGGCACACATATAGTTTATAACCTGGAACACATGATACTTTTTTAATCACGATTGTACGTTCCCGTGGGATATTTTCCGAAATCCTTGCGGACGAACCCGCAGGCAAAACTAGTACATATTATTCATATGTCGCGTACTCGCGTGACAGTCGCTTTCGGTTAGGACATGGCCCTAAAATAAAAGAAATACCCAAAATATAAATATCTAACCATACGGGCGGTCAACCCAGCATCTACAATCTACACAGCATAATTTTTTTCGTCCGGAAGCTCTTCATAACGGTGGCCGGTGTGTGCGTGTTAAAAGCGTCATGGGAATTTACATAAAGCGAGACGCTACACTGACGCAGAGCCGCGGGTGTGCTTGTTTGTCTAAATAGGTACTAACTCGTTTCAGAAACTGTTGTTAGGAGATAGGTAAAGGTATTTCGATATTGGAGACGGCTAGTTGTACTTTTACTAGGTAGGTAGGTAAGTACATACATATGAAACTGCTGCATGCCGGATGCTATTGTCATCATCATCACACTATAATATTATAAAGGCGAAAGTTTGTGAGTGTGTGTGTGTGTGTGTGTGTACGTTTGTTACTTCTTCACGCTCAAACGGTTGTCATCGCACTATAATATTATAAAGGCGAAAGTTTGTGTGTGTGTGTGTGTTTGCGTGTGTGTGTGTACGTTTGTTACTTCTTCACGCTCAAACGGCTGGACCGATTTTGATGAAATTTGGCACACAGATAGTTTATAACCAAGAATAACACATAGAATACTTTTATCCCGATATTCCTACGGGATCGAGACTTATGCGGGTGAAACCGCGGGGCGCAGCTAGTAATCTATAAGTGAATGTATTTTGCAGGTAAGTATTTTTGCCAGAGCTCACGGTCTTCATGTACACAAAATCTAAACATTGTATTTCTCCTCCGCAAAGATGCTTTAAAAATATGAAGATAACATCTGATAAACATCTTTGTGGGAGACTGTGGGGTAATTGCGTAACAAGGTTCCTTAGGGAACGATATACTTAATATATAAATGCATTCCACATTTAGCGAAAGCTTTTTTAAAAGAAATGAGACCATAAGTAGTACCTGCCTGTTTGAAGGAAATAACGTAAGGAGACAAAGATGGTTTTTTATGGCATTTATCCCGCAGGGTAATTGCGTAACACACTATCGGTAGCAATTGGTTTCATTTTGACAATTTACAACATTCATTGACCTATTTACGTTGTTGAGCTGACAAATTTTTCGAACATATGAAGCAATGGATTAGCAATATCCTTCAAAATGATTCAGATTGTGATAGATTGTGTGTTAAACAATTAAGGTGCTGAAGTGCTATTCTGTAAAATCTCAACGTGAGAACTTAGGTGAAGTGAGTTATCCATTCGCTAGGGATTAACACTATTAAATGCTCACTTCACTTATGATTTCACCGTGAGATTTACCGACAGAATCGACTGGCTGGTATCTGTATTAGGAAAACCTGTCACACAGATTACCAGGTTCCCCTAAAAATGTGTTTGAGTAGATAAAAGTGAAATGTTGTTCGTTGGTAAGCGCATCATTTGAAAACGGCTTGACCGATTTGGCAAATTTTGGTTTTAAAATGTTTTTAATGGTTCCAATCAGGTACTTTCAGAAATCAAAATTTGAAACGTTGCCGAGAAAATTGGCAAATTCGGGAAAAGTGAAAGTGCATTTTCTATGGGAATCTTGTTTGAATGATTATAATTTGGCCAGGACGTCTGTCGGGACTAAAACAACATTTTAATTTTTTTTTCTTTCTGTTTGTTCCGGCTAATCTCCAAAACGACTGGACCGATTTTGACGGGACTTTCACTGGTGGGCAGCTGATGTTATAAGAAGTAACTTAGGCTTTAGATTAGGGTTCCGTGTACATTAAAACGTTGTTTTTTGACAGGCACGCGAACGAAGTCGCGTTCACAGCTAGTGTTAAATAAAATGTTTACCTTCCCTTTGGGCTTCTCCGCAGTCGACCTTTATTTATGTTTATCGAAAACTACGTCTAATAAATAAAACGATTCGTTTTCTACACAATACAAGTGTTACCATAAACAGGTTCTTCTCGAACTCGAAAAAGGTGTTCTAACCCAAAAACCTATATTATAAGTTAGTCAAACACAGACAGTCATGTCGAGAGCATTAGTGTGGACAAACAGTCTCCCGTCTGTTTGTCCTACGTCCCGTTACCAATAACCACTAGTACTAGTAGTGACCATTCGTTTACTTATCGTCAGTTGTTACCGTTCGCCTGAACACACAGACACTAATGACTGGCCTAGGCTGTTGCTGTGCGGTTCGATGTTCATATATTTCTTTTTTCTATGAAGTTTTTACCGTTTTTATAATGAAAGAAAAAAAATATTAAATTAAAGTTATAAGTAGTAGGTATTTACTAATTAGATAAAAAAACAAAAGAAAATTAATGCAAGCAAAGAAAATTGAAAAGCAAGTTTCGACGACAAATAGTTTTCTGATTTTTTTTTCTTTTTATTTTATTATAAAAGCAGGAAAATTTTATCTTGAAAAACATTGTCATAATGTTCAAATTCGGCAGCACCTTTAAAAAAAAACACGTCCGCTTTAACTGTTACCGTCGCCGATAGATGGCGTTGATCGTTAGTGTGCAAAAGCTAGATCGCGCTATGGTTTCGTTACACGTCCAAGTATAAGTCACCGAATGTGTGTCCACTCATTAACAGAAACGTTGAATAGGAATTGAAATTTTTGACAAGTCAGTCTTAATCATTGTAAAAGACTGATTTTACTAGCCACTTTTCACAAGAATTTCCTGCTGCGGCTGCTGGAAATTCAATTCAGTTAATCTTTATTGCATCCATAGTGTATCTACTCATAGAGGTGGTAAGTATAAATAAATCAATAGAAAACAATTATGGAACCCGTCGGGCACAGCAAAAATTTAAATAAGTCGGAGGAAAAGGAGGAAATTCATTTGCCTATTACTTACTATTGGCAAACGTAGTGTGGGACGCCGCCCCCCAGCTAAGATGGACGGACGACCTAAAGAAGGTGGCTGGGGTAGACTGGATGCGGAAGGCGGAGGACAGGGTGTTGTGGCGCAGTCTGGGAGAGGCCTATGTCCAGCAGTGGACTGCGATAGGCTGAGTTGATTGATTGATTACGTACTATCTGGGAGCAGTGCTGCAAGATAATCGGCTTATGGTAGGCATCCGATATTGAATCCTACTATACTATAATATTATAAACTAGCGGCCCGCCCCGGCTTCGCACGGGTGCAATGCCGATCACTAGGTACACTAGGTACATAGTGTAAAACAGTCGCTTTCCGCTGTCTGTCTGTCCCTATGTATGCTTAGATCTTTAAAACTAAAACTGCTCAACGGATTTTGATGCGGTTTTTTTTAATAGATAGAGTGATTCAAGAGGAAGGTTTATACACACCGCGTCACATGAATAAGACCATGATGATGTTCTTGACTGGCCATCGCTTTCCCCTGACTTAAACATCATAGAAAATGTGTGGGGATGGCTGTCACGTGAACTTTATAAGAATGGCAAACAATATAACAATAAGCAAGAACTCGAGAAGGGTATAAAAAAGTGTTGGAGCAAACTGCCGATTGAATACATAAACAGCCTTTATGATTCAATGCCATCTCGGATTTTTAATTTAATTCAACAGAAGGGGAAAACCTTCATTAATAGTCAATTTTGATCTATCTCGTAGGGTTCAGTCAGCTTTTGCAATGTAATCGCAAAAAAATGTGTTTATTTACGACATCACATTAGAAACCTCTAAAATTATCAGTGTTTCTCTACTATATTATGCATGTATTATACATATAAACCTTCCTCTTGAATCACTTGTATCTATCAAAAAAACCGCATACAGACAGCGGGAAGCGACCATGTTTTATACTATGTAGTCATGTGAAAGTTAGTACGTTTGGAAATTGGTAGCTGTATGTCGATTCCGTAAAAATGTCATCGTGAAAACTTGCGTAATTAGTAATTACGCACGGTGAGATTTCTTGAGATCGAGATTTTAATAATATGTTTATGCTAATTCTATTGATCATTTTATATAATTTCAAAGCTAGTATTTTAGTTGCCAAAACATCGCTATATAAGGACTACAGAGGACAGGAGAAAAAAAAAAGAAAAACAAAACAACATTGAGATTCTGACTAAGTTTCTGTTTTGTTATTTTATTTTAAAACCCCACAAAATAGTAATGTTTTGGCAACTAAAATACTAGCTTTGAAATGATATAAAATGATCAATTTAATTAGTATAAAATATTAAAATCTCGATTATGATTGTAAATGCTTGGTCAACTACTACTACTGGTTACTACTACTAGCTTAATGTGCTGGCGTCCAGACGCCAGCACATCAAGCTAGTACAATCTCTCAAATTTCTTTAATAGATTTACAAGTTTATCGCTAACTAGCGACCCGCCCCGGCTACGCACGGGTGCAATGGAGAAACTGATAATTTTAGAGCCACTTTTTCTCGTAAAAAGTATAGGATAAAAAATGGTTATTGTGGGTTATCCCTAAGAGATAGACATATACCATCGCGGACTTTTTTGTAGGCCTTTTTAAGGTGTACAATACTGTAGTACATTATTTTGATCTGTCTTGACGGGTTCAGCCAGCGTTTACAATGTAAGCGCAAAAAAATGTGTTTATTTACGACATCACATTAGAAATCTCTAAAATTATCAGTATTTCTCTACAATATTATGCATGTATTATAGATAAAAACCTTCCTCTTGAATCACTCTATCTATTAAAAAAAACCGCATCAAAATCCGTTGCGTACTTTTATAGATCTAAGCATATATAGGGACAGACAGACAGGGAAGCGACTTTGTTTTATATTATGTAGTGAAGCATATGGTTCAAAGTTGATTGGGAAAATTTGACGGTTTCGGGTAGCTTGATGTATTATAATATTTTTATTAGGTAATAGGTAACACGGGCTGGTGTCCGCAACTCCACGTCAATGCGCTTATTTTGCGTACGGGATAATAGTAATATATTATATTATAATATTTTTATTATTATCATATTCACTTGTCTGTGCCTAATCAATTTTTAGATTTTCTACAAAGCAATGGTTCCTTTAACAGCTTTAATCTACTTCTTCTCTTATTACAGCATAATTAGCTAAGAAGTGCAAATGTGCTAAAAAATCAATCAGCATTGTCTTCCTTGATACCGTAAAACGGGGTGAATAGGAACGCAGGGGTGAATCGGAACGAAACTTTAAAATGGATTTTAACGTTGATGTAATATAGTTTGTAGCCAACAATTACACTTAATCGTCAACTATAATATAGTATACACATTAAGAGACCTTTTAGCAAAAAAACGATATTATTTCAATGTTAAAATCCATTTTAAAGTTTCGTTCCGATTCACCCCTGCGTTCCTATTCACCCCGTTTTACTGTACCTTCCTTCTAGTAGTTCTAGTTATGTACCTTCCTACTCAATTTCCTACTTACTGAGTGTTTTGAGCGTGGCGCTCAGTTTGCCTGACTTGCTCTGCTCAAGTTCGAGCAGCAAGTTCTGCAGCTCGTTGTCCACGGCTGGCTCGGAAGGCTCCCGGCATCGCAGCCATGCTAATGCGTCACGAGCTTCCTGAGGGAACGATATAACACTAATATTATAAAGGTGAAAGTTTGTGTTTGTGTGTGTGTATGTTTGTTACTTCTTCACGCTTCAACGGCTGGACCAATTTTGATGAAATTTGGCACAGAGATAGTTTATAACCAGGATTAACACATAGAATATCCTTCTTATCCCGATATTCCTACGGGATCGAGACTTATGCGGGTGAAACCGCGGGGCGCAGCTAGTAGGTAGTTAATATATACTCCACATTTAGCGAAAGCTTTTTTAAAAGAAATGAGACCATAGGTAGTACCTGCCAGTTTGAAGGAAATGACGTAAGGAGACAAAGATGGTTTTTTATGGCATTTATCCCGCAGGATAATTGCGTAACACACTATCGGTAGCAATGGGTTTCATTTTGACAGTTCAACAACATTCATTGCGTTATTTTCGTTGTTGAGCAGACACATTTTTCGAACATATGGAGCAATGGATTAGCAATATGCTTCAAAATGATTCAAATTGAGAGTAATAGTGTGTTACGCAATTAGGGTGCCGGTCTATGTGTGACTTACTTGGATTTTGAAAGGTACATCCGCTTTTGTAGTTCTTGGGAAAACAAACAGCGTTTGGCTTTATAATATACAAGGTGTAACTTAAATAACGCACAACCTCTTAAGGGGTCATTGTACTCATCATTATGAACAATTTTTACTATGAGACCAAACCTGAAATCGCGAAAAAAAAATCAGCTGTTCCCTACATTTATGTTCGCATAACTCGTCAAAATGTAGGGAACAGTTGATTTTTTTTTCGCGATTTCCGGTTTGGTCCCACAGTAAAAGTTGTTCATAATGATGAGTACAATGCCCCCTTAAGAGGTTGTGCGTTATTTAAGTTACACCTTGTATAGTTATCCTTAGCCTTTACTGTTACAATATTAAACAAAGGTTTCCAAACCTCTTCCACACCTTTAACTGTCGCAATTATGGACAAAAGTCTCCCCCAAGTTATTTTAGGAAAATAGGTAGATAATCTTTTCCTGAATCACTCTAAACCACCTCTAGCAGGTTACCATCCGCATCACAACACTACAAAAGAATCTATTAGGTAGGTATAAGTGTGTAAAAAAAAAAAATTCTCACCTCAACCTTCCCACACTTCAGCAAATACGAAGGTGTCTCCGGCATCGCAGTGAACACCATTAAATGCAGGATAGGCACGATCAGACACACCCACAGCATGGCATTATAGCTCAAGTATTCCCCCATCACGTATGCAAACAGATTTCCCAGGTTCTGCGACAGTACCACCAGGCTCCCAAGAGTTCCCCGGATGGAATCCTCGCTGATCTCCTTGATGTATAATGGCGTGACCACGTAGGAACCGCTCACGCCGAAACCGACAATCGCTCGGGCTGTTATTAGCGCCCACGTTTCTGTTGAGTAGAGCTTCAGGCCCCAGCATGCCTGGAAAGATAGAAGTAACTTTAGTTTAAGTCTTCTAGCGTTTGCGAGAGGAGTTTTCGCAACCTTAAAGTTCTATAAAAATAAGTAATAGTATTAGGTCAAATCCATGTTTCAATCAAACACAAAATCTAATACGGCTTATCCTGACCATGAATTTGGATCGAACCAAAAACTTGCGATCAGAGCCAAGTCCAAGTGTTGATTAACCTATTTTAGTAGTGATCGCATAACGAATTACGGAGTGAATCCATCAGGCAGATGGATTGACTCAGTAATTCGTTGTAACTATGTTGGGGTCGGCTTCCAGTCTAACCGGATGCAATACCAGTATTTTACATGGAGCGACTGCCTATGTGATCTCCACAACCCAGTTACTGGGTAACACGATAACCGTTGGTGTGACTGGTTGTCAGACTCGGACTTCTGACGAACCGTAACGACTGTCCACGAATTACAACGGCTTAACGTGCTTTCCGAGGAACGGAAGGATCTCGGTATGTTAAGATACATTTTTTTTTTTTACGCTGAGAAATGACATTACGCATCTCCGCTCGTCGGGGGACGGAACGGAGTATGTGGGACTCCCTGCCAGAGTGGCAGTATACCCACTAAAACTCAGCGGTGTTCCCTCATCGCCTTGATGGATGGTCATGGGAATCCGGCTCAGCCTTTGCGTCCACAATCCCCCCGGCGTATGCCCGCCTAGCTGGCGGCCCTGCATGTCCCCCAGGTGGGGGGCTACGGGATGGGCCGGGAACACCTGGCCATTCCCGTCCGGCACTGGTGGAAGCCTGTGCAATGCAGGCGAGGGTGAAACCCCCGCACCCGTTGCCTGCTGGTTTCCACCTGGGAGGAGTCGGAGATGACTGTCATACTGACGTCTTCTTCGACCACTCCTCCGCCTTCGGAGCGGCGCCGCAAGAGGGTCTTCCTCCCGCACGCGCTTCGCCGCCTCCTTCCGCCCAGGACCCCTCATCCCCCAGCATGGCGTTGACCAGGCCGGCGAGCGAGAGGTCCGTTCCGATCGCCGCGGTGAGACTGCGGCGCGGCCCGGACCACGACGGGCACACCTCGAGAGTGTGCTGCGCCGTGTCCTCCGCCGCGCCACAGTCGTGACACGACGGCATCTCCTCTCGTCCGATCCGGTGCAGGTACGATCCGAAACAACCGTGTCCGGACAGCACCTGCACCAGACGGAAGGAGAGGAACCCATGCGGCCGCTCGTGCCAGTCCCGCAGGACCGGCCCAATCGCGTCGAGGGTTCGGCGGCCAAAGGCAGCGGTGGCGAGGTCCCCCGTCCAATGGACGATGATGGCGTCCCTCGCCTCCCGCCGGACGGCCTCCCGTTCTTCCGGGGCGGTGCGTTCTCCTCTCGTCCTCCGCCCCGCCGTCCATTCATATACTCTGGCGAGCACCCACGCCTCGAGTTCCCAAGGCGGGGTGCCAGCCAGAGCACATGCCGCTGAGAAGCCGACCGTGCGGTAGGCCCTCGCCACCCGCTGGGCTATAGCCCTTTGGGGTGCCCGCAAAGCGGCAGCGTTCTCCCTCCTGCGGAGGGAGTCCTCCCAAATAGGGGCCCCGTAAAGGGCCATACTCCTCAAGATGCCGGCGTAGAGTTGCCGGCATCGCGCGCTGGGCCCCCCCAAGTTGGGCAGTAGCCACGAGAGGGCGCCCGCAGTCTTCAGCAGGCGCGTCGACAGCCCGCTGAAATGCGGGCCGAAATGTTAAGATACATGGACCATCCGCGGCAAGCGTAGCTTAACCTGATCGATCGACCCGTGCGGCTATTATTACTTAGCCACGAGCCAGAAATTCCTGAAATATTGACATGCATATCATTCCACACTTACAGCCATAGAAAATGACGTCAGCATCAAAGCTCTCTTCCTGCCATAGTTATCCACGATGTACCCAAAGAAGAACACGGTGGGGGTTCCCACAAGGTACACCACTGATGCCATCCATGATATGGTGTCTGGGTGCACGGGAGCGGAGGCCGGCGTCTCCTCTGACATGAGCCGGGGGCCCATGGGGGAGATCCAGCCTATTGCCATGCCGTATGAAAATACTGGCAGGACCACTGTAACAATGAAATTATTTGTTTACTATTAATTAATGATAATTAAGGGGGGTGCGATAAGGTAGCCCGCCATATTTAAATTTAGTCACGTTCCTTTTTTGAAATTTGCGGGTCAGTGTTGGGTTGCATGTTGATTAAAATATTAGCGACCGCAACAAATATGGCTTTACAAAAATCAGCAATAAGGGAAGAATATACAACATTATTTTTAGTATATTGCAAATCTGAATATAGTTTGTTCAGAATAAGTAACTGAATCGATTAAAATAATTTTTACACCATGTTATTTTTTGTCCCAAAAATATTTAAAAAAGGTAACAAGTTGGACACCGAGCGACACTAAGCACATATCCGCAATCATACCTACTATGCGCACAACATAAGTCACAGCCGGTCGGCCGGCGGCGCGCGTTAAGTGCTAACCAAGTTTTTGTACGGACAATCAGGTAACAAGCTTATAACTTCGTGATTTTTCATGATACAGTTTTGAAATGTTGTATATCTGGAATATCGGGATAAAAGTAAGACCTTTAAGTAACATCTATGTACCTATCAAGTTTCATCGCAATCGGTTCATTCGCTTTTGCGTGAAGAAGTAACAAATTGTACTTAACTATATTCCCGCTGCGCCGCGTGGGGCCACACCGGCCACTTCTGTTTAGATTGATATTTTTTAAATGGATTGACTAATTTTAATAATTAAAAAAGTAATCGACAGGTATTAAAACAGTCTTGAATACGAAATAATTTATTTGGATAAGGTATGGATAGTATGGTCTGATTTTGGCCGGCATATCTATCAACTTTTAAAATGCAAAAAAATAGTTATAGTGACATAACTACAATAGTTTAATCTATGGTGTTGCAAAGTTTTTTGTAGATATTGATATGTTCTTTAATATTATAGAACATTTTTTTGTTCTACCATCAATAGTTTCCGCAGCACATGCGATAAAGACATATTATGGCTAATTTTTTACACCTTGGGGCATTACCAAACTTATATTTATCTTCTGTGCTTTTCTTAATGAAATAGAAAGAAAAAGATGCACTGAACTTAAATTTAGTTTACTTTGTGAACAAGAGAATCGGCGCCAATGATAAACTAAATGAAGAGATTTGAGCAATCTAGGTCGTCTACGAGTCCTCGATTTCGGAGCTAAAACAAGCGTGCAATGCCTCAAGGAAGTCGTTCGCCTTACCAATAGATCACCTTACTAGTATCCTCATCCCCCCTTTTCACTGGGCGGGCGTTTTGGGAGATTGTCTTATGTAATTTTGACGTTTGAAAAGGGCTGATCATCTGCATATTTTCAATAAATGACTTTTGATTTTAATTTTCGAGCATCATTAATATTTAATCCTCGCTCGTGTAGGTACCTATTGGTGATTTCAGACTGTACCTAGTCTTAAAAATACATCAGAATTAATGCAAAAGCAAATACCTACCTCTGTTAATAAACTTTACCAATTATCTATTGTTTACCTATTAGGTAAGTAATCAAGTAAGATAAACCAGTCTTCTACCTACCATAGTGGCAAATAGAGATTTTCACATATACCTATCTTGAAATTAATTTAAGTTACTACTAGCTGACCGTTGTCTTGCCCTCAATGTTTGTGATCGTCTTGAGTTCATACAAAAATTCCATATAAAAAATAACGTTCAGTTTTTCCCGAATTTAAAAAAATTTCGGAATGCTTTTCTAATTTTTCTCTCCATAAAAACCTAATTCGGACTATTACAAACATTTTAAAACAATTAATTGCCAAATCGGTCCAGCCGTTCTCAAGTGATCTCATTTTTATTTAGGTATATACAGCGTGTAACGGAAAGGGGGTATCAACCCTGAAGGAGGTGAATGTGCTCATGAAACTCAACAACTTTCCCCAAAGAACATAGGTCGAAATATGAAAACAAAATTTGGCCCTCCCATAGTAAATCAATCAGCTGGTAGTCAGTTTTGTAAGGGAGGGCCAAATTTTTTTTTCATATTTCGACCTATGTTCTTTGGGGAAAGTTGTTGAGTTTCATGAGCACATTCACCTCCTTCAGGGTTGATACCCCCCTTCCGTTACACGCTGTATATAGATAGGTATAGAAAGAAAACAAATAGAAAAGAAAGGAAGAACAGCTCCGAAATATTTCTCTAACATTCATTAGTATGTCATGCCTCTCCAACAAGATGAAAAACAAAAAACACTTTGATTAAGTCCATTCATAACACATAATTTTCCATAGATACTAAACACAACTGTCCAGATTACAAACAAAACAATTTATCTACCTACTAATCAGTATTCAATTAGGTTGTAGTTCACGTTTGACCCGTCAATGGGACCACACGTGCTGTTGATGCGGTGCCAGTAGGTACATCATGCTAACGAGATGCCTGACCCTGTTAGATGAGTCAGAATTAAGGAAGCGGAAGGTGTGTTGGACACGAGCCAAGATGCTGCATGGGTACCCTAGAATGCCCAAGATGAAGGGGAACTAGTTGGGGTGAGGGAACTTTGCAGAATGTGCATAATCTCTACTAAAAATGAACTACACTGATGATAATTAGTTGCATTTAAGAGTCTCTACGATTGAGGATATGTTTTTCATTCTGACGCACCCTGAGTATTCAGCTCTGCAACTTAAGCTGACAAGCGAGCAGCAAAGTTTTTTGGATTACGAAAAGTAAGGGCCGTTTTGGAGTTTCGCATTGCTTGTTCCCCAAGAAACATTCGCGCTATAGAGGTATGAGGAACAGGGTGTAAAGATCACTCATCCTCCATAGAAAAGGGAGGATCCTTCGACCAGACGAGTGTTGTGTCTGGTGGGCTACTCCCCGATCCGACGATTGATGTCGGGACGTTGTAAATATGCTAGTCGCGCGTAAAACTGCTTGCGCGATGCAGAATTCGTTACACAAAACGTCAGTGTGACGTAGTTCGCATGTGGCGATGTAGATGCCGTCACAGCTTCAAACAAAATGTCGAAATTCGATCGGTGTATCTTTAACCTATGGGAAAATTCTTAGCTTCTTTCAACAATATCTCCATGAAATACTACATGGTTGTGTGACATTACGATCCCTCAGAGAGAGATCTCTCACTTCTACTTCTTCTTTAGAGAATAGAGATTCTTTAGAAGTGAACTTTTTACAAATCAGTCTTACTACGGCCCCGCCGCGCCGCCCGCCGCCAGATGGTGCACGGCAGGACTTTCTACCGCCGTGTCTGCGGAGCCATACCGCGAGCCCGACCGCGCCTGGGCCTCCACTTCGCGCCGCCAGGAGGCCGGTCGTCGTCCCGCCATCGTATTGCGGACGTTGCTCGTTGTCTCAGATTTATATTCAGAATCAGAACAGAATGTTCAGAACATGTTCATACCAGTACCTGACGTGCATTATTTCGGTGCCTAACACAGCGGCAGCAGCCGATGCAGTCTCGATATTGTAACAGAGTAACTTGAAACGACTGCCCTTATAGCATACCATCATCTCAAAAGACAAGTTCATGCTGGATCAATTGTACAGGGTCGATACATTGGCTCGTTGATTCATTTGTTACGTCGCCGTCGCCGGGATGTCTCGAGCGTTCTAAATTGCGATTAATTTGCTATATGACAAACAAGTGGGTACTTTACGGTATCTGTGATTATTGTTTTGTTTTGCATTGAGAATTAGGTTAGCAATTTGTGGATGTTGATGAGACATCATAGTTGGAACTTTATAGCAAAGACTTGAATTTTAAAATAATTTGTTCCAACGCTCGTTATGGGTAGCCACACTTTTTCGATAAAAGAGCTTTAACCATGGTTAACTAGACAAATGTATCAAAATTAAAATATTTTATTTCACATAAACCACACCACAGACTAACTATTTATTAATTTAATACTTCAAACACATAAATATACAGAGGCGGACTTAATGCCATAAGCATTTTATACCAGTCAACCTTGTCATTCGCCTCTCCTTCCCTTTTCAATCCATCCAAAGGTTCTTTAAAAGATCGCTCTCAGCGATAAGACCGACCATAGTGTCACACTTTGTAAAATTTCCATATTAACGTCTGTAATTTATAGTATGGGCACTTATGAAAAGTCAGCTTTTTTTTTCCTTTGGAGAGCCGGCAAGATGTACTCTACGGTTACTCTTTTAAAAATAATTGGCCTTTACAACGTTTTCAAATTACAGTGTTAACACTAACATGTATGGGAGTAAGACAGTGTACGCCTGTCAATAAGTACTACAAAATGGTCTACAATTCTAGTATACAAGACCATTTGCAATTTATAGACCTCGTTACAGAAAACAAAGAACTGCTTGGCCCACACTTGACTTACCTCCATTTTGACCAAGAAATAACAAACATACTGGCCACATGAAAAACAAAATTAAGAAGGTAATCCAAAAGCTGTCAAGAACTTCTTTTTCATTAAAGCTGTTTTCATTGCGCAATGAAAGAAGGTTTATTTATAGGTACCCACTCGTACCTAAATACGTAACGATAATATCGTCCCCAAATCAGTGTCAACTCAATATGGCCTCTATTTGCCTAGTGTCACTGTGTCCTCGAACTTACCAACTAGGGTGAGAAGTCAAGTGTGGACGTGGAAAAACACCTTCATACAGGCCTTTCACAGTTATTTTATCTCTGACAGCAGCAAACCAACAGAAACCTTATTGCAACGAGAATAAAGATAACTGTGATTTTGGCAGACTTGTCAGTGGCAGCAACTCAACAATAATCTTAGCACATTGAAAATAAAGATCACTGTGTTTGTCCCAACCCAAGTCATGGTCTACCTGTCTGCCAAATTTCATCGAAATCCGCTCAGACGTGAAAAGGTCACAAACAGACAGACAGGGTTCTTTTGTAATACATAAGGGTGGTTATAAGGGTGGCAGGGACGTCGACGTGCAACCTGTTATTACCAACGATTCATTACATGATTCTGAACCCCAAAGAGTTAAAATTTTACGTAGATTATCAAAAAAATGCAATTCCTACGCTGTCAAAATGTATGGAAAAGCGATCTTTTTCTTTTTTTTTAATAACAGACGGAAATTTTTAACGCAGTGCGTGTACTGAATCCATGGGAACGGATTGCGCGTCGATGTCCGTACCAGCCTGAACATCTCTGCCTACTCCTTCGGGAGATTCGTAAGTAGGTGTGATGTAGCAATTTCTGTTCACACCGTGATGTACTGCAACTATGGAGCTACGCAGACACCTGTCCCACCGCCGACGAGACTACCGTCAACGATTTTCTCGCTCAAGAAATGTACAAAAATAATGTTAGGTCTCGTGTAGTTAAAATACTGGATGTTTTTTTTACAGGCTCCAAATTTTTTCAGAGTGTTCTACTCATGACTATGAACAACTTTCACTATCTATGGGACTAACTCTGAAATCACGAAATCAAAATCAGCTGTTTAATACAAAAGTTCAATACCTACTTGACCAAAATGTTCATACATTTTGGTTAAGTAGGTATTGAACTTTTGTATTAAACAGCAGATTTTTTTTCGTGATCTCAACGTTGGTTCCATAATTAAAGTTGTTCATATTCATGGGTAGAACATCCTGTAAACATTTGGAGATAGTAAAAAAATATGCTGTATATTATGTATACATAAATGATTCGCCGACTGTTCACACCGCTGGCAGCGACAAGAGATATCAAAGAGAGTAAAGAAAGAGTCGGGTACTCGCTCGGCGACACCCACTTAGCGGGCAGAACACTCGCTAAACAAAAGGGATCGCCATTTTGACAGTTCAACAACATTCATTGCGTTATTTACGTTGTTGAGCAGTCAATTTTTTCGAACATATGAAGTAATGTATTAGCAATATCCTTCAAAATGATTCAGAATGTGATAGATTGAAATTGTGTTACGTAATTAGGGTGATATCATGTTAGCACACTAACGTAGGTTGCATACAAAACGATCACAAAACTTTAATGATCCCCTACAGACATCCAGGAGCCAAACATCTGATAACTTATTGCTTTTGTTATTAAACCATGAAGGTGTTATGTCATTTAAAAATAACTCCGTTACCTGTTAATGAACTACTGCTCCATTAGAAGGGCGCACTAATTTAGAGGCTCATCGCCATAAACAAAGTGTAAACTTGTGTTACAAAGCCAGTGGCTGAAGACATTCTGCTGGTCGATTCTGGAAAAATCTCACCGTAAGCTTAGAGTGAGCTGTGAGTCATGCTGATGCTAGGGATTGACACTATTGGTGACTCACTCCACGCTCACTTCACCCAAGTTATGACGGTGAGATGCCGGTCGATTCTGGAAAAATCTCACCGTGAAATCATAAGTGAAGTGAGCACTTAATAGTGTTAATCCCTAGCGAATGACAGCTCACTCCACGCTCACTTCACCCAAGCTTTCACAGTGAGATGGTTACAGAATCGCACGGCTGGTTACAGAATCGCACGGCTGGTATATCAACTACCTACCAATGGTAAGTATTCGATAAACGATCACTTCAATTATATGAACCCGTTATCTGAAGATCAAAGGTAGGTAAACAAAAACAAAATGTTTATTGAAAGTATTTTTTTTTTCTCAGTATGCGTACAATAGGGATGTGGGTTCTGCATTCATATTTTTCATCGAATTACTACACATTTGTGGCGTCATCTTATCGACATTGCAGATCTATATTGCTTGCTAAGATGCTTCATCTCGGTTTTTGCAGTGATTGTTGCAAATCGTAAAAAAGGAACTATGCGGGTAGTTACCAATACCAGATAATACTAATATCTACATATCATCACGCCTGGTTACTATGAAGGGTTAAGCAGAGGTGTACCTATTGTACGCACAAATTTCGTTAATTTGGGAGTGAGCGTATTACCACCAAACGGGCACAATTATTCAGACTCCGGACTGCTAATGAGAAGTTCCAGATGGAAAAATCCAATAACACTGCCCGACCGCGGAATCGAACCCAAGACCTTTTGCTCAACAATAAAACAATAACGCTCACAACCACTATCCCTATGAGGCAGTCGTTGCAGTAGCCCATTATGTCTAAATTGTATATAATTAATTATGCAACAGCAGTAAGATCAAAAAGTCAATTGTAAGAAAATAGCATTAAATATACCTACGAAGAAAATAACACTTTTTGTCATCGAAATGAGAAAAAAAGCCCTTTTGAATAAGAAGCTTCTTAGATATCGATATAATGAAAGTCCCAAAATAAGAGGGCCTAGCACTCTTACCTGTGGCATGCCATTCAAAACTGCTCAATAAATTGACCTAATGGCTTATTTCGTTTGGTTTATTTTTAATGACGACGGTATTACGTACCTGACCTGAAGCTACTTTTCCCATAACCATAAACATCTCATAATTTACTAAGCAGGATAGTGAGGTGTGTTCTATGGGCCCTAATTGCCTGAAATAAAGGAAGAAATAAATAAATAAATAAAATATACATTAAAAAAATTCATTAATAAATTAAATATGCATTATTGTATATATTTTTCTGTTCTGTTTTTTTTTCTTGTCTATTTATACATGTGTGTACGTAAACGGTAAAAATAAAATACAATATATGGTATCAAAAGCTGGTTCAAGTACCTGAATTACCGGATTTAAATTGGAGGATTATATTTATGTCATAAAACATCAGTACTTAATCTACTACTTAATCTAAAGTGCTTTATTTGGTTTGAAGCTTTGTGCAATATCATTACTTGAAAAAAAAAACTCCATTAATATGCCGAAAGCGTCAGTGCTCGCGAAATTCATTTTTTTTTACTTTTTTTTTATATTTGAAGGTCAGTATTAGAATGGATGTTGTTCAAAATATAGAATACAATATAATACTCTTTATTATGTACACCATATAAAATATGACGGCAACAGGTATGTATTTACAGAATTATAATTAATGAAATCATAAATACAACTCCTCTAAGTTCAAATTACCCGATTGAATTATAATTTCATGAAATCGTGACATTTGAAGCCAATTCTAATTTCGAGAGATGTATTGATGATTCTTATGTGTATTTGTTACGGTCGGGAATCATATTTTGATCTACATACAACCTGACAACGACCAGCAAACTGCAAAAAACGTAAGAAAATTTGAATTTTGCGGGCTACCTTGGCGCATAAGTACGTAGGTGCTAGAAACATAATCTGTTTTTCCGTAACCATGGCACAGAAGTACAATTCCTTACACAATTAAGATAAAACTTACATAACTATGGTCTATTTTGAAAACAATAGACTTGTTTTCAATCAGTTTCTAGGACATGCTAATAAATATCTGGGACAGTTATGTCATTATACACGTTTAGTTTTTCAGTGGAAACCCAATTATATTAATGTTTATACAAGTGTGTTCTGGCAAAACAAACTTATTGTTTGGACCTATGTGCGTAATATAATACTAATTATGTATCTAATAATTGTTTAATTTATATTGTTTATTTTTTAACGGCTTGTTTATTGATGGAAAATGTTTGTATTTTCTTCTTTTTTGATATCTATAAATAGCAAGATTTATTGTAAATTAGCTACTCCAGAAGTAACCGTACTGAATATTAGCAAACCGATTCATCGATACAAATAATACGGAGTAGGTATATACATAACTGAACTTTTTTTTTATTGCTGAATGCGCCCCCTCTTGACCTCAATCACGCCTGATGGAAAGCGATGGATAAAGTCTATGATGGAAAGAGTGTGCGTAGAAGATGCCTGTTCACTCTGGCTTTGAAAGCAGATGGGTTCAAGGTGGAAGGGAACATAGACGAATAACCCATCAGTACTCTTGTCGCATTGAATACGAGCAATGTATTAGCAGGCACTTTTTCTCTCTAATACAGCTATAACATAAATCAAAACTAAAACTTTCTTATTTTCCTGGAACAGCCGCAGATTACAGGAAGCGTTCTAAGTTTGCAGTCCACGAGACGCGCCATGGTTATTATAAACACATTATATCACCAGCAATTAACGGTAGACATTTCAAAACTCTGAGATAGCTTATATACACTAGTTTGCATTTGCAATGTGGCTTTATAGTGACATCTATATGATACAACTCAGTTTGTCAAAGTGTTGATGATCTAGATTTATTCACCACCAGTGTCACTAAACTAAAAAAAACATTGTGTAACCTTTTCTTCAATAATCACTGACACTTCTTATGTTCTTTTTTAAATTCACTCCGAGTTCTTTTTACTTTCTTCTATCTGTCTACTGTCTTTTATTCTAATCTAATGCTGTCTGTGAGAACTTGTAATTGGCCTTCTTAAATTATTTTTCAACTACCTGTAACCTAGCTGTAAGTTCTCCTTTGACAATAAAATAAAATAAAATAAAATAATCTACCAGACGGCGCTGGGCCCGCGTGGTAGATTACGGGCCGCTCTCTGTCACAAAAAAAAAAAAACACTCGTATTCCGTATCCCAGCAGTGGAAACGTTATAGACAGACTAAGCGATTATATGCTTATGTTTTTAGTATTCCTGCATTTGATGTAGATGTTAAACGCATGTGACAGGAGTGGGTTCACAGACAGGGTTCGAACTCATAACCTGCCTCACACACATACACATTTCCAGTTTTACACGCGCACTTTGTTTAACTTTTAAATACCCATTATAGATTTAAGATATTTTATTTGTATAAAAATGGTAAAATATACATAAACAAGTATTTATAAAGTACTACTAACGCATGGAAGAGCGGAGTCCCCTAATACAAGCTTTATACGCTTAAAAGGAGGCTGCAATCACCACTGATGTAACACGAAAACTTGTTGATTCCAATAAACCTTTTTCATTTTTTCATTTTCAACACGCTTATTAGTTTCACTTGTATGTTTGTATGTAACTGACTCGTTTGGGCTCGTTATTTCCCCACTTTAAGCGATCAGATTTACTTTAAACGTTTTAGACTTATCAACGACCGACGACAGTACAATATTTTGATTAAAAAAATTGAAAAAAAAATTGTTTAACAAAACTAAAAAAAATATAGTTTAAAAAAAACTAAAAAACACGCTTTAATAGCAAATCGAACTAAAAATCAGAAAATAACTTTTAATTTATATTTTATTCAACTGTTATAAAAAGTATACTAACTCAATATGTTTCAATAATTTTCAAAAATTCTAAAATAAAAATAAAGTTATGAAAAGAAAATGAATTTCATTGTAAAAAAAGCACGGGGTGCTCGATATTGATTGTTGTAAATATATAATAGTAGTTATTTGTAAACGTAGAGTTAGTATAGAAATATGATAAAAAACACCCCGATTCGGAATAGTCTAACTATGATTCTTTACGTCATTATTGATTTAGAAAGAAAGAAAAATTGTTTATTCTGCACAAACAAAACCCATGTTACATATAAAAAAGACATAAAATATACACATACAACGTAGTCAAAAGCCTCACAATCATATAAAATGTTGACAATTTTGTCCATTGCTTGATGTCAGGGCGAGGGACCACAGACAACACTGACAATACATGAGTACAAAATAATCCGTGATTGGACCGAGACAAGCAGATGATAACAATCAAAACAGAGTGGAAAAATAACTACTTTTGTAACAAAAAAAACAACAGGAAACGAGTTATGCGAACATAAATGTAGGAAACAGCTGATATTTTTTTCGCGATTTCAAGTTTGGATAGTAAAAGTTGTTCGTAATGATGATTACAATAACCCCTTATGAGTCTGTGCGTTAATTAAGTTACAACTTGTATAGGTAAGTTCAAGACACATCCGCCTCTTAAAGCGGCATACGAATATTTACAATATTAGGTACACGTGGGTATAAAACCTAACTTATGTACTACTTATATATAATCGAATAAACAATACAAAACACTTAGGGCTTTATAACACTGGCGATTTGCAAGCGAGTCCAAAGCGAAGCGAATGCACAGCGCGAACTCGCCGCGAAGATGCCGCGGGCGCGCAGTGAGCGTACATTCTGGCGTCGACGACGCTATTCGCGGCGAGCTCGCTGCGAACTCGCGGTGAGCTCGCTGCGCACTCGCCTCGCTTTGGACTCGGTTGCAAATCGCCAGTGTGTGATAAATCCCTTAGACTATGGACATTAGCCGATCAATTCTGTAAAAATCTCACCGGCAAAGCTTAGGTGAAGTGAACTTTAAGTGACCTTTCAATGGTGTCAATCCGTGGCGTCAGGTGGAATGACAGCTCACTCCAAGCTCATTCCATCTGGGTTTTACCGGGGAAATTTTTACAGCTCAGACCGGCTAGTCATACACGCCGGTTCAAGTACTACGTCTAGTCAAGAACCCACCAAATGCAAATGACGACGTTCTCATTTTTGGTCAGTTACCTTATATCCACGCCTATTTTACCTGAAGGCGTAAGCAGAGGTGCGCAGTGCGAAGTGCACGCATTTTTTATATAGGTAGCTAGGACCTTTATTAATTAAACGGACATAAAGTTAGGCTCCGGGCTACCACTGAGAATTTTATAATGGGATTAGCCAACACTATACAAGCTGAACGCGTAACACACCATCAAACAATCAGCCGGTCGATTCTGTAAAAATCTCGCCGTGAAATCATAAGTGAAGTGAGCACTTAATAGTGTAAATCCCTACCATTACGGAATGTCAGAGCTCACTTCCCGCTCACTTCACCTAAGTTCTCACGGTGAAGTTTTTACAGAATAGCACTGCTGCACCCTAATTGCGTATTACACTATTACTCTTAATTTGAATAATTTTGAAGCATATAGCTAATCCATTGCTAAATATGTTCGAAAAATGTGTCTGCTCGACAACGTAAATAACGCAATGAATAATGTTGAACTGTCAAAATGAATGCCATTGCTACTGATAGTGTGTTACGCAATTACCCTGCTGTATCATTTTTAAGGATATTGTTAATCCACTGCTTCATGTATTCGAAAAATTTGCCTGCTCAACAACGTAAATAACGCAATGAATAATGTTGAACTGTCAAAATGAAAGCCATTGCTACCGTTAGTGTTACTCAATTACCCCGCAGGAGTAAGTACTCAAATCGTCATCACTTGCGAAGTGTTTTCCCAACTATGATGGGGTCTGCTTCCAGTCTAACCGATTGCAGTTGAACAGGGCCGTCTTAACCATACTGGGCGCCGGGGTGCGAAAATCAGCCGGTGCCAACAAAAAAAAAAAATAAGCTTAATTATCGTCTTCCATTTTTAACTCGCTTTTATAGGAATTTTTTGGAGATGGTGACATGCGGTTACAGCCCTGGGGTTGTGCGGTCATAATGGAGTGATGACTTGATCGGCTTGCGCCCCCTAAGACCGTGCGCCCGGGTGCTACGCACCCGTTGCACCCCCGGGTAAAGACGGCCCTGCAGTTGAATACCAGTATTTTACATGGAGCGACTGCCTATATCCCCTCTCTCGCTCTCCGTTCACAACCCAGTTACTGAATAACTCTATACCTTATGGTAAGACTTGTTGTCAGACTTTCTGGCTTCTGATTACCCGTAAAGACTGTCAAAGATCTACAAGACAGCGGAAAACCAACGGTTTAAAGTGCTTTCCGAGGCAGGAATGGGTTAGAGTCACCCATCCCATGATTGACCTCGGCATGTGTTGCTTAACCTTGAAGAAGGACCCATGCGGTTGTTATTGTTTAACCGTCTTAGTAAGTACTCAATATCAATATAAAAAATCATTTAACAGTTCCCCAAAATGCCCGCTCTTCACCACTTACTACGAGTAGTATTTTAGTTGGGATTGTTGGGAAGAAGAAGTGGCGAACAAACTCCTAACTAATTTAATACTTTAATTTAACTAACATTTTTTAACAGTTACAACAAGATATATTTTATGTTAAAAAACAAGAAATTTCACGCTGTCAAATTCGCGGGTAGAACCCATTACCAATAAAATAAAAATAAATGTATCTAAGTAAGCATACAACAGTATTTTTATAGAGCTTTATAAAAAATACAGGACTTCAGCTAAAAACTCTAGAAACTGTTGATGACATTTTAAAGAAGCCAGAAGACGAGGTTTTCAAATAATGCCGTGGTTGATTGTCAAGAAGTTTATTTCAATTTTAGTTTTGTTTATGGCCAGTTTGTAATTAAAGTTTTCCAAAGAATTATTCAGGTATAATATATTTATTACTATATTGTCTACTTTTTTTTTTATTTACAATAAGGCCACTTTTATTTTGTCGATCATTAGGAAATGGACATTTTTATTGGTTTAAATGAATAACTTTTACAATATTAATTAACACAACTATTTACACTAGATACTACAGTAATAGACTAACTAACTAATTACATATATAAATATGTTAAAAAACATTATTGTCTACTTACATGTACAATTATGTTCAAAAACATTATTGTCTACATAAATAAGTGGCTCTAGAAAAATATACCTGGAAGGATTTGGGGGAGGCCTTAACTCAGTAGTGGGAGTGTGTAGGCTAAGTAAAAAAAAAACTTTTTTTTTTATTTCCTTAAATGGCTAGGTAAGAAAACTTAAATTTCCTATCAACAAAATGAATAAGCCCCTTAAATCAATTAGGACCTATGCGAAGTTGAGTAATTATTTTAAATTATTGGGGGAAGCTTTCTCGGCAGTAGGACAGTAAGGAATCTGACAAAAAAATAAAAATAAAAGAATATATTATTAAAACTAAAACTTACTCAAACTAGCAATCACAATCTGATTGACTTTACTCCCTTCCGCACAATACTTCTTCATCGTATATTTCAACATTTTTACAACTTGGCACTATGTCTTACGAAAATGCACAGATTATAAAAAGCGCGGGCCACCGCTCGTCGCCCGGTACTGGAGCCGAATGGCCGGCAACTGCCTTCCCGCCAACCGGCCTGTGTTTGTTTAAAACTGTAATCTCAAGTTGAATCCCGTACCTACCAATAAAAGAGGCAGTGTGCGAGTCAATTAAAATCGATAAAGTTAGCAAAATAGAAAAGGAATGGTTGGATAATTGATTTTTCAGTAGTGATACAGAGCTTTAAGTTTTTTCGAGGTTCATTATCTCGGTCGGTCGGGAGCAGTGGTGGCCCCGACTTACGAATAATTGTAGTTCGTGGTGTGCGAACCCAGGCAGGTACTTTACTTGGTTTATTTAATTTCATCACAACTGCTCTCAAAACGGTGAAGGAAAACGGCATGTCCTAGAACCAAAAAATTTGAAGACGTGACATCCACCAACCTGCACTAGACCCGCGTGGTTGATTATGGTCCTCTCCCTCGCACTGAGAGGAGCCCTGTCCCACTAGTGGAAACAATATAGGCTGATTATTACCTAGGTCCATGATTTTAGGATCATCGGAACTACTATTACAGCTTATTACTTTTTTTCACATTCCTTCTTAGTCCTACAGTACCTACAAAAAGTAGATTTAGGATTTGCATACTTTCTGCGCTAAGCTGAGCGTTAAAATCCATCAGCTCGGCTTTGGGTATTTATTTTGGTATCGCCTAGTGTTATTGACAACGGACGTAGGGTTCCTACATCTTAAAGTCTTTTATTTACCTATTTCAAATAGGCACTAAAGCACATTGGACATCAAAATGTACAAAAAAATAGCAGTTCGGATTCATACCCCACTGTAATACAGTATCAACTAGTACGGGGCGTATTGTGACTGTTACTGGCGGCCTTAAATGTTGTAATGTCAACATTATACTAAATTGTACACAAATCACATCACACTAATATTATAAAGGCGAAAGTTTATCTATTAGTATGTTTGTTACTTATTCACGCACAAACGGCTGAACTTTTTATCCCGATATTCCCACGGGTCCACGGGATCGACATTTGTGCGGGTGAAACCGCAGGTCACTGCTAGTAAACAAATAAATACAAAAACATATCTTTATGTAATTTTGCATTATCATAGAAATTTACTTCTATGCGGCAGGATACGAAAATAAATATGTTTTATTATCCTACACTGCAGACATACAAAGAGGGGCCCGTTGCTAAATAATAACAGCCGCACGGGTCGATCGAACAGGTTAAGCTACGCTTGCCGCGGTTGGTCTGTGGATGGGTGACCATCTTCACATACCGAGACCCCTCCATGCCTCGGAAGGCACGTTAAGCCGTTGGTCCCGGCTGTCATTATATAGGCAGTCGCTCCATGTAAAATACTGGTATTCAGCTGCATCCGGTTAGACTGGAAGCTGAACCCAACATAGTTGGGAAAAGGCAGGCAGATAATGACTGCAGACATACACAACTAGATGTAGTTCGCAACTTTAGCGGGTCAGCCACCACCATTACTCAGAATCCTGCGCCGCCGAATAAAAATAAAGCGTGAGACACAACCTTTTTCTAATTATACTTAGTCCTGAGTGCTTCAAGTTATAAATAGACTGGATCGCGTGCAAAAACGTGGCGCAAGCACTGGCGCCTAGCTAACCTATTCATGCTTGACGCCGATGAATTATAACAGAGATTTCACATAACTTACAATAGATGGCACTTTGTAGCGGTACCAAAATGCCAACGGTACTTTTATCACAGATTTATGTGGAAGTGTAACTAATTATTTACACTAGATACTGAATTAAATGACTAACTAACTTATTGTACAAATAAATACAAAAACAAAGGACACAGACGTCGAAGTACTCGTCCGCAGCTCTGTCGACCAACTTGCATTTGCAGTTGCAATGTATGAGTACATGATTTTCAACTACAATGATAAGTTTGTTTATAAATTCATTCCAACTACGGAACCCTACATTCTGCGTGGTCTGACACGCACTTGGTCGGTTTTTTTTAGTTATTGTGAGAGGGTCAGCTAGTGTAATCCGAGTGATTAAGAATTTATTTCTCCTTAACTTAGGTGGATGACTCGTCTAATACCTATAATGTATCACGATAGTGGCGCGCATTCCCTTGTTCACAAACTGAACTAAATTTAAGTTCAGTGCATCTTTTTCTTTCTATTTCATTAAGAAAAGGAGAGAAGATAAATACCTAGTTTAGTCCTGTCAAATTAGACAGCGCCTGACTTAAATTGACATAATCTTAGTAGTCAATTTTTTTAATCACGCCTAAACTTGTCTATGGAGTATCTTAATTTGTTTTGTTGTTTTCTTTGTATGAAAGAAAATTTTGGAATTTCGAAAAACATTGCATCCGCGTGCGAAGCTGGGGCGGGCCGCTATTATGAACAAAAGTTCAGTCAGTTATGCACACACAGATTTTCGCAAACCCAAATTGCAAGCTTTTTCAAATGTTGAAGTCTAAAACATACTGCCGTGCGATTCTGTAACCATCTCACCGTGAAAACTTGGGTGAAGTGAGCGTGTAGTGCGCCGTCAATAGTGTCAATCCCTAGCATTAGCATGACTCACAGCTCACTCTAAGCTCACTACACCTTAGTTATCACGGTGAGATTTTCCCAGAATCGACCCGCTGGTTACTGTTAGCCTGCATCACCCCACTCCTGGGCAAAGTCCTCTCTGCATGACTTCCAGCTTTTTCGATCCAGGGCTAAAGTGGACCATCATCTGCCCAACTTTTTCTCAACTATGTTGGGGTCGGCTTCCAGTCTAACCGGATGCAGCTGATACCAGTATTTTACATGGAGCGACTGCCTATCTGACCTCCACAACCCAGTTACCGGGTAATACGATACCCCTTGGTAAGACTGGTTGTCAGACTTTCGGGCTACTGACGACCCGTAACGACTGTCAAAAATCCACGAATGACAGCCGGGACGAACAGTTTAACGGAAAGCATCCGAGGCACGGAGGGGTCTGGGTATGTAAAGATGGTCACCCATCTGCAGAACAACCGCGGCAAGCGTAGCTTAAACTGATCGATCGACCTGTGTGGCTGTTATTATTTTGCCACGGACCCTCAGGGCTAAAGTGGACCACTGGTCGTAAAACATACTAAAGATTTTTAATGTAAAAAGCTCCAAATCTGCCGATCACGAATAGATATTTATACCCTTTAAAAAGTTCTCGCTTCCTAGAGAGAATGACAATCCCCTTTGTGTCCTCCCACCGTTAGAAGTGAGAGGTGTTAAAACTTAGTTAACTTAGTCACAATTCTAAAAAAAGAACCTTTATTTCCGTTCCTGGAATCTGTTAACTTCAGTGTATGCCATAGGCTATGTAGATAAGTTAGTCACACGGATATAGAGAATTGTAGATAACGCAGGTTGTCTGATACTGTGTAGTGTATGCCCTGGAATGCTTACTTTTGTAAGTCGTTTAAAATTAATATGATTGCCACTGGTGGTTTTGGGCCTTACCTTGACAGTCTAAAATTATTTATTTGTACCTACGTCTACAAAAAAAAATTGTCGGGGTCAACGGACAAAAATGAACGACAAAGGTCACTCACACGTTTTGCTTTAAAAGCAATGTGTTTTGCACTCAAATTCATTGTTAACGTTGTTCGAACTGCTCGTTGGAGAGGAAAATAAAACATTGGTCCTTCGAGCCGGATCAACCGCACCGCTTCTCCGCTCGCTCGCCGATGACGATGACGTGTAGGTCGGTCACGTCGCCTGCGCGTGCCGTCTGCGTGATTGTTGGGTGCGATTCCCAACAAACGTTATCGTTGGAGATAAGAAGAATATCTTAGACTACGACTTACATCTAGATGCTCAGCATTGAAGATCCGGGGGTTCTTGCATCGCTACCTAAATCTTTAAAAATCCTACGAAAATCGCGGTTCCTTCAAAGCGTTTTTGAAAAAGTACAGTCAGTTTTCATAAACCAGCATTGCGTAACACACTTTCAATCACAACCTGAATCATTTTGAAGGAAATTCCTAATCCATTGCTTCATAAGTTCGAAGAATTTGTTAGCTCAACAAAATATACAACATTATTTTTAGTACCTATATGGCAAACCCGAAACACGTGTCTAGTATTTTTATGTAAAGAATCTATGTACAAAATTTCAAAACTGTATCATGAAAAATCACGAAGTTATAAGCTTGTTATGTTACCTGTTTGTCCGTACAAAAAGTTGGTTACCACGTAACACGCACCGCCGGCCGACCGGCTGTGACCTGTGTTGTGCGCATATGATTGCTGATTGTCGCTCGGTGTCCAACTTGTTACCATTTTTAAATATTTTTGGGGCAAAATATAACATGGTGTAAAAATTATTGGAATCGATTCAGTTACTTATTCTGAACAAACTATATTCAGGTTTGCAGTATACTAAAAATAAAAATAATGTTGTATAACTCTATGAATGTTATTTAACTGTCAAAATGAAAGCCATTGCTACTGTTAGTGTATTTCGCAATCACCCTGCCGTTCTAAAGCATAAAATCTATAGGCCACCAAAGAAAGCCCAAAATTCAGGCTTGGAATTATAATATAATAATAATAATAATAATAAATTTATTTTCAGTAACTATGCTACTTCTACAATACATCTTACATAGGGGTCTCCTTTTAAGTATGAGAAATACCTGTGCTAGGAGGCCCCGCTCTTCTAAAACTAGTACAATAGTATGTAGGAGGACAATTCCTTGTAAGATCCACGTCTTTACATCTGTGGGTTCCCTATATCCGAGGCTGAGGCCTGCCTGCTTGTCATTAGTAGGCTGTCGCTCTAATGTTCGTCACACGACGGTACTTCGGCGTAAGAGAGCTTACGATGCTTTACGTGAGCTAATTACTTTATATATAGTTAACGCCAACCAGGGAACCGGGCTACCGGCTTTTGACCTGGGTCTGTCTCTTTTAATTTGTAAATAAAAGTAGAAACATATTTGTGGGGAAAAAGGTTTTTGATTTTTTTTATTATTTTTTTTTTATTTTAGGTAACCCTAAAATGATACACTAGAAAGTGCTAGAGTACAAAGCCTTAAATAGAGGAGCCTCCCATAATTATCATGTATGTACAGACGCCAGCACATCAAGCTACTACAATCTGTCAAATTTCTTTAATAAATTTTCAACTTTATCGCTAAAGCTTTAGGTTCAAAGTTGATTGGGAAAATTTGACAGTTTCAGGTAGCTTGATGTGCTGGCGTCTGTACATATCTATTAGAGGGGCAAATCTCGTAATTCTAAGAACGTTCACAGTCTGATCTCACTCTCAATCTGTCAAAAATTCCTCTAATTTCAATACATTTTTGACATGTTTTTGACATTTCTTTGTCGCCGAGATGATACTGCGAAGTTACATTTTGACCGTTTCAAATTACGAGAATTGGCCTTCTGATGTAGGTACAGACGCCAGCACATCAAGCTACTACAATCTTTCAAATTTCTTTAATATATTTTTAACTTTATCTATAAAAAATAAGGTTCAAAGTTGATTGGGAAAATTTGACAGTTTCGGGTAGCTTGATGTGCTGGTGCTTTACTCACTTATGCGCATTATTATGACGTCCATCATCGTTCTCCTGCTCTTATCCCAATTTATTTCGTGTCGGCGCAACATGTCTTTTTCTTCCATACTTCCCTATTAGTCGTCATCTTGGTAACCACCTTTCCAGCCTCAAAGTTAGTCAAGCCGTTTCATTTTTGAGCCTAAAATTATGAGGTTCTAAAATTAAACGTTTTATGGTTCAAAGATTCAACAAAGAGTCAGCAATATTACTTCGAACTACATTTGAGTTTTAATTAGACAAATAGATAGAATTGTACTTTGAGTTCACTTATTAATGATATCAGGTACCTATGTTGGATCCACACGTGTATGATCGTAGTATTATCATTATCAATCACATTAATTAAAGGCAATATAAGCAGCATGATTGTTTAAAGGAGTAATCATGAACTGCCGTGCGATTCTGTAACCATCTCACCGTGAAAGCTTGGGTGAAGTGAGCGTGGAGTGAGCTGTCATTCGCTAGGGACCAACACTATTAAATACTCACTTCACTTATGATTGCACGGTGAGATTTTTACAGAATCGACCGGCTGGAATCATAATATGCCCTAGGGCATAATAAAGACGAAAATAAAATTGCATTTTCTTCTGGCGTTATTATAGAGGAAAATAAAATTATATTTTCTGATTTCTGAACTAATTTTGCTTTAGGGTTGATTTTTTAATAGTTCGATAACTTTTATTTGAATAATAAATAAGTATGACAGTTTGACATAGTTTTCTATGCAAAAGCTGTCAAAACGCAATATTACCTAATTCTTCAGATAAAAGTTATCTGAGAATTGAAATTCAGCCCCTAGTGAAAAAAAGGATCCCGAATGAGAGAAAACTTTACATAATTATTATGGAACATTAGAAATAATTATTTATTAGATACACAATGTTGTATGCCATATTAAAAAGACATATATTTTTATCTTTTGTATAATGTAATAGTAGCGTGCTTTCTTGTTATTTAAATACAAGCGAAATCTACATTTAAGTAGGTACCTAATTATGACAAACACACAATCATTATCGATGTATATAATTATTTAGTTGGTAAACCTTTATCAAAATATTTATATTTATAAAAACAAAAAGAATTTCGCCATCTTTTTAAGATTAATCACCTTCAAAGACTCACCTTCTTTTGACCAACAGCAGTGCTATTCTGTAAAAATCTCACCGTGAGAACTTAGGTGAAGTGAGCGGGAAGTGAGCTCTGTCATTCCATAATGCTAGGGATTAACACTATTAAGTGCTCACTTCACTTATGATTTCACGGTGAGATTTTTACAGAATCTACCGGCTGGTAACTCTAATTTCGGATTTATTCATTACGTAATCCCATCTCAATTACTCCGTAAGACAATAATTAGTATTAGCTATAGTATAAAACCTTTTTAATTGCTCTATGCAACAAACAGACGCACATGTCCATCACTTACACTATAAAGCGAAGACACGTTTATTTAAACAGAATTTATTTATTATTCAAATTATACGAGCCTGCCGCCATGAAAATAGCAATTGAATAATCAGCTCAATCAGGCAATCAGGCAGCTCAATTAGGTCATTCGTAACTTGACAGGAGTAATTGAAGTGCATAATAAGCCCATGTTCCCACTGCTAGGACACAGACCTCCTCTCAGTGAGAGGGAGTGGGCCGTAATCAACCACGCGGGCCCAGTGCGGGTTGGTAGATGTTACATATCTTCGAATGTTTGGTTCTAGGATATGCCGGTTTCCTCACGATGTTTTCCTTCACCGTTTGGAGAGCAGTGGCGATGAAATAATTTACACAAAGTAAAGTTCCTGCTTGGGGTCGAACCCCGACCTACAACTCTTAAGTCGCAGCCGTTACCACTGGACCACCACAGTCTTAAATTGTTAAGTTTAGTTATATTATAGTTTATTAGGAGCTCCTCTAGGTACCTCAAAAAAAAGGGGGTTTTTCTGTCCATTCTTGAGGGGCCGTGGTAATTGTAAATAATAAAAGCCACACGGGTCGATCGAAGTCTAAGCTACGCTAGCCGCGGTCGGTTCGTGGATGGGTGACCATCCATTACTATATGGAGACCTGCCGGTCCATTCTGTAAAAATCTCACCGTGAAATCATAAGTGAAGTGAGTACTTAATAGTGTTAGACCCTAGCGAATGACAGCTCACTCCACGCTCACTTCACCCAAGCTTTCACGGTGAGATGGTTACAGAATCGCACGGCTGATGAAACTGAAACTGAGAGAAATTATTAACTGTCCCATACAAAGCTTTAATACCTACTCGACCCTATGGGACGGCTGATTATTTTTCGTGATTACGATGTTGGTCTCGTGAAGAAATTGGTTCATTCTGATATTTGGTCACACCTTTCTGATACTTGCTGTATACCCTACAACATCTAGCAGATGAAAGTATTCTAAAAAGGTTCTAAACTTACCAAATTTTCAAATAAAAACTTTTTAGACTGCAGCAAGTCAACCCAGAAAAAGCTAAACGCCTCTCATACACATAACACTCATAAACATTTTGAAACGATGGAGCCATTACTATAAAACTGGGATTGGAACGTTTTGGAAATGGTCTAGTGAAATTCAAAATTGTATGCCATGTCCTCTGTGCTAGTGGTCAGTGCCTGTCTGCTCATCACGGTGACTGGAGTGGACATCACAACCCTGCACCATACCATCTGCAGTGCGTATGGACATCAGCTTATAGAAGCAAGGTTCGGTAGCGAAGCCCATGTGCTGTGTTTGAAGTTGCAGCCTATTGGTAAGCTGGTGGTGGTTTTAATACTTTGAAGGTGGGTTGTGAATGGGCTTCTGGCTTAGTAATAACAGCCGCACGGGTCGGTCGATCAGGCCGCGGTTGGTCCATGGATGGGTGACCATCTTCATATACCAAGAGTCAAGACCCCTCCGTGCCTCGGAAAGCACGTTAAGCTGTTGGTCCCGGCTGTTATTCGTGGATCTTTGACAGTCGTTACGGGTCGTCAGAAGACTGAAAGTCTGACAACCAGTCTTACCAAGGGGTTTCGTATTACCCAGTAACTGGGTTGTGGAGGTCAGATAGGCAGTCACTCCATGTAAAATACTGGTACTCAGCTGCATTCGGTTAGACTGGAACCCAACCCCTACATAATTGGGAGAAGGCTAGGCAAATGAAGTTGGATTGTGAATAAAGAAAGGTCAAAGAAACAGTCGAGTATCCTAACTAATATTACAAATACGAAAGTAAGTCTGTTTATTACGCATTCACGCCAAGACGGCTGAACGGATTTGGATGAAATTTGGCACATGGATAGACCATGACCTGGAAAATGACACAGGCTACATTTATTTGTTTATTTATTTTATTTATTAAAACTGTATGCACAAGTAAAAAAAGTACTGTACAAAGGCGGACTTAATGCCTGAGGCATTTTCATGCAGAGACAAAATATGGTAGGTGCAACATACGGGATAGATAGCTAGGAAATTACTATACAATACAAGAATTGATAACAATACATAGATAGATACATATATACATACATATAAACAAAATGAACTGTCTGGAGAAAAATTATCGGTAGAGGGGAAAACGAATCCAGCATATCAGCGCTGGGATGTTACGGCCAACTTCTGACTGTTCATCTTGAATCGCAGACGAAGTCGCGAGCCACAGTTATTAATAGAATATTAACAATACAGGCTAATATATGTAGGTATATGATAATAAGAATAGGACGTAAGATAGGGACACATGGAAGGATTGTGTAAAAGATGAACGAACAAATCATCAATATAAAATGAATAGGAATCGTCTACTGAGATGATTGCTTTAAATATATGTGAAAGGAGGTGAAATAAGACCTCCCTATGCAATGCAATCATCAATATTTAGGGTCATATTCAAAATAATTGTAAGTTACGGATAGGAAACAGATATGAATATTGTTTGATTGTAACAGAAAAATAACAGAAAGGAATTATTAGGGCAAGTTTAAATAGCACACGTTTATAAATTAAATAATTAACGTTGAGCTAATTAAAACATCTGGAATAGTAGAATACCATCATCACTATCACTACTTATGCATACCTATTACAGTTCACCTACTAAGATTAAGTATAACAGGCTAGGAGTGCGAAGCCGGTGTGGGTCGCTAGGTGGGTACATAATGAAACAACATTTTGATGATCGTATTTTAATTGGTATAATTGCCATAAATCAAGAAACAATTCGTAAAGCAGTTTAAACTGCATGATTTTAATAATTAGAGTTCTATGTGGATGTGACTTTTTGCTAGCTGACTAAGCACTTACAGTATTAACAATTTAGTTTTTTAATGAAAAAGAGTTTCTCAGATATTAATTTAAAAAATACTCACAACATACACACACACACATACACACACATACACTGACCTGTAAATTGCAAAAAACCTGAGACATTTTGAATTTCGCGGGCTACCTTGGCGCATCCCCCTTAACTGATACTGAGACGGCCAACGAGAGGCTGGGTACGCCTCGGCGAGGCTGCGCGGTTAGTACAAACGGCTCAAGCGGTGAGGACTGAGCATACGCAGTAAAACATGCACACACAGACAATACATGGCACAGCAATGCAATACATGCCACATTATACGCAAACTTTACATACTTCAAATAAATTTAAGTCAGTAAAAAAAAAATGTTTTGGCTAACCTGCGGTGCAGTAAATATTAATATTTTATTTTCATTAATTCATACAACATGAGACAATGTGAATAACACCTAATCATTCATATCTGTTACGTAACAGAAAAAAGTGACAGATAAAATAACGGATATGAATTAATTGCACGTGTCTAATCTACAAATCTATTTATTTCCACAACAATTCGAAATGTTATACGAATATTTTATAGTTATAACAAATATCACAATACAGCCATTTCCTAGTATGAGTATTATAACAGTAATTACTTACCGCTATTGTAAACGACTCACATTGGATATTTACTTTTAAAAGTCTAATTTTCTTCGACAACGAAACGAGCTGAAAAACTATATTGAACAAAATCCCCGAGCGTTTGTTCTTACGTTGTGTAGTGACAGCTAGTGAACTCATGTTGCCAGTATATCAAATTTCTTTATTGCCATGGAAATAATGTTAAAATAGCATAACAGAGAAGAATAACAGATATGATTAAAATCAGGAGACTCATTAATAAATTAAATTTGGAGAACACTAAATAGTATTTTATATTTTGTTTAGTGAAGTGTTGAAAGTTTAAACAATATTCTCTGAATATAGTTTTTTTTTAAGCTTTTGTGTTATCACTACATAGTATAAAACAAAGTCGCTTCCCTGTCTGTCTGTCCCTATATATGCTTAGATCTTTAAAACTCCACAACGGATTTTGATGCGGATTTTTTTAATAGATAGAATGATTGAAGAGGAAGGTTTATATGTATAATACATGCATAATATAGTAGAAAAACACTGATAATTTTAGAGGTTTCTAATGTGATGTCGTAAATAAACACATTTTTTTGCGCTTACATTGTAAACGCTGGCTGAACTATTCGAGATAGATCAAAATAATGTACTACAGTATTGTACACCTTAAAAAGTTCTACAAAAAAGTCCGCGATGGTATATGTCTATCTCTTAGGGATAACCCACAATAACCATTTTTTATCCTTAACTTTTTACGAGAAATAATGGCTTATTTAAGAAACAATTTTAGGCAATACAGCATTAATCCTTATCCAATTAAGTACCTTAAAAACATTGTGCATTTCATATAGATCATTATGGCCCTTTAAAGCATGTAATTTAAATGAATATTTTCGAAGATATTACAGATTTAAAATGCGGGCGTTACCGGCCGGGGGACTCGGCCGGTGGCGCTTGAAACTACCCAACGAATTTTGATGGTTTTTTTTTTAATAGCTATAGTGATTCAAGAGGAAGGTTTATATCTATAATACATGCATAATATATGTAGTAGAGAAACACTGATAATTTAAGAGGTTTGTAATGTGATGTCGTAAATGAACACATTTTTTGCGTTTACATTGCAAACGCTGGCTGAATCCTACGAGATATATCAAAATAATGTTCTACAGTATTGTACATCTTAAAAAGGTCTACAAAAAAATCCACAATGGTATATGTATATCTCTTAGGGATAACCCACAATAACGATTTTTTATCCTATACTTTTTACGAGAAATAATGGCTCTAAAATTATCAGTGTTTCTCTACTATATTATGCATGTATTATAGATATAAACCTTCCTCTTGAATCACTCTTATCTATAAAAAAAAACCGCATCAAAATCCGTAGCGTAGTTTTCAAGATCTAAGCATACATAGAGACAGAGACAGCGGGAAGCGATTTTGTTTTATACTATGTAGTGATCAGCATTGCACCCGTGCGAAGCCGGGGCGGGCCGCTAGTGGTTAATAATTAAATTATTTTTTTAAGTTTACCGTCAAAGACGTGGACATTGAATACTTGTATAAAACGGAACCTACGCAATGACTGGTTTAATTTTTTTTAATGAATTGTTTAGCTGTACCAAATGTTTCGTTGTTTTTTATTAAGCTCAAATAAAAATTTAATCTGTTTGTTTATAAAATTCTAGTCAGTTGTATCTCGTTATGAAAATAATTGGGTAGGACATTAAGACAATAGTAAATATACAATTATTTTGAATATGACCCATAAAATGAATAGGTATCATCTACTGAGATGATAGCTTTAAATTATATGTGAAATTGCAATGCAAACAAAAACAATAGAAATGTTTCTGATAAGACAAACACCTAAGCACTTATCTTAAAAATGCTGCAGCATTTTTTCAGCATTGTGTTCCTGAGTCACCTCATATTCCAAACAATGCAACTCGATTAGGTACTAAATTAATATTGTCATAATGGGTGTTCCTCTACACACTAGTCTTTCAATATTAGCTTTGACTTATGAAACATGATTCAGATTAAGATTCATGAGTAAGGTCGGTACATTTTATCTTAGTAGGTACTAACGAAGACAGAAGTGCATGGAGAATTCCAAACCAAAATCGTTTGTACTGGGTTTCATCGCCTTAATAATATGTCTTGGATGACATAGATGGCGCTAGTATAGTAGTTGGATTGGAAAATATACATCTCTCGTTAAAGAACATTATCTTGTTTTTTGTTTGTCACAATATTACTTAATTTTAACACAAATTCTCCTAGGACATTACAAACCTTATAAATAAAGCAAAGCACGTAATAACTAGGATTTGAACTCGGTGGCATAAAATTTACCGACACCATTAGCCACTGGACCATCGCGTCATTACGCAATTAGTTGAAATTATCCTACTCTTTGTTATATTGAAGTTGTTTAGCAACTTTAACCCGTATCATAAATCTCAAAAGAATTGAGGGTAGTTTAATATTGACTGCATAACAATTAAATCTTTTTGTTCAATCATAACGTTCTTTACTATCTTTGAGTGAGTTCAGTTACGATTGCGTTTAACAAGTTTTTAATATTTATTTTTATCATGAGTTCGCGTTCAAATATTGATATGGCTACGAGGGCCCAAATAATAGCATTGCATAATCAAGGCTTAAATTATTCTGAAATTTCGAGAGAAACTGGCTTAAACGTAAGTAATGTTTTAAAATCACTGTTCGTTATTTATTTTATTATCCATGGTTATCGATACACGAAAATAATAAATAATATATTTCCCTTATAGGTAAAGACTGTCACTTTATGGATAAAGCGGTTTCAAGAAGAGGGTTCGTTGGAACACCGTAGTAGATCTGGCAGAAGACGCGATATTGACTCAGACCAGCGTCAACTTATGGTGCAAGGTTATGAGGAAAATGGCTTTACACCAACAAGATATTACTCAGAGTTGTTTGATACATCTTTGCGGACGGTGTATCGTGCTCTTCATAGTGAAGGTCTGCATTATCGTCGACATGCTATTAAGCCATTGCTAACCGAAGCTAATAAAAGAGCACGATTGGAGTTCGCTTTGAAATACAGAAATTTCGACTGAAGCAACATCATTTTCAGTGATGAAAAGACTTTCAAGTCTAGCCAGCACGGGTGAGTTAGGTTGTGGCGTAGGAATAATACGCGTTATGATAGTGATCACGTTGTGCCTAACTCTGAATCCGGTCGTATAACAGTGAACATTTGGGGATGGATGAGTGCTGCAGGACCAGGAGAACTTACTGTAATACCCAGTCGTGCAAACAGTGTAAACTACATAGATGTGCTGAATGACGTCATGTTGCCCACCGTGCAGAGTGTTTTTCCTGTAGAAGACATGCCAGTGATAACGTTCGTGCAGGATAATTGTCCTATACACCGTTCCATAATTGTGCAAGAGTGGTTTAGCCAGCAATCGGACATACGGATTATTGCTTGGCCTGCGAGATCGCCAGATTTAAACCCCATTGAAAATGTAATCGATCAAAATGGCGGATAACGAAATATTAAAAAAAGAATATAAAGTGTTGACTATTGGATTGAGTAATAACAAAGACCGGGGTAGCTAAATTTATTTGATAAATTATAGTGATCAAATTTAGTGTAAGTGGGATAAATTTATTCACTACTTTATAACAACAAAATGTTATTACACTAATGATTTTGATTTCTTATATAATATAAGAAATTAAAATAAAAACAATATAAATATAGATTCCTGTCCAATATAATAAATTATTTATTTATTATTTTAAACAACTCGGTCCCAAAATGACAGCTATAACCCGGTCTTACAATTGTTATTGATTTTAGGTTTAGCTTCAATTTCTTCCTCGTTCTGGAACGAATACTTAAGCTATGGACCTTAGTCATAACATAATGCACAAATCAATCATTATAGTCAATACCACTAACCATAATTATGCTAAACGTAATATTTTTATAATTTATGAGTAGGTAAAATATTTATTTACAGAACTAAGGTTGCATATATAGTGAAAGCTATTATAACATTATGTAAATAAAACTAAATAATAGAAGAATAGCACAACACAGTTTTGATTTAGGATACTTATTATAATATCTATTATACAGTTTTACTTTTTTAATGTCTTCCATTTTGTAATAGAGTTATTCAGTTATAAATTTTACTTGTATTTCTCATAACAAGTGAATTAAATAATTGTCAATTGGGTGTAAAACTGTTAGGTTAGGTTATACACTGTATAAGAAAGAAAGAAATAAATAAATTGTATTCTTCTTTGAGAATTAAATGTCTTAAACTATAATATCACTAAAATAGTTTCATTTTTTATCCTTTACGAGAATTAAACTTAGTAAATCTTAATCTGTAAGAAAAATGTATCTAAATCTTCTTACATAAATGTTTCTTACTAATAATACTAATACTTACCACCAATTATGAAATTAATTTATATATATATTTATATAATGTTATATATAGTAGTATATTATGCCTTTATTCATTTATACATCTTATACCTCATATTTTTTATATTATTTATAACAAAAAATAAAATAAAAAAACGTTTAAAAATATAAAAAATAGAATATAAATTATATTATATAATAATTAAATATAAAAAAGTGCAATGAGAACTGAGTTTCGAACCGGTGCCCTGTGGAACGAGCTCTGTTATTCCGTCATGCTTATCTACGTGAGCTACCGTTCTATTTATTAAACTAGGCGAAAATTATAGCTGCTTTGTGAATGTAGGGATTTCTATTATTTATGATCTACGCCATCTGTAGTCGAATTAACTAATATGCCAATTGGCTTATTTGGTTTGGTTTGGTTTAGATGGCGCTGTATTAAGTACTCGGAAATAAGAAAATAAAATAATTTATGTTTATTTGAATATAAATATATTATTATTTCTTAGTAATTATTTTAGATATTAAAAACCTTATTATGTGCCTCTGCATATTAAGGTATTAAGCTTTGCAGTGTTATTTTCATGTTTGGACAGCGCCATCTAGCCGTCTCTTGAAAAGTAATGAAACGTAATGCAAAACCTCACAGTCAAATGTCGACCTTAGGCTCTCCATGCACTTTTGTCTTCAATAGTACGATAGAACGTCGTAATAAAACCGGTTATTCCGTTTATTCAGCCCAAAAAATCCACCCTAAGGTGGATACGCGGAAACCCATGTCCAAAAATCCTCCCAAGTCTATAAATTCCGTTTATCCAACTAGACCTAGAGTGGATTCTCGGGCATGCGTTTCCGCGTATCCACCTTAGAGTGGATTTTTTGGGGTGAATAAACGGAATAAACCAACAAAATTGTAAATTTTAAATATTATTATGAAATGTTCAATACCAATCTTGCGCTGGCAGAACTGATTCAATTGGTAATTTTGTATATGTAGTGTTTTTGTCACCAAGATACAGGCTGTGCCTAGTTTGGGACCCGCTACTAAATTAGTCCAAAAAAAATCCAGTATAAGCTGGACTCTTATTCTATTGAAGCTCTGCACTCCGATCGGTCAGCTCAAGCTCAAAGTTATGTAAGTGCAGCCAATTGAACCATCTAAGTAGGTTACATGCTACAAGTTTTTTTTTTTTTTTGGTCCATCTAACTATTTACTAACCTCCTGCCCTATCCCAACTTGTTTGCGGTCGGCGAAGCACGTCTTTTTCTTCCATGCAATATTTTACGGCTTTATAGAGCGTCGTTTGAGCAGCGTTCCACAGTCTCTTTCTAGAACTCAATCTATCTTTTATTATATTATGAAGAGGTAACATTTATGAGTTTTTATGTATGAGGTAATCTTCGGAACTACTACTACAATCTGTCAATTTCTTTAATAGATTTTAAACATTATCTCTGAAGCCTAAGGTTCAAATTTGATTGGGAAAATTTTATAGTTTCGGGTAGCTTGATATGCTGGCGTCTGTACATAAGATATTTAAATAAAAAGTACATAGGTAATAAAAATGTCTTGTTTCAACATAAAAACAAGAAATTTCGCGTGGACGGAATCGCCATCTAGTGAAGCTAGTGTCCCATATAACTTGTTAGAACTACGCAACACATTAAATAATGTTGTCCCACATAAAATGTGATCATGCATCATCAGAACGTTGTCAAACCATTCCTTCCGTAATTTTCAGGCGCCTCGCACCTAACAACGCGTACCTCAACCCTGTACCTGGCGCCTGTAACCCCTGAGAAAGGCCACCAGACTGCTGACAGTGACATCCAGACCATTGTCGCGAGTAACCCGCTGTCCGACATCAGCATGGCGTATGGGTACCCAGTCATGGACCCGTCGTCAGGTTCCGCTGAAGGATACATCGGCGAAGACCATCAGTTCTATGGAGTTCTACATATGGGTTGATGATTATTTTGATAACCACATCTCGCCAGTAATCCCAGAAGGTTTAGGCTGAGGCGTACCAGCACCCTAATTGCGTAACACAATTACTCTCAATTTGAATCATTTCGAAGCATATTGCTAATCCATTGCACCATATGTTCGAAAAATGGGTCTGCTCAACAGCGTAAATAACGCAATGAATGTTGTTGAACTGTCAAAATGAAACCCCATTGCTACTGATAGTGTGTTACGCAATTAGCCTGCTGTATTATTCCCACATTTCACAAGTTATGATTAAGTCCCATATGTTAGCAGGCGAGCCTATTACCAGTGTTAAATGCTTACCGCCACCTATGGACGGCTGCGCTGCTGCAATACCAAGGGAATCAGAGATACGATGCCATCCCTCTCAGAGACAAAGCTGTATTGAGGAGATTGAAAGAAGAAAATGAGAAATGTCATGTGCCTGTAATTAGATTTACTCACACTGACACCCATATCCTGCGAACAGCCGTACGATTCTGTAACCATCTCACTGTGAAAACTTGGGTGAAGTGAGCGTGGAGTGAGTCGTCAATAGTACCTATGAATCATCAGCATCAGCATGAGTCACAGCTCACTCTAAGCTCATTCACCTTAGTTATCACGGTGAGATTTTTCCAGAATTGACCGGCAGGATCAAGTTCTACTAACCTTCCGATGGCAACAACAGATATTTAAACCAAACATTATGGGACAGTAAGGGATCATTGATGAACCCGATTAGGGTTCTTAGATTTAAGCAGACGGCCCGCGTTATACAGTTTTGATATTATAAGCGTGAGAGTTCAGTCTCTCGTCTATAGTTTTTGGCGATTCTCCAACCTTAAACACAAACCCTTAACTATGCTTAATCACAGTGATTTTAATATAACATAGGTACAATGTTGATTTTGAAAGTCGAGCAATTGAGAATATTTTCCACAGAAGCCTCAACTGTATGATAACATAAAGTTTTGGTATCTGTATTTTCAAACCCCCACTTATGAATTCGTAATTTTGTAAAGTTATGGTTTTATGAAACATCGTTATTACGTAGATGAAGTTTAGTATTAACATAATTATTCACAATTTCCTTAGCGACAGTCATCTCAGCTCAGTAAGGACCAAATTCGTCGTTTATACAAAAAACACATGATGATAGAGAATAGATGATTCGAAAGAAAAATCTGACATAATCAGTACCTACTAATATTATAAAATAATGCGACAGTAACTCTGTCTGTCTGTACCTTCTCACGCTTGAACGGGTGAACTGATTTGGCATTTGGCACACAGATAGTCCTGCACCTGCAGAAGACCTGCACCTTAATTGCGTAACACACTTTCACTTTCACTTTTTTCACTTTGCACTTTGCTCGTAAAATTTGTCTGCTACGAAATGTAAACAACGCAATGAATGTCGTTGAACTGTCAAAATGTAAGGCATTGCTACTGTTACCGTGTTACGCGGGATACATTGTTATCCCCGCTCCCGTGGGATAATTTGCGATGTCCACCACGGCGAAGCGCCCCGGCCAATCGATTTTGATAAGGTTCTGTAACTTCTTATCATTCTGGCAGGTAACCGCACTCTCCACGCGGATCCGTACGGCAAGGATGACCCGCACAAATTCTTCGGTGCGTTCGAGAACGAGAACATGGCGGTGCCCCGGTCTCGACGCGATCATGCTCAGGTGATCAGGTGAAGATGATGGCTTATTATAGTGATTGCACTGCCTTTAATATGGGCAGAGCTGCCAGAACTCAAATTCTTGATCATCTTCGTTATTCTCATACCTACCTACCCATCAGTTAGGTGTGCTACACACTTGTTCGGGTCGGCACATTCGATTCTGTAGTATTGAATTTTTACTATTATGTGTAAAACATTGTATATATATCAAATTAGTTATACTGATTGTGGGAAAAAATTGTGGTCACAATACAAATCTACGCTCGCGCGCACAGTCGCACTCGTATAAGGGTCTAGCGTAGTGGGTACTTCGTCCGTTTTGGTTTGTTTTGATCCATTTTAATTTACGTAATTTTAAATATTATTGGGATAAAATACTTATTTAAAAAAATGAGAGAAATCGATTCAATAAACGATTTCGAACAAACTACCTACTTTCATAAAATGCATTAGTTCCGTTACACATTGTACATAATATATTGAATAACAAAGCCGACCCGAAGCAATTACTACATTATATTCGGATTTCATTTGGCTCGTGCCGATCGGCAAACCGTTTGGCATCTACCTTCGCAATGTTGCAGCTGTGATTTTTACCGCCTTTTTCCCAACATTTATACTGGAGATTACCACCCGGTGTTGCCGAATAAAGCCGACCCGAAGAAGTGTGTAGCACGCCTTAACGCGCCACGCCTTAAATATCCACCTTAGAGTGGATTTTTTGGGCTGAATGTTTTGAGGTGGATTTTTGGGGTGGATAAACGGAACAACCCAAGTAGGCCAATTTTATAGTTTACTAGCGGCCCGCCCCAGCTTTGCACGGCTGCAATGTTTTTTCGAATTTCTGAAATTTTCTTTCATACAAACCTTTTCCTGGCAATATGGAACGCAACAAACAAATAATTATCCAATTTGATGCAGTCACTCGGAAGTTATGCGCGTACAGACATTTCGGCGACTTTGTTTTACACTATGTTAGGATATTGCACCAACGTTTATTTTCACTGAACTTCAAGCTAAGTAGGAGTCTTGTGGTTTATAACTAGAGTATACCTATATGTAGATATGGCTTCAAAAATTTGACTTTCAAAAATCTAAGCGCTCATCTTCTGTTCCAGTACAACGTCTTAGAAGGCGTTCCTTACTTCCCCTTCCGGATAGAAGAACGAGAGAGTGTCCCCGGGGTGGCCCGCGCGAGGATCTGTGACCTTCTACTTCTGGCTGACAAGGAGTTCTATGAGAAAGACGCTAACTCCAGCCTGAACCACGTGGTACGAAGAATGATGCATGCTGTCGCTCAAGCTGATATCATATTTAGGAACGCGGATTTTAATGAAGATGGGATCCCTGATAACATTGGTTAGCTGCAAATCTTGTTATTTTCGTTGCATATTTAGAAAGTAGGAAATCATAATTTTCATAATCAGCCTATAATGTTCCCACTACTGGGACACAGGCCTCCTCTCTGCGATAGGGAGTGGGTCGTAATCCACCACGCGGGTCCAGTGCGGATTGGTAGATATCTTTGAATTTTTAGTTCTAGGACATGCCGGTTTCCTCAAGATGTTTTCCTTCACAGTTTTGAAGCAGTGGTGATGAAATAATTTACACAAAGCAAAGCGCCTGTTCGAACCTAAGACCTACAACTCGTATCTAAGTCTTGGTTGGTGGGCCACCACTGCTTTCATCGATCAACCATCATCTTATCAAGATTTAATTAGAGTAAAAACATCACACAATTCTGGGGTTGTCTTAAGTCGTTTAGACAATTATGGACACGATAATAGAGATGGAGAATTCCTTTAATGATATTAAACAGAAGCTTCTTTTGTAGGGTTTTCAGTAAAGTACATACTGGTGCTGACATCAGAGGATACGAACAAGCGTGTGTTCGGGGACCTCCTTACAGAGAAGGCGATCGATGGACGCGCCTACCTCATGCGGTTCGCGAGACTACGCCGCCTGTCCGAGGTCTGCCTTGGAGTTGCGTTCTCTGGGCACGCGTTTCATAATAGGACTTTGGGTTTAAGGTAAAATCATCATTTAACACAGGTTTTAATGGATAAAGAGGGAAAACCAGTTCCGCTTGAACCTTCAAATGGCATTGGTTTTCCCCCCTTTTCCGTCATCAACTACGTCACGTATACGTCATCAACTAGAAAGGAGCTGATACACTTATCAGCTCCTTTCTGTTTGGTGAATGGACGTTAGCATCTTCCCCAAGTCTGGTCGAGTCAAAATTTGGTATTCTGTTACTTCAGTGATAATTATTAGAACAGTCACCTTGAGGAGATGCTGCGGCATCACCTGGAATTTGCAGGACACCCAACTTCCTCACCAACTTACAGAAGAGGTGTCGTGTTTGGGCTCAATGTTATAGACAAATAAAGACAGATGGAGATCAAGGTCTGATGATGGTGTAGGAAAGAGAGACGTGGATAAATTAGTAACTAGCTTCACTGTAGGAAAAATACGTACAGCTGCGCAGATTTAGGCGAGGCACGTGTCGATTGTAGCGTGTCTACTAGTAATAAATAAAGTCTAAAAAGCAGGAAATAAAATTTAAATTTTAAATTTTTAGGTTTCAGAACCAATCCTTGCAACTCCTATAGTATGCAAAATATATGGATCACCAAGCAAAACTATCCGCTTCGGGAATCATCGTGTATCTTCGGAAATACGAATGCGCGATGATGAGATCTAATATAGAGCTGTTACAACCACGGAAATACTTGCCTATTTACACGAAGATTGCCTAACCGCTTACCTTCTGTTTCCGTATCTACCTTAGTTTCACATCTCTCGGTGGAGGCATGGGTGGAGCAGCGGGCGGTCTGTGCGACCGGCGTGCGTACGGCCGCTCCTTCAATACTCTGGCTATAGCACACGCCACCACTGAGGAGACGGGCAGGGTTCCTGAGAGGATTGCTGCTCTTACGCTTGCTCATGAAATGGGTAACGACTCTTCACTCCTATTTTTGAATAAGTTAAAATTTGAATTCCAGTTTCAGGCGGCATCTTCATCGCATTAGCCTGTCTAAATGTGTAATGATAATATCCCACAGACGTCCTCAAAAGGCTTGTGGCTAAGTAATAACAGCCGCACGGGTCGATCGATCAGGTTAAGCTACGCTTGCCGCGAATGTACTGTGGATGGGTGATCTTTACATATCAAAACCCGTTCATGGCTCGGAAAGCGTGGTCCGTGCTGTTTTTTTTTTTATTTGGGAAAATGATCAAATAACTTCTCCCGGTCTGGGCGGAGCGGAAGGGCGTGTCAGACTTTTACTGACTAAAACCCACCCGTGTTCCTTCAGTTGCCCGTGCCAAGGGCCACGGTAATTTTTTCGAACAACCCGCGACCCCGGCAAGCATCGGCCCCAGCGGACCCCGTCAGTTATTGCTGACAACTCTTTGAGGCGCGCGTGGAACACAACGCGCCGTCGACCCTGGCCTGGTCCTTGCCTGACGGCGAACTGCCCATTGCTCGTAGTCCGCAAGCCCGCGCGTACGGTGGCCGGGAGTCAGCTCTTGACTCCCGAGACCCTGCTGTGATTCGTCGATCTTTGGCAGCCGTTACGAGTCGTTAGACGCCCGAAAGTCTGACAGCCAGTCTTACTAAGGGTCTTATTATAACCCAGTAAGTCAGTAACAGCTGGATTGTAGAGATCAGATAGGCATTCGCTTCGTGTAAAATACTGGTATTCAGCTGCATCTGGGTAGACTGAGACCCCAACGTAGTTGGGAAAATGCTACGCAGGTGATGAGATGTCCTCACCACGTGCACGACACGTGCTCGGCACGTCTTAACGCAAATTTATCAGGATATTGGCATAATGAGTTCATGTGATTACACGGCACTTTCGGCTTTGTAAAGGACTTGATGATCTCGTCATGATCTTGTTTCACCCTTCTGATTTAATCCTCTAATCACCTCCCACAAACCACACAAGAAGACTGGGGTGTAATGTATGGAGTACCTGATAAGTTATTGAGGGTAAATGGATATTGTTTTATATAAATAATTGAAGGTAGTTGAGTGGATGTAACTTTTGACCAGTCATTATACTTGTGCCCGTACGTTGCTACGTGTATTATTTATTCCCGTATCCAGAGTTCAGCAAAAAAAAAAAAAATGTAACTCGGTAAGATTACAGAGTTCGACATACACAAGGACGATTGCAGGTTATACGTCGAGCGTCTTGAGCAGTATTTTATAGTAAACAAAATATCGAGTGAGTTACAAGTGCCGACCTTAATTACCGTTATGGGTGCAGCTAGCTACGAGTTCTTGGTGAATTTATGTACTCCGGCGAAACCGAAGACAAAAACGTTCGAACAGATTGCGATAATTATGGAAAAACACCTTCAGCCGAAACCGAGTGAGTTGGCTGAACGTTATTAACTTCGTAATCGCAAGCAACTTACCAGTGAAAACGTTTCGGATTATCATACCATGACATGACATGTCTTATTTTGTTCCACCACCGTTGTTTACAGCTATATCAGATTCTTCGTTCCTTCAGGCCACAGTTTCGGCGCGCACCACGATGAAAACTTCCCCAACCCTGAGTGCCGCGGTTACATCATGGGTTCCCAGTCCTCGACGGCTGTCAATGGCTTGAACTTCGAGTTCTCGGTTTGCAGTAAACGACTGATCGCTGCCACGCTGAGCAGTATGAGCTATTGTTTGATGGAAGAGGCTCGGCCGTATTGTGGAAACGGTAGGCTTATCTAAGATTCGAGGATTCCTGGGTTCACACTTAGCACAAGATGTGATGTGGGTGTGGTCTTCGTTTATTCACGGATATATTCCTGATTTTCGCCTTTTCACAGCAGGGCATGCCTGTCTATTCTGTAAAAAATCTCAGCGTGAACTATTAGGGGAAATGAGTTTGAAGTGAGCTGTCATTCCACCTGATGCTAGGGGTTGACACTATTAAGCTAACTTCACCTACGTTTTCACGGTGAGACTTTTACAGAATAGGTCGGCGGACCTTTAGTTTTATGTTCTGTAGAGTCCGTTGTTTTCGTAAATAGTAGTCGAGGATCATGCCTTGGCACATTAAGATATTCTGTACGATGGAAAAAGTAGTGAGATTAGTGAATGTTAATTATAAATCTTCCTCCAACGAGAAACTCAAAGTTTATAGAGTCAGCAAAAAGCTCAATACTGCATCTACGCGCTGGTACTGACGCGTGAAAAAAATTGAAAACCTTTTCTAGGAATAGTAGAAGAGGGAGAATCCTGTGACTGCGGCCTGCCGTCGCGGTGCATTCACAAAGATCCTTGCTGCACCCCTCGAAGTGGAGGCGCATTGGTCTTTGAAGAAGGGTACTTATTTGATCAATGTTCCCAAATACCCCCTCACTTGGCCACTGGTGGCTATTGGAATTCAGGAAGTACCGAAGTAGTCAGTTCAAATTCTTCTTTTGTATATTCTTCTTTCTTAGATAATATCTCATCGATTTTGATTGTACGACTGATTGTTTGTTTTTTTTTCCTTTTTTTTCTGGTTCACCTTTTAAAATCATTTCAATGTCCATCATTACTTTAAGAGACTCTTTCATTATTTCTTTACTGAAAAAGTAATGATTATTATGGCGTTTAAATATTTGTCTAATAATTATTATGGCGTTTAACCCGTGAGGAGGCGCGCCTAATTTTCTTACACGAGTAGGCGCGTGCGAGCAAATTGCTCACACTATCATAAAATGTTTATATTTTTAGTGTTTCTATATTTATTGGCTTATAATGTATTTAAATAAATAACACAAGGTTTAGTAAGTAAGAAAACAAGTATTTTAATCAAAACTATTGAACATAATAGCAACTTCTAACGCAAATAACAAAACAACCTAGTATTAATTAATTTTTTTGGCACGTTTCATAAAAATCACAATAAAAACTGTTCCATAACAAAAACTAAAAAGTGTTATTCATCCATTAAATCTACACTAATGTGCCTCTCGAAACACACTGAAAACATGTATTTTACATGTTCGGTGCAAAGTAATTGCTGGGCGCGTGATGAGCAAATTGCCGCACGTTGGTACATGGCCTCCACAAACGCCTTGCTGCGCGGTCGCAACGCCACTGAGCGGATCGAGAATTGCGTCAGGGGAGAGGGGGTGAATATTTAGGAAGGTACTTAAGTGCTTGAATTGGTGTGGCATGGGAAAGACAAAAAATTTTTGAATTAGATTTTTGTGTGAGCAAATTGCTCATAGCGCGCCTTCTCACGGGTTAAATATTTGTCTAATAATTATTATGGCATTTAAATATTAGGTATGTCTAATAATCATTATGGCGTTTAAATATTATGTCTAATCATTATTATGGCAATTAAAAATATGAAAAACAATACGTATGGCACTCGTATCTTATCGTATCTAAGTTTTGGGCAATTAAAAGTATGTCATGTCTTTTAGGGCAAACAAAACATTCGGGCAAATGAAATTCGGGAATACGATGATTATGGTATATAATCTTCGGGTAAACAATAGACAACCATGGAACAGACCCAAAACTAAGTTATGATCGTTTAAATTTGTATTTCAGCACACTACACAAAGAAGGGTGTTCCGTGGCTCCTTCAGCGATGTGTCATCCGTCCCAAGGGCTGTGCTGCACCGCCAAGTGCCAGCTAGCAGACCTCCTAAAGAGTGGTATTGTTAGTAATATAATCCTCATATCAATCGTCGTTGTTATCTTTGTAAAATGTTATTATTGACATCCATTGTATTTACTGAATATTTTTTCTTTCATATTGTTTTTTTTTTTGGATTGCTTACCTGACTTAGGTTACGCACGACGAGATATCAAGCTATAGGTATATTTCCAGTAAAAGCTGACTTCTCACTGTACGAAAAGTCTATACAATGCGAGTTCAGTTAAAACTGGAAATGTATAGTTTGGTGTCGTCGTGCGTACCTACCTATTGATATGTATCAAAACTATAAAACAAAAACGTAAATAAATGTATTTATTGTTGTTAAAGTTTTTCTAGTTAATTCGAAATAGTTTTTTATTTCGTTTGGATAGTTTTTTATAAAGCTTTATAGAAGATTCTCATTGTAATAAATTACTCCATTATTTATTTGTAGTTTTATTTGCTTAGTGTTAGTAAGTTCACCTTTTAACTTCGCATAATCCTATAATGTCCCCACTCCTGGGACACAGGCCGCCTCTCTTCGACAGGGAGTGGGTTGTATTACCCCTACCACGCTACCACGCGGGCCCAGTGCGGGTTGGTAGATGTCACATGTCTTCGAATTTTTATTTCTAGGACATGCCGGTTTCCTCACGATGTTTTCCTTCACCGTTTTGAGAGCAGTGGAGATAAGATTATTTTACACAACGTAAAGCACGACGACACGGTTGACGCAGTGGTTAAGCGATTGACTGCTGCGCTGCGTGTCGCGGGTTCGATTCCCGCACGGAACAAATATTTGTATGTAACCTACAAGTAGTTGTTCCAGGTCTGGCTGTTTGTGTATGTGAGTTTAAATGTTTGTAAACGTACCCACAATACAGGAGAAATTTTCCTAGTGTGTGCCAACGCTTTAAAAAAAAAAAAAAAAATTGCGCCTGCCTGGGTTCGACCCACGATCCACAACTTGTAAGTCGAGGTAATTACCGCTGGGCCACCACTGCTCTATGAATAGAGCAGTGTCAATTGCGAGGACTCAAAAGAGATGAAACTTCGAGCTTAAGAGTAAAAGGGAGCCCGAGAAATTCAAATTTTCTCAGGTTTTTTGTGCAATTTGGAGGTCATTGTACAGAACCTGTAGTGCTATTCTATGTATAAAAATCTCGCCGTGATAACTTACGTGAAGTGAGATTCAGTAGACTAATGCTAGGGATTAACCCTTAAATGCATAATGTTGCCATATGGCAACAAAGTACGTCATTTAATTTTTTTAAGAATGTGATAGCTGTGAGTTTCTGAACGCACCTCTTTTTGTCAAAACAATACATATATTTACTCTATGAATATTAATAATAATATATTTATTTTTTCTAAATTCTATTGATTAGTACCTAAACAATATGCGTTTTTTGCAATACGATATAATAAATCATGCATTTAAGGGTTAACACTATTGACTGCTCACTTCACCTATGATTTCAAAGTGAGATTCTTACAGAATCGACCGGCTGCACCCTAATTGCGTAACACACTATCAATTTCAATCTGAATCATTTTGAAGGAGTTTGCTAATCCATTGGTTCAAATTTTTGAAAATGTGTCTGCTCAACAACTTAGATAACGCAATGAATGTTGTTGAACTGTCAATATGAAACCCATTGCTACTGATAGTGTGTTACGCAATTACCCTGCTCTTGTATGTTGATTAAATTATGATTGGCGACCGTAACAAGTACCTATGTATCAACATCTGGGATGTGTGACCATCTTTACATACCGAGATCCCTCAGTGTCTCGGAAAGCACGTTAAGCCGTTGGTCCCGGCTGTCATTCATGGATCTTTGACAGTCGTTACGGGTCGTTAAAAGCCCGAAAGTCTGTCAACCAATCTTAATAATGGGTATCGGATTACCCAATAACTGGGTTGTGGAGGTCATACAGGCAGTCGCTCCATGTAAAATACTGGTATTCAGCTGCATCCGGTTAGACTGGAAGCCAACCCCAACATAGTTGGGGTTGGCTTTCACTACTTCTTCTTACTTATTCTATGTTCCTGGCTCAAAGACCAACCTGGGTCACTACGCCGCTGTACCAAGACTTTGTAGGCATTATAACACGCTATCTAAAACAACAAATTTTGACATCTGCGAATCTCTTGCTAAGTATAAGAAATGTCTTAAAGTTTTGTCTATCTGTTAATTGTTATTATTATTTTTTTTTAACTTTTCATTTATAAACAGTAACTAATGTGATTTAATCTTAATTTTCTTAAACTTTTTATTCATATTTTCCTAGTATTATAACTTTGTTCTTGTTAGCTTAGATGAAAAATTTTATTATGCATGCTGTGGTCTCCTGTAAGTGAAGGAGTACACCTACGTGATACCTATGTAGTTCCTAATTTAGTTTTAATGGTCTGTGTACATCTTTTGTTGGAGATCCTAAATAAATAAATAAATAAATAGTTGGGAAAAGGCAGGCAGATGATGATTGTTATATGAACGGCACCCTAATTGCTTAACACACTATTACTCTCAATTTGAATAATTTTGAAGCATATTGCTAATCCATTGCTCCATATGTTCGAAAAATGTATCTGCTCAACAACGAAAATAACGCAATGAATGTTGTTGAACTGTCAAAATGAAACTCATTGCTACTGATAGTGTGTTATGCAATTACCCTGCTGGTCACTGAAAACTAAGTACTTGACGTTATCTATGCGTGTCCAATCGGGCATAAAACTATGCCTGAAAAGCGCTGTGTCCTAGCAAAAACTAGCCCTGACCCTGGCAAATCGTGTTAATCGAACACATAGCAACAATGAGCTCAGCTAGAAATTCTCATAGTATCACGTGACAGTCCAGTTAGTTCTAAGTGAGCTCCTCATTAGAGCAGACTCATCACAATTTAGTGTTCTGTAAACATAGAGTATGAAGAAATGGAGTGAATCTCAAAAAGAGAATGCTCAAATGCCCAAAGGTTGTGCATAACTAATTAGGAGCTGTTTAAAATAGGATGAGGAATAAGAATCATTATCCTAATACAATGCCCCAATAACTGTAAATACTGTAAGTGTAAGGAAAAACAGTAGCGTTTCTGAAAACAATCAACGCCACTCAGAGCAAATAATGGCAGACTGATGCTGGAAACTTATTGCATTTTCCCGCACATTAGCACTCCAGTTATTACAATTGCCATGCACTGTAAGTGTGCTCAGTTTTAAAATAGTACATTATCGATTGACAAAGTTATTTTAACAGTGACATTAGGAGCTTATTAACATTACACTAAATGTTATCCAAGCTTAAAGTATATTTTAAGCTGTAATCGCATTCGTGTTGATAAAACGATTCCCACCTCAAACTTATTATCTAGGAACTCATTAAAAATACATTTATCCAAAAATAAAAATTGGTAAAATACAGTATTATTAGTGGGCTTTTACTTCGTCAAAATACTACTTCTGCCCCAAACATTGATGTAATGATACCTACATAATGTGGTATCAACAGCTGAAGTAAAAAAAATCAACTAACGTTTGGAGGCCACTGTATCTTATAGTCCTTTCCTAGAACAAAAAATTCGAAGACATGTGACATCCACCAACCCGCACCGGGCTCACTCCCTCTCACCAAAAGAAGGCCTGTGTCCAGAAATGGGAACATTGCTGGCTATGTTTTGCTATAGTCCTTTGCAAACAACTTAGACTTCGTGCCGATTCTAAAGCCCTAAAACATTACAGACACAATTCCTCGCTATTATTTTTTTGTTGTAGGTTCAACCCAGTTCTAAATATTGTTCATCCCTTAATACCGAAGCGTGCCGGCTAGATGATTGTGAGCATCTCACACCATCTGCGAATTCTGTTCGAGTAAAAGCCGTCATCTTGAATCAACATGACCTAAGCCCGATAGCGTAGCGATGCTTATTGGAATAATTGAAATCTAAAATGGACCTTGGCCTTCGATTTCGGTGTTTATTTGACATTATTCCCGAAGATTTACAGCTTTGATTTTATTTAAATACTGAGATCTTATCTGTGTGTTGTGCGCATATGATTCCGGATATGTACTTAGTGTCGCTCGGTGTCCAACTTGTAACCTTTTTTAAATATTTTTGGGTAAAATATAACATGGTGTAAAAATTATTTTAAACAAACTATATTCAGATTTGCAATATACTAATATTGTATGTTTGAGTATTTACTACTATAAGAAAGAAGGTAGATTTTTGTCAAGGTGAGTTTGATAAAGTTGCCTCGGCTCATCATCATCATCAGCTTTTATCAGTCCACTGCTGAACATAGGCCTCTCCTACTGCACGCAATTCGAATCGAGTTGCCTCGGTTGCTATGCAAAAAATTGTTAACTTTTATAAAAGTTACATTATGGCTGTCGATAAACCACGTGACGTTTACCGACCTTAAGCCCTAAAGCGCCATCTGCATGGGCGAGAGAATCACGGCGATAGCTAGTCACTCTGTACCAAAGCCTAGGACCAACGGTATTACGGCGTTATGCAACAGCTTATAATGCAACCAACAAGGTGCTGGCTTCACTCGCGCGTTCACCGTTCAGCTACTCCCCCTAAAAAGGCGCCCGAAACAGGCTCCAAGATAGAGCATTATTAGCAACCTGCCCGATCTACAAAATTGATACAATCTATAGCACATTCTTCTCACTCAATGACAACGTTCGTAGCGACGTTATACAAATGCTAAAACTGACGCTTCATTACCAGGACTGCAGAACCCAAGACCAAGAGTGTACGTGTTCAGTGCTATCAGCAAGCTGTCGGTGCGGTTTGAACGGCCGATGTCTGTCGGATGGCTCCTGCCACGCAGCTGAGTGCGCCACGCTGGGGCTCAAGGAGTGCCAGTGTGTCAAAAAAGTCAAGAGCCAACTGTCTCGTGGACTTTTTCGGGTATGGGCGAGAATTTTGTCTTTGCGAAGCTTTGAGAGGAGGTTGTGTCTATTTAAGGCGAATGCTCATCGTTATTAACTTAACTGAGAAGGATCATTTTTTTTTTTTTTATATACCTATTCTTTTTTTTTTTTTAGGGGGTTTTTATCCACAAGGATACGACAACCCCATTGTATCTTAACACTATATCATAAGCACTATACTTAAACGAATATAAAAATAAAATAATAAATCTAAGATAATTCGGGGTTCACGAATGCTAAACTACAAAATTGTTTTGCTAGATCCGATTTAGGGCGTGACAAAATCGTCTGAACCAAACCTATATCATATCTATTCAATGCATGCTCTCTTTCCAATTCTTCTCTATCTTTCCTATTTTTTACACAATCCATCAACAAATGTTGTACGTCCTCAATTTTGTTACAAGCATTACAGTTTGGCGAGTCGACTGTTTTCATCAAGAACGCAAACTTTGCCGATGGATAGTGTCCAGATCGAAGTCTTAAAGCTAACTTAACAAATTTTGTACTTAATTTGTCATCATCAAACCAAAGGCAACGAGGAGGCTCATGCTGAATGGTTTTCTGTTTTTGTAATATGACTAGGTATTTCTTGACGAAGTAGTTGTACAACATTGTTTCCTGTAGTATTCAATGTTGCCGGCTGGAAACAAAAAATCTTTTGTTTAGGATCAATACGATGCTATCAATCAAATATTGCCAGCAACTTTGATCCAATCCAGCCTGTCTCTTGCTGCCCTCCCCCAGCGATGCCATAAATCGAGGTCCGCAATCCACAGTGGGAACCATTTGTGTGTAGTCGCTTATCTTATAAGTAGTATAATTTATTACGGTATCCATAGGATAGCTCGGTAAAGCAGCCGACCACCTCCAAGGTTGACTTACGAGAATCAATTAAAAAAAAAAACAAGTTGCCTTGCCTTGCATGCACGTATTATGCAGCTTTGTTTCCGAATAAAATTGCGATCGATGCCACCGACCACTACGACCGGTCCAGTGTGGTGCATAGCAGTCATATCACGTTTTTCGTTCGACCATCGTTCATCGACTGCTCGACGGCAATCCACCGCAATTACACCTTTAAGGTGCTCCCTCACCAGGAGCATTCGCCTGTAATGTAACATTTCAAATTCGATTTTGAGCATTACATTACAATACTACCTCCCTGACTGACGAAAATTCGCGTGTAATGTAACATTACACATTGCGGAGCGGGGAGGGCCCCGCGGCCCGCCGGACAAATTTAATTACAAGTGGAGTGCATTGATGTTACAAGTTGTATCAATGTATTACACATTGTATCATTACAAGGTGCGCGCTGTAATGCTCGATTTTCCTCCCTCACTGATGTAATGCACGAATCTGGAACGTTACATTACAGGCGAATGCTCCTGGTGCGGGAGCGCCTTTAAATAAGTATTGTTTTCTTGAATTTCAGGGTTCCTTGCTAGGCGGGTTGAACATGTGCCGCATTTGCTGCGAGGTACCGGTGAGAGGCGGTCGTAACCAGTGCATACCAGCTGAGGAGGCGGCGCGGGAGAAACTGGCCAATAACAGTCCGCTGCCGGACTACTGGCCTGATGAAGACTATATAGGACGTTAGTATACTAAGATAACATCACGCTTGCAATCTCTCAAGGGAGGCTAGAGGTGTAGGTGTGTATTGCATATTTGTGCAAATAATGCGAGGTGTATTTCAAACAATTTACAATTACGTTTTGAGCGCAACTTGCAAGCACGCAGTTACGCTTTCACGCTAAAACTGCTGAACGGATTGGGATGACATTTGGCACATGGGTGGACCGTGACCTGGATTAGGACTTAGGATACTTTTTATCCAGATATTCATACGAGATGGAGACTTATGCGAGTGAAAACACGGGGCGCAGTTAGTAACAATTATAGCCATGGACAAGATAAGAAGTCTACCATACAGATGTGGAAATTTCTTCAAGAAATCTCTTCATAAATAACCTTTATTCATTCCAGCGAACGTGACAGTCCTTCTATGCGGGGGCTACGTGTGCAACGAGATCCCGCTGCGAGCGTGGCCGCCGGGCAGCGTGTGCGTGTCACAGAACCTGGTGGGGATGTGCTTGCCGGACGGGCTCTGCAAGCTGGACTACATCACGCCGCTGTCCAACGTATACCCAGATACAATGGTGATTATAATAATAATAATATTCCACAACTTTCACACAATGCCCTCTAGTCCCAAACTAAGCAGAGCTTGTGCTATGAGTACTAGACAACTGATAAACATACATAATTATATATTTCTAAATACATACATATTATAGATAAATTACACACAGACAAAGAACAAATGATCGTGCTCATCACACAAACATTTGTCCTGGGTGGGAATCGAACCCACGAACTTGCGTATAGTAGATAGTAGTCAGGGCCACTGACCACTAGACCAACAGGCCTGCCTGATGAAGTAGTTAGCATGATTTAATCGAACCTCAAATAATTCCCATTTTGTTTTCCTAAAAATAGTATTGAACACTAATACAGTGCACTTATTTTTGTAAACCTAAAAAAAATCCTATTTGGGGTCCTATAAATACTGAATAGGCAAGTAACTGTGACCAACATGTACTTGAATGCAGCGCTCGTCGGCGGCTGCCGCTCGCTTGTCACTATTCTAACCCAGCCTAACCAATCGGTTAGGTTAACCGAAAAAAAAAGGACACCCTGGCCAAATGTGGCCTTTGTCAAATGTCCTTTTTTTTTGTTCTAGTTGTGGAAAATCCTCATGGACTCCCAGGGGCGGGCGGCGGGATATGTCAGACTCTTACTGACTAAAAACCACCCCGGTGTTCCATCTCCCACCTACGCCGGGGGTCGCGGGGACGTACGATACTTCCGCAACCCCCGGCTGAGGTCAGGGTGTCCTAGCTTAAGAGCGTTTACGCCGTACGGCATTTCATACAAAATTTCAAGCCGTTGTTTTTCGAAATATGCTGCCCAAGCCAACTGGATCCTTCTGTCGGCTTCTTTCTCAAAGTTGTGTCTACCGAGCTGAATTATTTGCCCTAGATGACATAATCCTTCACAACTTCGAGAAGTGACCCTACGATGTGGATTGGAATCGGTAAGACGAGCGAATTGTAGGTACATGACTTTTGTCTTGTCCAAATTCATGCCGAAGCCAACCCGCCAGGAGGCTCCATTTAGGCTGTGCAGTAATTGATCTAGCTGTTCCAGCGTCTCTGCCATTATGACGATGTCATCGGCAAATCGAAGATGTCAAATGTACTCGCCATTCACGTTGATACCCCGTCTAGTCCAGTCCAGCTTCTTGAAGACACAGCGTCTTGAAGACCCTATCCCTAGCGTAGATTTTTTTCATGGTTCATTCATGGTTACAGTTAGCGCGTCGATGTGGGATGCCACCCTGTATTTACAAGTAGGTAAAACCAAGTTAACAATTTATAAGCATAATATTTTTTATTTCAGAACATACACATGAAGGGCCTGAAAAAGGCGTCCAGAAGCATAAAGCCAGTCTCAATAATATTTATTATTTTTTTGGTTTTGTTACGTTTAATAAAATAATGTGCATTGTCGTTTTAATCATTTTTATTAAAAACTCATATAAAATTATATAATTATTATAATACAGTTTTGTATGGCTTAATATTAAAACTAAATAACCTTTAATAAATTTCACTTTTTGTCAATCAACGACTATATTGATACGTGAGGGGTGACACACATGTTCGGGTCGGCATGATTCGGCACAACCGGGCGCCGAAATAGAATATACTATTATGTAGATAAGACATGTAGTGGTGGCCCAGTTGCGACTTACGTGTTGCCGTGGCCGTGGCTTTAAACCCAAGCAGGCACTTCACTTTATGTAAATTATTTCATCACTGCTGGTCTCAAAACGTTTAAGGAAAACATAGTGAGGAAACCGGCACGTTCTAAAAGCCAAAATTCAAACACATGTGACATTCACCAACCCGCAATGGACCCGTTGTGGATTATGGCTCACGCCGTCTCACAGAGAGACCTGTGTCCCAGTAGTGGGAACATTATAGGCTGATTATAGTTATGTAGATTTATGTTCGGGAAAAAGCCGGTCGGTCGGCATAGCTCGAATTGTGCCGAGCCGACCCGGACATGAATCAAGGGAGGGTGGATACCGAACAAGGTTTGCCGATCCGTATAATAATAATAACAATAAAATTTATTCAATAATATAAGGACTAACGCTAAATAGTTTTTCTTAAATCTATGAGGTATGAGTCCGGGTCGGCTTTATTATTCAACAAATACTGCCGAATCGATGGGGGGCTTGTGGCTAAGTAATAACAGCTGCACGGATCGATCGATCAGGTCAAGCTAGGCTTGCCGCGGTTGGTCTGTGGATGGGTGACCATCTTTACATACACACCAAGACCACTCCGTGCCTCGGAAAGCACGTTAAGCTGTTGGTTCCGGCTATCATTCGTAGATCTTTGACAGTTGTTACGGGTCGTCAGAAGCCCGAAAGTCTGACAACCAGTCTTACCAAGGTATCGTATTACCCAGTAACTGGGTTGTGGAGGTCAGATAGGCAGTCGCTCCATGTAAAATACTGGTATTCAGCTGCATCCGGTTAGACTGCAAGCCGAAAACAATATAATTGGGAAAAGGCTAGACAAGTGATGAAATACTGCCGAATCGAATGTGCAAACCCGAACATGATTGTATTACCCCCAATAAATCTCACCAACACAATATCATAATTACCACAAAATATGTGACGACAATCCTTCATTCTATCCTTCAATACTTCTCACAAAGGTTCTCGAGCATCTTAAAGTAACAGTACTTAATATCAAAGTCCATATCATACCAGTAGTTGACGGCTATACATCCATGGCTCTGTCGTACATGATGGAACCATAGACTAGGCAGATACAGACAATCTCCTTTGTTGAGACGCACGGGGTATACGTGAGCGTTCTTGTATTCGGGGTACTTTGTTAGGTTGGGGGCGAGAGGGTCTGAAAGAAAGAGAATTTTGATTGTTCATTATGATATTAGCAACCAGAGCTGTAATCTATATGACGCAAACTGGGTGCTAAGACCACCTGCGTGTGAAGATCAACTGGACTTTGAGGGTCAAGAAGTTGGAACCGCGTCACAACACGAACTTCAAGTCGTTCGTGGTGCGTGTTCCGACACATCATCTCGAGAAGTTCCTCAAGGAAGAGTTCTGGCCGAAGGGTGTTGTGTATCGCCGGTTTCGTGGCCGGCTACATGACACCAGTCAGCGAAACACGACGCCGACACTTCGTGTGCAGTAGTATAAGTTTGTTATGTTGTATTTATTTATAGTATTTTTAAGTTATATTATTATAGTATTGTATTTGTGATATTTTTTTATGTATTAGTTTATAAGTATGTTTTTAGTAGTATGTATTGTTTTTTCTATAGGCCTTAGTTGCCTAAAACAAAGGAATATATAATAAATAAATAGCTCTACACATCAGAAGGCCAATCCTCGTTGTTCGTTGTCGTTGTTGAAAGTAAATTCAACATAAACATTAAAACTTAATTTTATATCAATTTAATAATCTGCAATAATTTGTCATTTTAGTAAGATTAATTGTGATTACAAAGTCATTTATTTAGTTGCAACATTATGATCACAGGCTAAATAATAACAGCCGCACAGGTCGATTGATCAGATTAAGCTACGCTTGCCGCGGTTGGTCTGTGGATGGGTGACCATCTTTACATATCGAGACCCCTCCGTGCCTCGGAAAGCACGTTAAGCCGTTGGTCCCGGCTGTAATTCGTGGATCTTTGACAGTCGTCACGGGTAGTCAGAAGCCCGAAAGTCTGACAACCAGTCTTACCAAGGGGTATCGTATTACCCAGTAACTGGGTTGTGGAGGTCAGATAGGTAGTCGCTCCGTGTAAAATACTGGTATTCAGCTGCATCCGGTTAGACTGGAAGCCGACCCCGACATAGTTGGGAAAAGGCTAGGCAAGATGATGATGATTATGATCAAGCTTAACAATTTTTAAGTCCAGCAACACTCTCCCTGCATTCATGTACTTCTTCAACCCGGCAAGTAAAAAAATTGTAATCTCATAAATCAAGAAACAAATCTCACCTATACTAATCCAAGGTAATCCCCCAGAATTATCTAGCTCCTCGTCACATACAGGATCTATTTCCGAGTCCTCCGACTTCATTGTATTAGTGGTCACTGGTACTATGTCCCATTTGTCATCGTTTTGCTTGAATTCGGCTTGTGGGTAACGTTTGTAGGGAACGAAGGGCAGGTCCGTGGGGGGGATCAGTATGAAGTCCTTGTGACCGTCTATCACGCAGTATATGTTCTCGTAGGGATCTTTGTGCACTGGAAGAGAAAGATATTTATCAATGTAATGTGTTGCTGCATAAAAGCAGCCAACTTAGTGTATTTCTGAAAATACGTAACTTGAGTAATATAAAATAAACCCTATGCCTATTGAAATAAAGTTAACTTTGTGTCGCAACAACATATTATTCATTTGCGCAAATACACAAAGTTTAGTACCAGTAATAGGAGTAGACCACCAATCAAACAATTCAAGACTTAGATCATGTTCTCATGTCAGAAAATCTGATGCATACTTTCAGAGTGCGCGCCTAGCTTTAGAAAATTCCCCATGTAAAGTTCATTCAAATCCGTGTTTCCAATTGATATAAATTCCACTCAATGACTAGAACTATGATAAGTAATTCAAATGTTTGAAGTGGTAGCGCAAACTGAACTTTATACAACGTGTAACGTTAAATGCGCAAAACCTGAAAATAGTTTGATCAGAATAACGAGCAGAATTAATTGAACCACTTTTTAATATAGGTCACATTTTTTCAAAAAATCTTCATTAAAAACGTTGCCGTGTCTATTAATTAATAGTTCAAGCAAGCCAATGTCAGCGCAGCGCGGCGCAGCGGCCCGGTGACGACTCCTCCCTCGGTAAAGCGTTGTCGCAGACGCAAGAAACGATCAGAATGGACAGTAAAACTAAAACAGCACATAAAACCTTTACATTTTTTTTAATGACTTATTTTCTCTCTGAAATAGATTAATTGAATTAAAAATCAGTTGGGGTGTCTGAGGTTTTGCGCATTTCGCATTTAACGTTACACGTTGTATGTTGATTTTAAAGTTGTTTTTCCAAAAAACACTTTTTGATTACATGGTTGTAACGAAGTATAAGTATATTTGCTATGCATACTTGAGGTAACAGCTCTCTCATCCCCCATCCAGAAGTTGACAGCATCCGGCTTCTTGTCAAAGGCTTCACTAGCAAATGGTATGTCCGCGAAAACATCTGGTAGGAGCTCAGGGAAGTCCGTTGTTAAGTTGGAGTTCTGCTTCTGAATGTACTGAATATAGTTTTTACTGGAAAACAATATTGTAAGGAGTCAAAAAAAAAATTAAGATTCTAAAATCTTAATTTTTTTTTAAACATGACTTAAAGTCATTGACCACATAATGACCGTTGGGCTATCCCAACGGTCATTGTTCTTGAGTGGAGACTGCGACTCGGCAAACATAAGGTAGGACGCCCTCAGGCTAGGTGGAGCGACGATCTTTGGATGAGAGTTGCCGAGAATCGAGCTGAATGGCATGCAATTGGAGAGGGGCCATTCAAGTATTACGTAAGCAGATTTTTGCAATTATTAACTCCCCCCCTACCCCTCGTCAGCAAAAGTAAGCAAAGCTCCCCTCTCTCTCTTCAGCTTCCCCCCCCGCCCCGCCCCCCGCCATGCTTACGTAAACCTTGGTAGGTACATGCATTTTTCAATGTGTTATGGTTTCTTTATTGATTCATGAGCCTATTGCTCTTATAACTATTTATTTAATTATTTCCGGGAATCCCTGAAAATGCGTTTCGTTTTCAAACATAGACAAGTAGGGTTGCCATAATATTACGTGTTCGAACCAAAAATTGACTAAATTTTGTAGAAAATCCGAAAAAGTGATGAAATAAATACTGCTGACGTAATCACCTTTCGGACCCCCCCCATCCCTCATGTCATCAAATATAAGCAAAGCAAAGACCCCCGCCCCCTTGTAGTGCTTACGTAATACTTGAATGGCCCCAGAGGCCTATGTCCAGCAGTGGAGTTTTAAGTGTGAAAGTAATTTTATTCAATGGAGATGATAATGATAGTCATTTGTCATTAATGGTGATGATATTTTGCCTCCCTCATCATACTGCTGGCCTTAGGGCTTATTGCTCCCAGTTATATAATCATCATCTGCCTAGCCTTTTCCCAACTATGTTGGGGTCGGCTTCCAGTCTAACGGGATGCAGCTGAGTACCAGTATTTTACATGGAGCGACTGCCTATCTGACCTCCACAACCCAGTTACTGGGTAATACGATACCTTGGTAAGACTGGTTGTCAGACTTTTTGGCTTCTGACGGCCCGTAACGACTGTCAAAGATCTACGAATGATAGCCGGGACCAACAGCTTAACGTGCTTTCCGAGGCACGAAGTGGTCTCGGTATGTAAAGATGATCACCCATCCACAGACCAACCGCGGCAAGCTTAGCTTAACCTGATCGATCGACCTGCGCGGCTGTTATCATTTAGCCACGGGCCCCTCTCTCCCAGTTATATAAATAAAATAAAAAATTTAACACATTAATAAGATAATTAAATTAACAATTTACATAAAATAAAAATGAGGTTTGATAGTCGCATCAGCCTGCCACATGTCGCTTACAACAGTGGGAGATGATGGAGCAATCAAGCCTTACTGCGAGAGCGGCCAGCATGCTGTTATATCTAGGTGCAGAAAAGTTATAAAATAGTGGCTATTTTTATCAAAATTAGTCAAAGAAAGAGACGATTGAGTGTGTCCCATGATTGTGACTATTGTGTGAAATTCTAACTATGAAAACATAGGTGAAGTGAGCTGTCAATAGTGAGCATCAGTTGGAATGACAGCTCACTTTAAGCTCCCTTCTCCTAAGATTTTTACAGAAAAGGCTGGCTGTTCTCTACTGAGAAGTGGGAACCACATTGGTATTTTAGTAACTTTTCAAAACTCTGTCAAACTTCTCAACAAGCCGGTGTTGGAAAGTCTAACTGCAAGAATGCGTATATGAATTAATATTGCATCAATGCAATGCACGTGCGGTTCCGTCGCGACGGCTGTGCGGCGCATGCACGATATTCATTCGTATACACAAAAATGCGGTCTAGTGCTGGTGCGGCTCCGGCGTTATGTACAGGAAATCTTAGGATATAAACTCCACACAATTAAAAAAAACATACCTTTTCTGTTCCAAGCCATCCAGAAAAGCTGACATGGTCATGTCAACTTCAAAAGGAGTGACAAAGTACTCTTCTCCCTCCTCATTTCTAGTGATACCATCAGCCAAGCCATTTGGTGTTACCGCTACAGTGACTTTCTTGTTTGGAATTGTTTTTCTGACAACAGAAGTTGAAGGTATTAGAAAGTGTACTAAGCTATTTTGTGGTATAATAAAACACCTGAAAGAAAAGATTTTAAATATAAAAGATCGCCCACATCTAAGGTGAATACTAGCAAATGCATATCAGCCTGTAATTTTCCCACTGCTGGGACACAGGCCTCCTCTCTGTCAGGGAGGTGGGCCAAAATCCACCATGAAAGCCCAGTGCATGTAGGTGGATGTCACATGTCTTCAAATTATTAGTTCTAAGACATGCCGGTTTCCTCACAGTTTTTTCCTTCACTGTTTTGAGAGCTGTGGTGATGAAATAATTTATACAAAGTAAAGTGTGTTAGTTGGTTAATTATCAGTTTAAACTTATAATAATTAATATTGGGATTTGGGAATTGGTTTGCTTAGCCTGGTATTATATGTATACATATACAACTATTGTTAAGTGTTTGGTATAATAAGTAGCTGTTTCGGTAAGGGACACGTACATCACGACGAAAAACCCAGAGATAAATCAGATTTGTAATGGTCAATAAAACAAGCAAGTAGAATGCTACACAACGGCCATTCTTCGATTTTTAGTCCAAGTTTTCCAGCTCGTTACCCGAATACTAACTAGTTGCGATGTTCATATTTTTCTGGCATAAAGTGCTTTAAAAGTATTATTTGCTACCTGAAATAATCAGCATTCCACTTCGCCACGGCCGGCCAATGAGAGCAACGGCCTCGTATTACTACTGGGATGTTTTTCGACACATAATCTCTATAGAACTGCAGAGGCTCTAAATCATTTGTTTCTGCTATGCTACTGCCCAAATATAAAGCTGTAATTTAAAAAAATAAGTCTCCGTTGTTGACATTGTAATTTGACGATTTTAAAGCTTAAGGTCTGATTTACCTGATGATTCTTCATTTAAGATTTGGTAAGCTGCAGTAAGTTTGTTATTCATGGTTGCTATTTTTGTTTTAGAATGATTTATTAGCTTTTTGTGTTAAAAATATATTTAAACATTTTTGTAAGCCACTTTGTAAACATAACCTTTATATTTGAATTTGACGTGACATTGACACTGACATAAACAAACCAAAGAAGCAAAACAGTGCGTTCAGTTCTTTTTTTTTTGTACTAAAAGCTGAACGCTATTCTCAAGGCACGGCATGGCAAAGGATGTTTATGCGATGAATAAGAATAAATTAAAGGCGCTCCCTCACCGCATAGACTATACACTAATATATGGCCTCACCGGGAGCATTCGCGTGTAATGTACCGTTACAGAGTCGAGCATTACATCAGTGAGGGAGGAAAATCGAGCAGTACAGCGCGCACCTTGTAATGATACAATGTGTAATACCTTGATACAACTTGTAACATCAATGCGCTCCAATTGTAATTTGTCCGGCGCCGGCGGGCCGCGGAGCGCTCCCCGCCCCGCAATCTTTAATGTTACATTACACGCGAATGCTCGTCAGTCAGGGAGGTAGTATTGTAATGTAAAGCTCAAAATCGAATTTGAAATGTTACATTACAGGCGAATGCTCCTTGTGAGGGAGCACCTTAATAGTATGACAATAAAACTGAAATTCGTCGCGGCATGCTTGCTCTCAGAACGCTTGCATGTAGTGATGTGAACTAAATAAACCTCCACTAAAATTCGGCTAAAAGAAAAATGACACTACTTATGACAAATTATAATCATTTTTATCAAGAAATATTCAAATCAGGCACATACATGATTTTGTGTAATAAATATTAATTACAATAAATTTTGTTTTATAATTAGATCAAATAAATTTCATAGGCATGGGTTTCTTCAATATTCCCTTGATGGGAGGGCCTTCATTTTCAGGCGGGGGCTGTTTTGGCGGCGGCGGTTCCAAAGGCGGCGCTATGCCCTCACGGGGAGAGGGCGTTGCTCGAGTTCGCCAGAACGCACGTGGCATAAACGTATAGGTAGAATCGATTGCCGTTACTGTAACAAAACAGGCAGCTCAAGCAAAAACAAAAAATTAATTAATACCGCACGCAGCCTTTTTTGCAACACATTACTATGAATGTTGTAAAACATGACTTGCAAAATCTCGTGTTTTTTTATCAAAGCTGTATGACGTCATAACCGAAAAGGAGGCCTGAAGTCAGGCAACTTGGACCTACAAATCATGTAATATATATTATATATATCTCCACCTTTGATTAATAGCCCAAAATGCAAATTATTACCTCCTCTTTTATGGCTACAAGGATTGGTTGACAAGATGGCTAGCTATAGATAGTGCCATCCAGGAAGATGCAACCCACTCTCTTCCTAATCGTTAGTGGTTATCGGTAGTTAATTCCGCACGTGTTTTAGTTTTGAAAATACTCACTAATTTAATTATCCACTAATAAATACCTAATAACTGTGTATCGACAACACTAAAATACTAGCGGAATGTTGCACACTTTTACTGTAAGAATTAAAAAGAAGAGTGGGGTGCATCTTCTTGGATGGCACTATCTGTAGAATCCATTTCAGAAAAGAACGCCCGCGGCAATAAGTGGAACTAATTATTATTACATAGTTAGCAACATTCCAACAACAACCCACCTAACTACTTTAGAAACCTTTCTCTATTTAAGATTTTGCATTTTATTATCCAGTGTATTTAATATGATGTCGAGATAAATGAATAAATTATTTTATTTATGATTATGTCACACGACAGTGGTGCCGCGTCTACGAGGCTGCTTTCGTGAGCTGGACTATACAAGGATATATTAGCGCCTGGATGACACAGCGGACCGGAGGACAAGAGGTTGGCGTTGTTTTTAAACATTGTCACAGAAATTGTAGTTAGTTCTCTTGTCGCGTTGTATGTACTTACATCTAGGCTTCTGGTTAGAGAACTCAGAAATAGAGAGAGCGCTGTGGGCCCTCGGTCCGGGTAACATATTGAGGTCAAAGAACTCTTCGACCCCCTTGCGGGTCGTCTCGATTTTGTTCTTCTCATTTAGTTGACGCAATCGGACTACCTTGTCAAAGTTCTGCATGAAGGTTTTCGACGTATTGTGAATGACTATGGTATCCAGTACACCTGGAATATTTTTTTAAGTAGATCGATAAACTGTAATAAGACGAAGATGTAAATACAAAAGGCCGAAATGCAATAAATAAAAATAGTGAGTTTACATACGTAGTTGTGAACACCTCGCGATGATTGTCTCTCTATACCGATGCTTCCTATTCATGGGGTTGCCCAGAAAATTGATGTCCACTAAGCTCAGCAGTGTGCACAGGTTATCAGCAACGGTCTGAAGCGCATAGAAGCATTAGATGCCAAACAGGCTCTTTGAACATAAAATAATGATAAGCATGTTATATGGTATTAGTCCTGTAAAAATAGGTTCGTCTTTTACACGTCAATCATATTTATTTTATTTATTTATATATTTATATTTTAAAAACTAGATGAGGTCTGCGTTTCCTATCTGACTACTTTGAGAAGAAAGGCCAAAAGAAAGTCATACGTCACAGTCTCTGTTTTTAAGTCCAGACATAATCTTGGTCAGATCATGTAGATTGGTGTCTCAAATGGTCTTTTAAGGAAAGAACCACGCAGATTGAGTGGACCTGTCCATTCAGTGCACATATTAGTAGTAATCGTGCAACTCAGGATCATCGGTTTGTGAAAATGTTTGTGAACACGTTTTTGCATATTACGCCAACAGTATGCGGTGATGCGCATGCTAAAAGCACTAGTTACAAGTTCTCGTTGAGTCAGATACTTACTTGGTAATCATGCAGCATATTCTTCTTGGCCACAAGCACCTCCAATCGTCTCAGAGGCTTCACCCATGTCATATCAGAAAGTTTGTTCTCAGATACATTTAGTATTCTTAGGGAGGCCTAAAAAACAAAAGAATCGGCGTAGAAAAACGTACTTAGGGGAAGGGGGAGCATGATGGGGTAGCTAAGGGAAATAACAAAAATACAGCATAATCACTATGTTTATTACTCTTATTAATTTATGGCACGTTATGTCATTAATCTAACTATAATTTTGTACAGTCTTTGCAAAATCAACTTATAACATTTTTTAATAATTAATTATTAATATGAACACTATGAAAAATCATCTTGCCCCATACTATGGGGCATGATGGGGCAGGCTAATTATTCTCACAAAACAAACAAATGTGCATTTCCTCCAGACCTTCATTGTCCACGCCAGCACAAGCATTGTGAGCCCAACGTCCTCAGAGCTGGCCACCTACCCAAGGTTCTGACAATGTCAAAAAATTGTGGTTTAAATCATTACAATATAAGCAAATGGCATCTTAATCATTGCTCTTTTATGTTTTGACTGAGTGTTCGGTCTTTTGTTTGTTTTTAGCATTCCCTGAGGCGAGGATCATTAGGGTTGGATGTTTCCGTTTTTTTTTTTTTTTTCAAATTTTGCAGCTCATTTTTATCAATACCCCATCTTGCCTCAAAAGGTAACTTTGAACAAAAATAAACTTTCACTAATTAAATGTTTAATTGATTCATACAAACAACATACCATATCGAAATAAACAACACTAGTAAACAAAGATCAAAAATACATAAATGGTGTGATCATAATAAAATTACCAAAATAATGACGAAATTAATGACGTTTGACCTTACATAAAATTATATCGACGAGACGTTAAAACAGTTTTCCGTTTGTAAACAAAAGACGCGTGCACTCCCACTCACAGTTTCTCTTTCGCTGACCGTTGGTCGAATGAGGCTTCCTATTGGCTTATTGCTTTCTATTCACAAACGTCTAGTTTCTTGTATGTTTGCGGTACCCCGTATTACCTCGTGACCCCCCTTCCCCTACTGCATTTTGACGAAAAGTCATACTTACACCAATATAAATGACGGTCCTCGGATCAAAGCACAGGGCATCCGGACTCTCCAAATTCTGCTTTTCTATGTGTAATTCTTCCAAATACTTCAAGCCTTCTAAATTTTCTACAACACTTATCCTATTGTTACCCAGATACAGCTTTTTTAAGCAATGCAACGAGTCCAGACCTTCCATTTTGGTAATTTTGTTCCATTGCAAATGTAGATGGGTAACATTGTATAAATGATCTAGATTTTCGATTTTTGCTAGCTGGTTATTATGGTAGTAGGCGTATATTACGTGGTTTGGACACTTAGGGACAGGCTGAAAGAGGTATTAAAGATTTATGTAATACTACCTTAAGGCCGCGGCTTCGCTCGCATGTTGGTCGGTAATTAACCCACGGGAACGTACTGCCTGGATAAAAAATATCTAAAAGTATCCAGGTTATAAGCTATCTGTGTGCCAAACATCCAAATAAGTTCAGCCGTTTTTGCGTGATTGAGATACAAACGTCCAAACATTCACATTAATAATATTAGTATGATAGTAGGATGAGAAAGTTGTTTTTAAAGTTATGAAAGTACCAATTACAAAAATCAATAAAATTAAAACCGCCAACTGACTAGAAAACCTGGAGGATGAGATGAAGATGATCCTGAACTATTATTATGTCTCCAACTCGCCGTACGGATGGCCGATGCACCGGCGAATCGAATACGAGCCATTTGGTATTCGCACATCAACAATTGGTTGGTAACAATTTGAAATGGACAGCGCCTTTATGCCGTAGCAATAAGGGTGATTTTCGAAGTCCAAGTGTTACTACTAATGTGTTTGTGTGCTTTACGTTAAGTCAACCGACTGTACCTAAAGCCACAATAAAGCTGCTCCTTGGGATAAACTTGTTGGGAATTAACGTTGCAGTCAATAGGATAATACAATTTGGAACTTACTATTTTACTTATTCCCTTCTCATGCATAAATAAATGCGTTTGTTTTTTCAAGACATCTAAGGTTCTTTGTCGAATTATTGTTTTTGCTTCTTTACGCATTTTTTCTTCGCTCTCTTTTAAGTCGGTCAGTTTCAGTGGTTTATTCATGGTTATATCTATTTAAAATACGTATTTAGAAATTAAACTTCTCGCAACTACAGAATAATCGATCAAACAAATTTGAAAATGGCGCCTGGCAGTCGCCTTTTTTATTACGTCAAGTTAAAGTCCGTTCGGATATTTTTAAGTCACAAAAAGCTACCATTGCGGCTGCCAGCCTAAGGCTGCATTCCCACGAGACGGTTTTTTGCCGAAGCTAAGCTAGGTCGGCGTCGCGTAAACGCGGCGAGCACTGTGCCCGGTGGCGCAGTGAGCCCGGCGCTAGCGCCGGCGTCGTGTGAATGGCTTCATAATGTCCCATACTAGACTGACGACCGGACATAGAACCGGTGTGACGCCGGGTTCAGCTCCGGCAAAAAACCGTCTCGCAGACATGCGGCCTTAAACCATTTATAGGTTATATGGGCTAACTTGCCAGTATTTTTACACCAAGTGGGGTAACGATTCTAAAACGGTGATTAAAAATCTAAAATGCTATTCTATTCGAATTCTTGTGAATTTCCATGTCCCTCCTAAGTAAATACGAGATAATTTTCAATGATAACGACAGGACAGTTTGGTTTTGTTCTTTTGCTAACTAACTGATAAGTCTGAGCCTGTCTGACCCATAGTCATAGAAAAAGTATTGTTTTTCCTATCTCAGTCGTCTGACTCAATGTTTTAACTATGGCATCCTTGTTTTCTGTCTTAGTCCATATTTCTAAACGCCATTTGGAGCAAAAAATCCAAAATGCTTATCTTGCTTTTCGTGCAGGTACTAACAAGGTATACTGCCCATTCATTCTGATATTCAACGCAAAATTTATAAAAAGTAAGTGCTCAAGGTATTCATTTTCGGATATTCAAAAAGTATTGTTATTTCTTAGTAGAATTTTAAGAATAATAATAATAAAATACTTTAATACTATTTACTGTTTTTTTTATGGTTGATTTGCTGTTTTTAGTTCGGTAAGGATGGCAACACAGCTGACAGCAGTTGACTTGTCACTTGACAGACAAGTCAAAATCAATTCCAGAAAGTACTCACTACTCAGTGAAAAAAGTATAAAATCATATCTTCTGAAGAATTGACGACTGATGAACTGACACATTCTTTGACGTTTCTTTGTTGGGGTTCGTTTGCCGCTGTGGTTTGTAAACATTCACGACAAAGCCATACCTTCTAAAATTTGTGAAAACAGTTAACAGCTACAGGTAAATATTATCATTAAAGAACGGTCTTTACTTCATATATAGACCTCAGAGAATTAATGCAACATTTACGAAATCTAACCTCAAAACTTGTTTTGCAGTAAAAATGGGTGAAAGATACAACATCCACAGTCAACTTGAGCATCTACAGAGCAAATATATCGGTACAGGGCACGCAGACACGACAAAATATGAATGGTTAACCAATCAGCACCGTGATTCGTGCTGCAGTTACATGGGACACCCTGATCTGTTAAGTTACTTTGCTATTGTTGAAAACGAGTCAAAGGCTAGAGTGAAATTCAACCTGATGGAAAGAATGCTTCAACCCTGCGGTCCTCCTCCAGAGAAGCCTGAAGACTAAAATTTTGTAATGTAAGTGGTTAAGACTACTGAACAATACTGTATGAAACATTTTTGTGAAAATTCCCGCATTAAATTAATATACAGTCAAAATGATGATTATTTTTATGAACTTCTTTCCCCGAATGAGCTTACTTTCTCAAAATGTATCAGTCTAGGTACAACAAAAAAATATTTTTGTAGTTAAATATTCTATACAAAAATATTATGTACCAATAATGTCTTTGCTATTGTACCATTTCCTTAAAGGGAAAAGATACTAAGTTTTCCTACTTCATGATTTTCATGTTACATATGGTTTGTTGAGCAAGCTGTTATGCTAACAGCATGATATATATTTCATTTGATAAACAAAATAAAACAGGTGTTAAATCTCATGCAAAATTTAATAATTTCTTCCACTCCTCCATCTTGGTGTTTAAAAGCTGCTCCCTTTCGTTTGCTTCCTTCTCCAACCTCTTCCGTTGTTCAAAACACTTTAAAACATTTGCAACAAGCACTTTTTGCATCATAGGCACAAGTCTTGCACACTCTTGTTCTAAAATATCCATGGCTTTCGCAATACACTCAATGTCCATGGACCCTACTTGTGTGAAGTCGGATATTTGTTTCAATTCGGATAGCATTGACATTGTTAGTACTCCATGATTTGTAGCCGTCTTTGGGCTAGTAACAGCTAAATTTTCTTCGGCTTCTGTTGGGTCCACAAACATCTTGTCCCCAACTATGGCAACAGAACAGGATGTTATTACATCATACATTGGGACGGCGGCATCTGCTAAGGCAAGGCCAGCAGCGTTGATTGCAGCTGACAGACATGCTCCGTCATTTTCCAGAATGTATATGAAGACATCAACCTGTGGAAGAGAGCATTTTATTATGTGTAATGTGTAACTGTATGAGGGGCTTGTGGTTAATAACAGCCGCATGGGTTGATCAATCAGGTTAAGTTACGCTTGCCGCAGTTGGTGGATCGGTGACCATCTTCACATACCAAGACCCCTCCATGCCTCAGAAAGCATGTTAAGCCGTTGGTCCAGGCTGTCATTTGTGGATCTTTGACAGTCATTACGGGTAGTCAGGAGCCCGAAAGTCTGACAACCAGTCTTACCAAGGGGTATCGCATTACCCAGTAACTGGGTTTGTGGAGGTCAGATAGGCAGTCGCTCCATGTAAAATACTGGTATTCAGCTGCATCCGGTTGGAAGCCGACCCCAACATGGTTGGGAAAAGGCTTGGCAGACGATGATGCACGTCATTTGTGATTGCACCATGATCATCATATATATGTAATTTGTAAATTACTATTTTGATAACATACTTTGTTCTTTAGCAGTGTTACAATTAATGCTAACATACTTAATTAATTACTTAAACATAAGATAATATTGTCTTAATATAAGAATTAAAATATTATTATAATAATACTAGTGGCCCGCCCCAGCTTCAAACGGGTATAATGATTTTTTCGAATTTCCAAAATTTTCTTTCATACAAACCATGTCCTGCCAATACCAAACACAAAAAAAAATGAATTATCCAATTTGGTGCAGTTGTTTGGAAGAGTTGCACATACAGACATTTTGGTGCCTTTGTTTTATACTATGTAAGGATTAGCTTAGATAAAGTTAACACAATAGGTAATAGGTAACACGGGCTGGTGTCCGCAACTCCACGTCAATGCGCGTATTTTGCGTACGGAAAGTTAACACAAACAGGAATGCACTGAATGTTTTATTCACCTGGAGCGCTGTGGGAGCACTGAGGAAAGAGGATGAAGAAAAACTCTTTGGAAAATTGCCAAGAATTTATGGAAAGTGAAATTCATAACAACGGTTTGGAATTTTTCATTGACTTTTGAATTTTGTAACCTGTTACTGCTATTAATGGCACAAGTTTAATAAAGTACTCTTTGGAGGTAATCTCTCTTGGATTACCTCCAAAGAGTACTTTATGAAACTGTGGCATTGAGAGGAATATTTATTGTCATGTCACTGAGTTAAGTACTTTTCTCATATGAACATGATCTAAAAAGTTGGTAGCATAGCAAGCAGGCTGGATGCAGTGCAGACTGCACCATACATTTACTTCTAAACTTAGAGATTATATCGCGGTGTAAGAGTCAGATGAACGTATCTACATTTTCTCAATTTTACAGGAAAGCAAAAATACTGTGAAAATTCGGCTCTTTAAACTTTACCAGCTTTTTAATACAGATGAAATACTAGTAAAGAAAAAAAATTTTTTTCTATGTATTGCCATACTCTTAGAGCTTTGAAAAAATTAGAAATTATTTATTTATATATGCGTACATAGACGCAATATATATATTTTTAAAATTCGGTTGACATACGTTAGTGTGGCCCTTAATTATTTTCAAACTTATGTTGTTATCAAACTTAAATACGTCATTTCTGAAGCTAAGTTTTATTATGTCTATGTAGTGATAAAATGAGTAATAAAATAGGTAATAAATCAATAATCTTTATTTACTCCTGAAATAGTACAATTTAAATAATAAAACCTGTAATCAGCATATCAGCGTTTAGAAAAATATTAATTATCTTCGTCATCTGTTGTTGGAGTTCCAACTGAAAACCCTTTATAAAGATCATGGTACTGCGTTGGAATGATGCCTTGTCTGCATAAGTCTTGTAAATCGTCATACTTTTCACTAGAAATGGGTAAGGGTTTGTCATATGCATTTTTCAACACAATTTGTTCCACAGGTAGTCTTTTGCCTCTTCTGATAATCTTAATCATTTTAAAATCAGCATCCTCCAGATCATATTTAAAATATATATGTTTATTGTCTTCTTTACGATACTGCAGCCATCTTATTTTTAGCCATTTGACAGCATTGCCATCACAGTTCACCTTAGCATTCTTAACTAATATAGTTTTTAAGTATTTAATATCTACGAAGTCTTCTGTTCCCATTTCATGGACGTCATATCGTTGAGACCTTACATCAACTTTTAGGTGCCAAACTAACGTAAGTTTATATTTTGCCAATGGACAATAATACTGATCAAACAAAATAGTACTGCCACAAAAACGTAATTATCGTAATACATCGTTTTGGCCATTGACTTGTATTATTTATCTAACAAAAATGTTTGTGCCAATAAAACGTAAATACACAAACATTACACTGGCTCTTTAAACTAAGCATCAAAACAAAATTTTGTAACGACCAAAATAACGTATAAGCTTTTACGTTCTTATGGTTTGTATAATATTGCCAAACAAACTATATTGTAAGAATAAAAATATTGTTTTTAGAAATACGTTCCTATAGCTCTAAAGAGGTAGGAAGATAATTAGAACTATTTAAACGGTATTCATATTACGTTTTTCTGGTTCCATTGAAAATGATTCTTAAGAGGGTTTATCCCTTAGAGCCATGTTGGAGACTCAAAATTGATGATTTCCGACGGACAATAAAACCATAATGCGTTTAATTTGTAGATGAGATATTGACGTCATATTATTGGGAATTTTATAATCTAGTGCATGGCTGAAAAACATTTTCAATTTTTTGTATAGTTTTCTCATCAGAACCGTTTTTATGCAAGCCTTTTTTTAAACTAGCGATCGACGGTCTAAGCAGATGCGAGATATTAGTAAAACCTTATACGACAAACTTATAACAACATTACTTTATAAAAAATAATAACATTTATTAGTGCATGGCTGAAAAAAAAACACGATTACTGTAAGTTTTCATTCAAGAAAAGTATATTCAAAAGTGTCAATTGTAGCCACTTTTCGAGATATTAAACGTGTTAGTTTAGGATGAAATCTCAAATATTTATATTTTCTTTTAGACCTAGTAAATTAAGACATTTATGTTCTAAAACATGGTTTAAATATTTTTTTGATAACTTATATGTTTATTTTACTATGAATTATTTAGTATTGCTAGAGCGGCGCGCTGAGCGCGCTGAGCGGTGGCGTGAATCCGCGCCGATTATATAGCAATACTAAATAATTCATAGTAAAATAAACATATAAGTTATTAAAAAAATATTTGAACCATGTTTTAGAACATAAATGTCTTAATTTACTAGGTCTAAAAGAAAATATAAATATTTCAGATTTCATCATAAACTAACACGTTTAATATCTCGAAAAGTGGCTACAATTGACACTTTTGAATATACTTTTCTTGAATGAAAACTTACAGTAATCGTGTTTTTTTTTCAGCCATGCACTAATAAATGTTATTATTTTTTATAAAATAATATTGTTATAAGTTTGTCGTATACGGTTTTACTAATATCTCGCATCTGCTTAGACCGTCGATCGCTAGTTTGAAAAAAGGCTTGCATAAAAACGGTTCTGATGAGAAAACTATACAAAAAATTGAAAATGTTTTTCAGCCATGCACTAGATTATAAAATTCCCAATAATATGACGTCAATATCTCATCTATAAATTAAACACATTATGGTTTTATTGTCCGTCGGAAATCATCAATTTTGAATCTCCAACATGGCTCTAAGGGATGAACCCTCTTAAGCTATTTCGTTTTTTTGGAATTTGATAAATATTGACTTTACCGTTACGTCGTTTTGGCAATTCATAAAGGACTATATTGTGAACCGTTTTATGAAAAAAAACTTATTTTGATTTTTTTGTAGATACGTTCATCTGGTTCTTACACCGCGATATGCACCCCACAATACGGGCAGTTACATTAATGTTCTCAATTTAAATAAATAATGTCTTTACCTGGTAGTTAGGGAACATGTGTCTACACACAGTAGGCTCCAGGGCTTTCCTGAGTGCAACAGACAAAGCTTTCTCTTCAGCATCAGGCACGTGCGGCCGCCGTCTGCGTGGACACGAAAATGGCGCGAATTTCACCTCACAGAATATTTGGCCAAGTTGACTGAAAATAAAATTTTAATGAGGGTAACAACACAAAGCATTTGATATCGACAGTTTTAGAGTTAAGCTGAAATAGTATAAATTGTAAAAGTTACTAAACTATTACTCATCAGTGTGATTTCCTCTCAGTTTTGTGCTAGACTAGATTGTGCAAATGTTGTCAATAGGTTTTATTGATTACCTACCTGAACTCATTCTGGTGGGGGATTTCCCGCGGATCGAACACAGAGCAAACGACCTTTGTTTTTCTCAGTTCAACATAAGAGGATCCCTTTGCCTGTGACACCATGTCCGTCCTAGCGACTGAAATGCAATATTGAAGTTATAAATCCACAGTTCCCACACATAATAGTTCATTATAATCAAACCAGTACATACAAAACATACACATGCTACGCGCTTCGGACAAAGCGCGCCCATCTTTACGAACTCCTTTATCATCCAGCAACTCTTTGTAAAGTTCATCGTAGGTCTTCAAATAGCCTTTAGTGAAACGCTTGTATGATACACTGTCTTCAGGTCCGTTGAATCTTCGGTAATCAAGAGGCATTTTGATCGTATTTTGATTTTTGTTATGAATACATTGACCTCCGCCTCACATAACCTCAAACTTCAACTGACATCTGTCTGACATGACACTGATTGATTTTTTTTTTCTGTTCCTTGTGGAACAGGCTGGGGTCAGGGTCCATGCTGCCTAGTCATAAGTTATGGCACCCACTGATTGATTGCGGTAGGTATTGCGTTTTGTTAACCTTTCCTTGTTTTCGGCTTTTCCATGTGGTAATTAAACGCAGTTTCGTTCTGAAAGAGACTAGATTTAGTGTGGTGGAAATTGAACCACACTTATAATGAGCAGTGGCCATTGCCCACATACTTCTTAATCCAAGCAATACACTCATCTAGCTTGCCGCTCCGTAACTTCCGTATCTGTATGAATGAGTAGAAACAATCTAATCTAAATATCGTACTAAGTTACAAGTTTCTAGGCACAAGGATAAAGATTTTTCATTTAAACGAATTCCCCCCTTTTTTACCCACTTTAAGGTTGGATTTCGCAAAATGCTTTCTTATACAACCTCAGTTTTAAATTATAACAGCTACTGTTTAAAATTCAAGTTCCATGGTTTGGGCTGTACGAGAGTAGAATATGGTATTTCATTGTGATAACTTTGAATTGTAATTTCATGAAAAAAATCTTATGGACCAAGAGCCAGTGACCAATTTTAGGTGGTGAGGTCATTTCAAAACTCATGAAATTTCACACAATAAATCCTCTATACCTACTGTACACTAAAAGTCACTTCTGGCAGCCCTCTGTGGCCGGGGTAAATTACCCTAAAATTTTAAGGAGGGTAAGAAATAAGATTTATTTTAGCAATGTATCAGTCATAAAATTTTAGGAAATTACTTTTGACAGTATTTTCTATTCATGCAATTTTTTCCAGAACGTTTACATCCCTCCTAATTGTTAACAGAAAGCTATAAATATTTATAATAAAAATGTCATTTTTGTCATTTTATCAGTCACCAAATTTTGACAGAATAAATAAAATATATGTACAGACGCCAGCACATCAAGCTACATCAATCTGTCAGAATTCTTTAATAGATTTTCAACTTTATCGCTGAAGCATAAAGTTCAAAGTTGATTGGGAAAATGTGACAGTTTCGGGTAGCTTGATGTGCTGGCGTCTGTACATACAATAAATAATATAAAATGCCAGAACGAAAATCCATCACTAACAATCTGCCAGAGCGAAAAACGTGTCCGTGCGAGTGCAAGTGAGACAGCAACATGGCATGGCGTTCTGTTAACAATTAGGAGGGATTTAAATGTTCTGGCAAAAATTACATGAATGTAAAATACTGTCAAAAGTAATTTCCTAAAATTTTATGACTGATACATTGACTAAAATAAATCTTATTTCTTACCCTCCTTAAAATTTTAGGGTAATTTACGCCTGCCACAGAGGGCTGCCAGAAGTGACTTTTAGTGTACAGTAGGTATAGAGGATTTATTGTGTGAAGTTTCATGACTTTTGAAATTACCACCGAAAATTGGTCACTGGCTCTTCCTCTATTATGGGCTCCCTGCGGGACAGGCCTAGCCTAGTGCAGGAAGTTAAGAAATTGCTCTTGTGATAAATTCTAAGAAAACCAAAATGTTTTTTAATGTAATACATATTACATTCTATGGTTTCTGAACTAAGTGAAAGTACGTGACAACATTACACAAAGTGTCAGTTGGTCGGTCAAATAAAGTCAATGTCAACTGGAACGTCAGTTCGATCAAGTTTATTTCGATTTTGGTTAGCGAAAATGTTGAATTTATTATAGAAAACGTGTATTGAAATATAGTTTATTGGCGCCGCTATGAAATAAGGATAACTGCTCGTTATTTTTTATTATAACTTCTGCGTATCGCCTTCGCGTATTATAGCAATTTAATGTAAGTACTTTTGTCTAACACTCACGTCGACGGTCGAACGTTCGGAGGGTGACGTTTCAAAGCGTTACAGAAATTCTAATAATGTGTGGAAGAATTCAAATCGATTAATAGGTTATTGAAGTACTCCATAGCAATAGCAAATTGTTATGCTTGTTCTTATAGTCGTTAAGCGCGGTAGCAATGAGCATTAAAGTTGACTGCAATCATTAGGTGTATCTATAACTATTTCAGTGCGTTACGAGGTGTATAAGATCCCATATTTTGTTTTGCCAATAATTCCTAAACTAGCTATCAGATTCCAGGGCGACAGTAGATTAGGGTTCATCAATTCACTGTCTATACCTATCGATAAGGACCAAAATTTTTCATTTTCTTTGATTTCGCGCCAGAAAATGGATTTTAGTCTGTTAAAGGAGGCGGGGTCTAATAGACCGCGTGTCGCCCTAACGTCTGGACACGGTGCGGGCCGATAATACCTCGTGCCGCAGGAACGGAAAGTTTGCAAAAATTGGTGCCGCAGCTAACGTGATAACTCGCGCTCCGTGATTCATGAGAGCGGTGTTCATTAGTGGGTACCTATCTGTATATTATTCATTGTTATCGCATTATTGTGAGGCTTAAATCACACTGGTAGCTAGTGTTTATGCTAACATTGTTTATATTAGAAACTATTTGATACACCTGTACTCTCACAATACATGTTGCCTATTCTTTCAAGAAGTTGTTGTAAGTTTTAGCTGTGATTTTTCAGTTGGTAAGGAATTAAGATAACTAAAACATTGATCATGCACTTATTTATACTTGGTCTTTTAAAAAGGTTTTTATACAAAACACAACATTAAAAACAACATAATGGTTGTCTACAGTTTACATCAAAATACTAATTACCAATTCATAATAACACCTGTATAAGCCATTACCACTTAAAGAGGCAATTATTATTATTTTATGTTGTTACTTATTTTATCAGTTACTCATTATCACTAAAAACACTTATCCATTAACATTGTGAATTAATTAATCTTACAACACAGTGGGCAATTAAAAACTATTTACATACTTCTCTTTCCTAGTATCTATGGTAACAATATTTTTGTACTGTGTAAACAGTCATTTTTGGAGTGTTGGCCTTGTGGACAACAAGTGTCCAATTAATATAAAATGTATGTTCACAGTAGATTCATTATGTTTACATTCTACTAATTAATGAAGGGTAATGGCATTGTAGGTGTAAAGTATAGAAAACTAGTTTACCCGCTTGGTAGGCAACTGTACTATAAAACATACTCTATGGCAATGAGCAATAGTGTATCTATTCTATACTAGTAAAAATCGGATCAGAATTACCAGAGAGTACTTCTTACATCGAAACTTACTTTACATCTTTATAATATTAGTGTAAATATAACACAAAATCATACATATGGACGCTTGAAAGGCAACATTGATTAAACAACATCAAGCTAAATTTACAATTGTCGTAATTTTAAGAATGTTTACAGTCTGATTTCAGTCTCAATCTGCCAAAAATAGCTCTAATTTCCCTACATTTTTGACATTGATTGTTGCTCTGATGAGACTGCAACTAGTTTGAAAGTTTTTAATTATAATTAAAAACTTTCAAACTAGTTGTTACAAAATAAAAAAAAAAATTATAAGAAAAAAAAAAAAAAAAAAAACATTACTTAATTCAATTCAAAAACAGTAAGAATGAAGCCTGGATGGTTACAAGATTAATATGCTTTTTTTTTATTTGTATTATTTATGAAAGAGGTAGGCAAAGATACATAGTAAACTGCCACAGGCATAAACTAGCCTTTTTGTGTAATTGAAACTAACAAAATCTCTATTACAATTAACAACTGTTACTTATTAAGCCCACCTGTAAAAGTGTTTGTACAAACCTACTTACAGAAAATAAATCATTTATCATTTATCATTTTATCACCCCAACATACTTGGGATGACTTATTTCTTGTAGCCAATCTGTGCATGCAAAGTGCTCCAATCATCATCTGCCTAGCCTTTTCCCAACTATGTTGGGGTCGGCTTCCAGTCTAACCGGATGCAGATGAATACCAGTATTTTACATGGAGCGACTGCCTATCTGACCTCCACAACCCAGTTACTGGGTAATACGATACCCCTAGGTAAGACTGGTTGTCAGATTTCCGGGCTTCTGACACCCGTAACGACTGTCAAAGATCTACGAATGACAACCGGGACCAACGGCTTAACGTGCTTTCCGAGGCACGGAGGGGTCTCGGTATCTAAAGATGGTCACCCATCCACAGACCAACCGCGGCAAGCGTAGCTTAACCTGATCGATCGACCTGTGCGGCTGTTATTATTTAGCCACGGGCCCCTCATTCAAAGTGCTCCAATAATGCAGAAAAACCTAAACCAATAAAATTACTAAGAAAGATGATTCATTGCTTTTAAAATACCCTTGAAAATTCTGAGATTATACAAAACTTGTTACAATAATGTTGTTTTAGCTATAAACCTGTTTTCAACATATTTTTGTTTCCTTATCCTTGGCTTGTACTTAATAAGTTCGTACAATATTGTAAAAAGGCTACAAACTTGTTTTAAATCTAATTTAACATTACATTTGATATTCAGCCATAGTAGTACAATTTTATTTCTGTTATTGAAAACTTAAGTTGTAAAAAATATATAAATTATTTTGGTAAAATAAAAATTAAAATTATAAATTATCAAGCTTGGTTGACTTTACCATTGGAAACATTGTAATTTATTCAGTGTTACTGATATCTATTGTCTTTAAATAAAACCTGTTAAATACTCTATGAAAATCAACAGTAAAACTTGGGATTGTGTTATGTTGTGCTGTGTGGTAGAATGACAAAAACTGTCTGTGAAAACACATTAAAAAATACTTGGTATGTAAAATATTTATTTCGATTTCAATTTTTAGGATGGAATCTCTGGTATTTAATTACTAATAGCTAATGTCTGCGAATCTGCGCTCCGCGGTTTCATCCGCATAAGTCTCGATACCGTAGGATATTGCTAATCCAATTTTACTGCTCAGTAACGTAAATAACGCAATGAATGTTGTTGAACTGTCAAAATGAAAGCAATTCCTATTGATAGTGTGTTACGCAATCACCCCGCAGTTTAATAATGCTATCAACTTGACAATGGAAATTGCTAAGTTTTAGTGATTACAGTACACCATGCAATAAAAACTTAACTCCTTAGCATTACATGATATGAATTACCTATTGACTCCAGCAAGAACTATTTGATGATGATGTTATTATATTGACTATAAAGAAGAGATTTTCCAAGGCTATCTAATTTGCTCTTGAGAATTGGCTTGGGCCAAAAAAAGTGGTGTTTTTTCTTACCAAGCAAATTATTTTCGACTGTGATGTAAACAAGTCTGGTGGCTTATTTATTTTAGTTTAACATAAAACGGCTATCAGCCATTAAAGAAAATTAGACAAAATTCATACACTCACATACCTACATAACTCCAGACATACCAGACTGACATGATTGTCTTCCATTCGTCCGCCAATACGTCACAGTCAGATATACCGGTCAAGAGACCGTTGAGCGCGCCATATTCCATTCATCAAGGTTTTATTGACGAGGGCAGACGAAATTCTTCCTAATAACTGGTTCTCAGTCTGCCATAAAGGCCACAAAAACATAGTAACGTTTTTGTGGCCTTTATTTTCTCTTTTTTATTCCAAGTATGGAATAAAAAAGAGAAAATAAAATTCTTCTTCATCTAGACTAGTTTTTGTGTTACCTTCGGTTTCACAATATGATCCTACTTAATATTTAAGTTAAAGATACACCTATTCACCACATCTATAAGTCAAAAAAAAAACGACGGGTTGCACTCCGGGAGTGCCGGCAGAAGTGAAAACTTAAATATTAACGTTGTGCATTTTTTATATTTTGGAATGGTTAGGGAATCATTTTGCACGAATTGCTTTAATTATCAGTATAAAAGTACTATCATTTATGTCGTAGAATACAATATTTATTTATTGCGCTATCTTGCACAAACATGACAATTTATATTACATTAAAAAGTTTATCTCTCAGAAAAATGAACTTCCATCCATAATTTCGACGACTTTTTCACCATCATTATTACCAGAACCATTATTTTATTCATTTTTTAATTTTTTCACGTCCACCGGAGGTGTGCCATATGTTCCACCAGTTATCTGTAGTTCCCAAATTGCAGATTTATTGTCGAGAGATGTACCTTCAAGTCTATCAATACATTCTAACTACAATTCTAATTAATTAATTCATTTAAGTTAAGTTTGTTTCTGTAGCATAAACACACACGAACATTCGCGCAAGCACCCTGCCCCACCTAAACTAAACAACAGGCGCAGGCATACATTTTCGCCGCGCCGTAGAAAGAGAGGGGGATACTTCCTCGCCTTCGTCTTACGAATTTTCGATCAGGGTCACGTGTCCTGACGCGAGTTTTACATTTTTTACCCGTTACAAAAAAAGTGTACAACGCCGCTAAAGAAGTTTTCACTTCAAAAAACTAATATAAATCCTATCTTATTGGCAAGCGCCTCCCCCAAGTCCTTCCAGGAACACTTTTCCACCTCTAACCAGCCCTCACGGTACGCGTCCAGCGGAGTAATTGCGTAACACACTATGCCTTTCATTTTGACAGTTTAAAAACATTCATTGCGTTACTTACGTTGTTGAACAGCCAAATTATTCGAAAATATGAAGCAATGAATTAGAGCAATATCCTTAAAAATTATTCAGATTGTGAAAGTGTGTTACTCAATTAGGGTGCTGGTCGTCTCGCAACCTCTTTCTGAGCGGCCTCGACGGCAGCGGGGCACTATGGACTAAACAAAAAAAAAATCATATAAAAAATACTAATTAACCATAAACAACATTTACAGAGACAAGATGCTGAAGAAAAGGACAGTCTGCTTAGCGGTGGCGGTGTTCGTGGGGACGGTAGCAGTCTCCATGGCGCAGGGCCATGTCCCCATGCCGCCTTCACCTGATCCTTCCCCAGTTTCTAGTACAGCGGTATGTTAACTTTTTGTAAAGATAGAGTTAGTAACAAAAGAGGATTTAATCTCACAGCAAAGTTGCCAGTTACCAATGAAAAAAACTACATGGGTTTTGCTACTGAAAATAGTGGGTTAAATAGAAAAATCTACCTCTTCCAAAATGTAACTGACGGTGCGTATCGAAACGTGTTGGATAAGAAGTAAGCGCATGATAATATGTGTGCTATTTTCGGCGGCTTCAATCTGTCTGGAATACTTGTTGCACACCCGAGATCATTTTTGCTTTCGTCTGGTCTACTATAATACTACTAAGTATTTGGGTGCACGGGCGTAGCTTTGGGCAAGGGTGGGCAATGCCTCCCCTAGAATTCATTTATTGGTGTGGCCTTTGGTGTGGTTTTGATGGGATTATTTATGACGAGGCGTCATTTATGATCCCTCTTGAAATGGTGGTTAGTTCAGCTGGACTGACCCCCCCCCCCCCCCCCCCACCTCCCTAGACAAAATCTCTAGATACGCCAATGATTGGGTTCACATCGAAATTTCGAACTATTTTCGGACGGGCCCGTGTCTTCGTTGACGGACGTAAGAGAGTAGGCCGCCTGATAAAGTATGGATTGTAAAACTGTGGAAGGGTCACAAAGAACGGTGCGAGAGCTGAACAGCAAAGCGTATTGTACAGAATGCGCAAGTAGCTGCGAGGATTCGATAATACGATAAAAACATGGAAACATGAACCTTAATTTTCATAGTCATAACCATCAATTTCCTCTTATTGCATTGATGCAATGCAGCACCTTTTGAATAGTATTATACGAGGATACCGTTGCATTTAGAATAATTGTGGTAACGGCTAAAAATGGACATGCTTAATGACCCGTAAACATTTTTCCCTAACGCTATAAATACCTACATTTAGATGTAGCCAGCACCCTAATTGCGTAACACACCATTACTCTCAATTTGAATCATATTGCTAATCCATTGCTCCATATGTTGGAAAAATGTGTCTGCTCAACAACGTAAATAACGCAATGAACGTTGTTGAGCTGTCAATTAGCCTGCTGGTATGTTAAAATCTGATGTTGAAATAAAACATCAATGTATCTACATTCAGGTTTTATCTTAGAAACAGTTTTATATCGTAAGTTAGTGCCCTAATTCACTATGACCACTAGGGTGGTCCTTATTTTTCGACTCTTAAATTATCCCCGGGGCACTTTCTCATTTGATTATATACTTCTAAATATGAAATAAGTTTTTTTTGTTTTTTTTTTTGTTAAGATTTAGAGGTCGCTACCAGCTGTCAAAATTTTTACAAAAAGCATTGAAAAACATCTTAAATGATGGTTTCATTAATGTTTCATTTAGGTGTTTATATCATATTTTCCGTGCAAGTAAAACTCGCATAGACAATCGCTTTTTATCCCTTCCTCCTCTCGACCTCTCTTCTGTACCGACGCGTCAAGATTAAGACCGTTCACACAATCAAAAAGATAAGACGTACGTGTGCGCACTAACATCATAATACGTTAAAAATTGGTTTGTGCGCATGCGTAATTGCATATGTTTCAAATTGTACGTCTTACTTCACTTCTTACTACACTTCAGGTCTAATACGTCATTAACGAGAGCGTACGTGTTTTATTTGTAAAAATCATATTAACGCGTTTCAACTTGCAATGGCGTCTACCAGTAGCGGACTCAGTAAAGCTACTAGAAATCAAAGTAAAGTTTGGCTTATTGGACAATTATTATCCGAATTAAACCAATCAACGTTGCCATCCATCGGTGAAGTTTTGAGTTTTTTTTTTACTACAAAAATGAAGAACAGAAAAGCATACGTGAATCTGCGACTTTGACGGCTTGCGGAGTTATAAATTTGTGGGAAAAAGCTAGTATACCAATTCAATTAAAAAAACATGTCATCAGTAAAATTGAAAAACTATTCAAAGAATGGCAGAATCTAAAAAAAAAATAAAGAAAACAAGAAAAAATTCGAGTTTTTATTTAAAATTCAAACCTTGGTAGCGACCTCTAAATGTCATTTAAAAAATTCAAAAAAAATACTTAAATACTTTCTTATGGTATATAATCAAATTACGTGGTGCCTCGCGAAAAAATTTTTTTTTCTTAGGAATAAGGACCACCCTAATGACCACTAATGATTCCTTACATCGAAACCACGTCAGTTCTTTAGTTAATCACGACATCTGCTATTAACGTATTGTCTATGGCCCCTAGCACACGGCGTATTTTAAACGCGCAGACGACGCTCGTTGCAGGAACATTCTGCGCCGTAGATGCCGATTTTTGCGTTTTTATAGAAACAAACGCGCGCAAAACGCGATACGAACGTGCGTTTGAAGCGCGTTCGAAACTCGTTTGAAACGTGTACCTACAAGGGGTCGGAGGAGGGGTAGAGGAGGGGCGCGCGCTCACGCCATCGCACCGCCCGCTGACGCTGACAAGCAGTTTCTGACCAAAATGTGGAAGCTACGAGCGACTACAGCGTCTGTATCGCTGTATCTGCGCGTATACGCGCAACAGACGCGTGTTTCACGATCGCACCGTGTGCTTAGGTTACAAGGTTGCGTTCAAATCTCGTTTGAAGCGCGTATACGCGCGTCATCTGTGCATCGTCTGCGCGTTTAAAATACGCCGTGTGCTAGGGGCCTATGACACAATGAACGAAACCGCGCGACATGAACGCGAAGTTGGCGTGGTTTGAACTGTCAAAATACATTTCGAGCCCTTGCGTTTCGTAATCTAACCTAGAGCTTATCAGCTCTACGTTAGATTACGAAAAGCAGTCAAAAAGGTTTTATTGAGTTTTTTAGAAGTTTAGAACACGTCAACTAATTTATTTATAAGAGTTTTCGTAAATAAAACTGCATTTAGAATAAACAGGCTGACGAATGGCGACTGTGGCGAAGTAATCACGTTGTCTTGTTACTATTGATGTTTATCCTAGCTTTCTGAAGTCAACATGGAGTTTGAATGGTTATTGATAAATTAATGGCGTGGTCACATTGATGACAATTAATTTAAAACTGTTGTCGGTTTTATATCGTTTTAATCAATGGAGATAAACACAATATCAATCAGTTTATTCGAGTTTCAAATCTAAGCTGTTTGATAATTTCATTCAAGTATACATATTCAAATATTTTTTTAAAATATCTACCATATTTTTTACGACAAAATCAAAATACATTTATTGAAATTAAGCTGAGAATTAGCACTTTTCGAGCGTCAACATTACATAAGATAATCCCCAAAACGCCCGCCCTTCACCACTTCCTAGTTCTTTCGCTGGGAAGAAGACGTGGCGCAACAAACTCCCAAGCAGCACAGCTTTCTGTTCAGTTAGAAAAACTTCCTTCGACAAAATTAATATAAACATGACGCTATTAAAATTGATAAGAACAGTTGATTCCCGTATCACGTCTGCTGTTATTTTGACTACAATACTAATCATTGAGATAAAGATTTTTGTGGCACGGTTGTGTCAAGAAACTCATAAAATGTCGCAGACCTAGACAAAACTTCTATTGTTTTTGTAAGTGAAAGTTTACTTAACTTGAGGTCACTTGCAAGATACGAAGCTGTTTATCATTGAGGCTTTATTTACACAAATGAGTTCTATTGACATAAAAATTACTCCAATTATTCAAACTCAAACCATTTATTTCAAATAAACTAATGACAGGCTCTTTTGAATTGTCAAGGGGTCGCGTCGGTGAGTCAGAAAGATGAAGCTAGTTGCCCATTCCAAATCTTAGTAGATAACCCATGGAGAAGAACGGGCAAGAAACTCCACAGACACTTAAATAAAAATATGGTTACAAGATATTGTTTAGGTAAGGTACATCATTAATATTGAAATAATGCGTGTGACAAAGATGCAGAACGTTAAAAGCATCCGTAATAAAATGATAAAAATATAAACAATTAAAAAGAAAAAAATGTTTATTCTGCACAAACAAAACTCACGTTACAAATAAATAAAATAATAATAATAAATAAATAAAAACATAAAATAAGCCGTGGCAGCTAAGATGACCAGTCCCTACTGACGGTACCCGTTCACGAACATGACGCATAGATTAGCACCATTCAGCTCAACGATTATGAAGGGAGCTAAATGATCCAAGACACGTGCCACCATCAGCTAGACATTAGGTACATACTTTCACACATTCATTGGTGGGTGAATTACTAAAAAAAGCACGCACGGGCTCGCGAAAGATTGAAGGATTGGAGGGTGGCCTTTGCCCAGGAGTAGGACAGCAGAGAAAAAAAAAACTACTGTGTTAAGGTCAGAAAAAATATTTTAAATCGGCATTGTATTGTTATTCTTCTTGACTAAATCGCTTTAACTTAACCTTAGTATAAAATTCACTTTATTTCTATTATTAGACAGTCTTATAGATTGGAAGGTCACAGGCTCATAACTTGACCCAGTTGAGCTGTTGTCGTTGACTTTGTTACTATCCAATACTTTAACAGTGAACTAAGTAACCAAACCTAAATTTTTTTGGTTTCGAAATTTAATGGAGAGGAAAAACGGCATATAAAAGGCACTTTTGAACGTCAACATTTACAAAAAATAGAAATGATTCTAGCCGCCCCTTCCAAAATGTAGTTTCGTATGGAGAAAAATGAACAAACAACTTTTTGTACAATATTTTGTATAGCTAAATTAATTATATACTTATATGTGTTTTCCTCAAGAACCTCATGGATATCGATATCGCCAGGTTGGCTATGAAAAGGTGAAGGGTTATTAAATACTTAAGTCGGATTCCTATCAATAAAGTGACCGTTCTCAATAGGATCTCAATATTTCTGGTAGACCCCCGTCTACCTTTCTTGTGTCACTACTCGTATGCGTACCAAGTATTGCTAAAAGCCCGTTTGTGCACACTGCCTTGTAAAACAGATTCTACTCATTGATTTATGTAAGTCAGTGGTTTGGTTAAGATATTAAAACCCAGATTAAATGCTTTTGCCATCCCATTATTACTTTTTTACTTACTTTTTTTTTTACATTAAAAGAACCATGTTCAAAAAATCATGTAGTTAGTTCTAATAACTTGTAAGAAATCGAATGGCGCCATTGTCGTCTATGCGGTAAGAAAAGTGCGTGGCAATATTTGGAACTACGTAGCCACGCGTGACTACGTAGCTACGGTCACTGCTACGACAGCTACGGCTAACTCTGCAAACACGCGCTAAAAGTTCACGTGAAACACAACAGATGGCGCTAGTGGTAGTCTCAGAGAAAAACATTTTCACAATACGTATGGCTTGTGAATAAAAAAGTTGTTGTTGTTGTTAGGGAGCGTCTAAACGGGCAACGTTTTTCTGCAATTTGTGGCTGCACTATTGGCAACTAATTGCTTGGCCATTACAAAAATATTTTATTGTTCTTGATGGTCGAGCAATTCTATGGCTGGGCCATGTGTTGCAATATGACTGCAATAGTATGGCTCATGATGCAGACTCCTAAACGGGCTACTCACATTGGCAGCAATGGCTGACGAAATCACACTTGTCGCAGCGGCTTATATTGATTTAAAATAAAATAAAAAATACGTGTGGCACTCGGGGACTGCCGCGGTAAAGCTATTGCATAGCTTATTCACATAATACCTATGCAATAATTTTGAGCGTGGTGAGCGATAAGAAAACAAATTGCAGCTCGTCTCGATCCGTGCGAGCTTCCTACAGTCTACACGCATACGTCTAGTCGCACACAAACACCAAACACCGTGCCGAAGTCTGCCGAACTGAAACGACGTTAGACGATGCACGGCTTTCAACGCCGCACCGCTGTGCCGGTCGGAGTGGGGGGTGTTAGGTTTTTTTCGTTACGGAATTTCTTGATTCGGTCGCCGCGCTCAAAGCCCGAGATAAAAGCTATGCAATAGCTTAAAAAAATAAGATTGTGGATTCGACCTTACCTAAATAGGCGTGAAACTTTAGATAATTTAAATCAAGAAATAAGCCTTGATAAAAAATTATTTAAAATTTTTTCTAGAATGTCGAAGGGTGACTTCGAGTTTCTTTTAAACAAAATCGGTAAAAAGATGAAAAAAGATGCACTTAGCCATAACAATAAAGAGCGATTGAAACAACAATAGAACTAGCTGGGCAATATTGCAGTTAAATCGATCGCTCGGCGATCGTCTGGCAATCTACCGAACAATAATAGACCATATATGGCCATACTTAAAATGTTTGGCAATTATGGCCGGGACATTACTGCAATATTGCTAAGTCTGGCTGTTATTGCATGCAATGTTGCCGGCCACTATATTGCAGCCACAAATTGCAGTAAACCATGGCCCGTTTAGAAGCCCTCTTAGGACAAGTAGTTTTTTTGAGAGACGACTCTCGGGGTCCTTTGTGAGGTTTTCATTGGATTTTCATCTCTGGTGGTGGTTTGTAGTAGCCCGAGTGGTAGGTTAGGTTATGGACTGCCGAGTGTTAGGCCGAATTTCCAAAGAAGGTTCACTTCATAACTTCGTAGACAATGTTCGAATAGCCTTTAATAGTTTTTATGACTTTAGTCATTATGCTTTTATGGCCAGTGTTCCTTGATACAATCTACTTTATTTGATACAAAAAAAAAAACAACATTGATAATTTATCTCGAAATAGAGGAAAACTCTTCACCTTGAAAAAACTCATTAAAGTCATTAGCAATTCCATAAACTGAGTAATGACACAAACCTGTAAACGGAAAATGTTCTGACAAAAATATCTTGTCTTTCCGCACGATATTTCGAATTCTTTTCAACGTAGCATTATGTATGTACGTTTTTACTGTTTCTTTTTTATATTACCTAATGTTTACATACGTGGGTACTATTTACAGAATATGTTGTGTGCCTTTTAGCGGTTCGCACGGGCGATTGGTTTTCAGGCACTGGTTTTTTAAAGCGGTGCTTAGCACCTAGATAAATCCACAAGTCTGTTTTTTTTAACGCGCTGAGATGCGCTCTTTTGTTCTCTCAATGCTCAGCTCAATACCGTGAGTTGAAAATCCAGTGGGCCATAAAAAATCGTTGCGCTAAAAAATCGCCCTTGCTAACCTGGGCTTAGTCTGTGCTAAATAAACGCATAATCTGTCTTTATGTAATTTAGACAGAGATGTGCAGAAAGGAGGCTTCTCGATAAACCGTCCAATCAAAGGTGAAACTAGACTCAAAGATGTCTGTACATTCACATCGATCGGTGGTACGTACAGACGCCATCACATCAAGCTACCCGAAGCTGTCAGATTTTCCCAATCAACTTTGAACCTAATGCTTTAGCGATAAAGTTGAAAATCCATTAAAGACATTTGACAGATAGTAGTAGATTGATGTGCTGGCGTTCTGTACAAACGTCGGTTGTTATAAATCGATACGACGTCGGTCGTGAGGGTGTATTTAGCTACACACTAGAGCAGTCGCCATACGAGTTGTAGGTCGTATCGACCCCATTTACTTTGTGTAAATTATTTCATCAGCACTGCACTCATGACGGTGAAGGAAAACATCGTAAGGAAACTGGTATGTCCTAGAAGCAAAACTTCGAAGACATGTGGCATCTACCAACCCGCGCTGGGCCCGCGTGGTGGATTACGGCCCACTGCCTCTCACTGAGAGAAGGCCTGTGTCCCAGCAGTGGGAACATGTTAGACTGATTATGCTTATGCTATACTTATCAATAGTAGATGTATTGACAATAACAACTCGATGTTATTAGTGGATGGGTCGGCGCTGCTGACTACTTTTAGGACGCTCAAGTTTAGGGAGAGAGCCGGCAATAAAAAAAAAATGAATATCTTAACGGGGGTTACCCGAATTTGTCCGTTTAAGAATCAGTTTGAAATGGTCAAATTAGTGTATTTAGGTTCTGAAAAAAATATATGTCATAGATACATCCTTGATTGAGGGAATTTAACGGTTCAGTCAGCTGTTCCCTACATTTATGTTCGCATAAATCGTCAAACAAAATGTAGGGAACAGTTGATTTTGTTTCGCGACCGATTTCGTTCGTTAGTGCTTTCTCTGGGGAGAAGAAGTGGCGCAACGAACTCCCCAGCAGCACAGCTGTCGGTTCAGTTAGAAAATACTTGATTTTATAAAATACAAGTTATGCAAAATAATTAAAATTACAAGACACAGAACACTAAATTAAATTATTTGCCATATGTCAGCTAGCCACACCAATATATCAACAAATATAATAAAAACTATACGTACTCAAGAAAAAAAATAGTGATATAGTAATATATTCAGCTGCATCCGGTTAGACTGGAAGCCGATTCCAACATATTTGGGAAAAGGCTAGGCAGATGATGATGATGACTTAAGAAAAAAAAAAAACAATTAAAAATGTAAACAAAAACTTACTATCTAAATAAAAGCCTCCAGGTATATAGGGCGTGACCGATTACATATTTATGCGATGTTTGGTTCTGTTCACATAGCTGTCACTTGAAGTCACACATGATAAAGTAGGACCATCGAAGTAAACTAAATAGCCAAGTTATTACTAATGACAACAATAAAACCATGGTCAGCAAGACGAGCAGTCATCACAAGCAGCACCCGTTCACGAGCATAACGCAAAGATCAGCCATTACCCCTCTCATCATTATTGAGGGAAGAAGGCAACCCGACCCCCGACGCTACCGCAAGCAGTGACATCTAAAGAACAAAAACAACAACATAACATCACGCCAAAACAATCTGTCAAGGGTAAGGCAAACCCACATTACACACAGTACACCCACATTTAACCAGCTATGTTTAAGTCCCATGTAATAGGGGGCGTATTGCCATAAACCGGGCACAAATCCAGACTCCGGGTCCCATACGTATTTCGAAATAACAATCTTTAAAGATCATCATTAGCCTCTAATGCCTACCTGAGAATATGTTTATCGCTCAACTCCGGTCAAATAGGACATCAACAAAAGTAGGTACAGACGGCCAGCACAGCAAGCTACCCGAAACTGTCAAATTATCCCAATCAACTTTGAACCTTATGCTTTAGCGATGAAGTTGATAATCTATTAAAGAAAGACATATTGTAGTAGCATGATGTGCTGGCGTCTGTACAAAGGTACACAAATACAAATGTGATGTCACTTCTAACACTTACCTACGCTTTTTACGAAGACACCATATTCGTAATGTTATTATGTTTCTTTGCCATTGTACAGTCACGAGCTTAAATATACAGCGTTGTAGGAGCATCGAAGCGCAACCTGTTACCATGGATTCAGTACTTACTTGATTCTGGACCCACTGCGCTTTCTCTACAAAATGGTTGAGCAGCACCCTAATTGCGTAACACTATTACTCCCAATTTGAATCATTTTGAAGCATATTGTTAATCCATTGCTCCATATATTCGAAAAATTTATCTGCTCAGCAACGTAAATAAAGCAATGAATGTTGTTGAACTGTCAAAATGAAACCCATTGCTACTGTTAGTGTGTTACGCAATTACCCTGCTGGACGGTGCTGATCCACGCGTCATGTTCGTGAACGGGCGCCGTCGGTTGGGAATGGTCATCTCTTAACTGCCAGGGCTTATTTTTAATCTTATATTTTGAGTTGTTTCTTCAGTTGTTTTTTTTAACATTGTTTTGACATAATATATAAGTAACAAGATTAATGTACCCAGAATTTTGTATTAACTGGACACACAAAAAGGTACATAGGCGGACTTAATGCCTTAGGCATTCTCTACCAGTCAACCAAGGGTGGTGAAGAGATTAGATGGCTGGTGCTTTGGTTGAACCGAACAATGATAAAAAAAAAACGATTAAAATTATTGGATTATAAATAAAAAAAACCTACACAAATACATAAATAGGTTGAAAACCTAGCATCCGTGGTAAAAAACCGTAGCATCCATTGTGATATGTTTTATAGGTTCTTTACCGTATTGAGGAAAACCGCAGGAAAATTGTTTGACTTAATTTTTACCACGGTTCTTAACCTGCAAGCGAGTCTTTGGAAAATGCTTCACAAAGATAATAATACAATATGAATACATAGTTTGCTATAAAAGAAAATGAGGCTCTGCGGGTGGTGATATACTTAAGTTTTGTACGTCCGGCGCACCCTGGTAGTCAGCCTTGACTGGCTAAACTTTTCGCCGTGGCATGTGCTATGTTCGAATAGATCGTAGATTAGAAAGATATAGGCAGGCAAAAAAGTAGTCGTAAGTAGAAGTACTTAGTTCACGCAGCGATATAAAAAAAATGATTTCAAAAGTAATCAACTCCATAATTTCCTCAAATAAATCCCTTCTTATAATGTCTAAACACCGCTTAGACGGTGCAACTTTTATTGTTGCTTATTTATGGTAGGTATGCCACAGGCAAATATATTGTACGGTGGAAATCAGGCTTATGGAAAAATGCGAATCTCGGCAAATGTTATAACTCAGTGCAGCCTTACATGAGGACACAGAGGCAGTCACTGCACTGACTTCTTTTTTTTCTTTTTTTCGGAATTACATCTCGCAGTTCAACCTATGTGGTTGTCGACTGCTTAACCGGGCTTGCCTTGTGGATGCCTCAATAAATTAAGGCCTCCAACCAGCGCTTAAAAACTTAAAAACTAAGCGACTACACGCTAAGGGCACCCCCTATGGGGTACGGACCTCGGCTTAGGACGTCGCTGGGAGAGGGCAGCAGGGGACAGGCTGGATCGGAATTAACACTGGTTTCGTCATTGCACGTGGTAGATTATTTATTTAATATCATCTGCCTAACCTTTTCCCAACTATGTTGGGGTCGGCTTCCAGTCTAACCGGATACAGCGGAATACCAGTATTTTACATGGAGTGACTGCCTATCTTACCTCCACAACCCAGCTACTGGGAAATACGATACCCCTTGGTAAGACTGGTTGTTAGACTTTCGGGCTACTGACGACCCGTAACGTCTGTCAAAGATTCACGAATGACAGCCGGGACCAACGGCTTAACGTGCCTTCCGAGGCACGGAGGGATCTTGGTATGTTAAGATGGTCACCCATCCACGTACCAACCGCGGCAAGCGTAGCTTACCCTGATCGATCGACCCGTGCGGCTGTTATTACTTAGCCACAAGCTCCTCTTTATTTAATAATAGATACAAATAAACACGTGATATTCGTATAACAGTGAGGCTCCTCAAGTTCTGAGCTGGGCTGCACGATTTTTTACAAATGCGTGCACTGACTGGACAGGTCCGCTCAATATGTGTGGTTCTTCCCTCAAAAGACCATTTCAGCCACCAATCTACATGGTCTTCACATGATCTGACCAAGATTATGTCAGGACTTTAAAAGAGGTGACCTCTGAGTTTGTTTCGGCCTTTCTTCTCAGAGTAGTCAGATAGGAAACGCCGACCTCTACTAGTTTAAAAAAATATGATTGACATGTAAAAGTGTTTGTACAAAGCTACTTACAGAAAATAAATCATTTATTAAATCCTTCATCAACACGCTGTTTTTTGTGGCAATTTCGCCTACGCTCAATGACTGGTATTTATAAAATTACGTAGGTTGTACTTTGTAATAATGGGTACTCTTATAAAGTGAGGTTGTTGACATTGCCGTACATAGATACCCATTACAAAAAAACAAAAAAAAAAATGTGAAAAAGTTACATTCCTCTAAAGTAATTGCGTAACACACAATAATTTGCAATGATTTAACGTTTTCACAATTCGACAAAAGTCATTGCGTGATTTACGTTGTCGAGCAGACAAATTTTTCAAACACAAGGAGCAATCGATTAGGAATTTTCTCCAATATCCCTCGGTTGTAAAGTACCGTGTAAAAACCTTGAAATCGCGAGAAATAAAAAAAACAACCAGAGAGCTACTTGTAGTGTCTTTGCTGTCATTCAAAGCTGCTATGTAAATTCATTACACATATCATTTGGTGATTATTGTTTTTTCGTTTAATGATGTAACAAAAAATATAATGTGAACTTTAGATCTAAACAAAAAACAAATCAGGTCCGGGGAGATTTATTATCATTATAGAAATAGACATTATGGTTAGTCCACACGATACAGACTTCTATAGAAAGAACAATGGCCAATTTCTATAGGAGCTGGACCTTACTTTTATTTTACATGTCCCAAAATAAGCTTCATCTAGATTGGTTTGTTCTTATGTTGGAAACATCATCCCGTTTGAAAATAATTTCTAAATAGCCACATTTTTTTGTAAAAGTGTCAATTATACTGTTGAGGTTACAATCAACAACTATCTTTTATCCGACTGTTGCGTAGCTTACAAGTATACTTAGCGATAAGCAAGGAGGGTAATTAGCGATCTAGTTTCTATTTGTTGCGATTTCTCTTAAAGAATTTCCCAAAAAATAGGGCATCTGTCAAGGCGTTGGTGCGCTTTGACAGATGCCCTATTTTTTGGGAAAACGTCACTTGTCGATGACAAATGACGTTTCATTGTTCGTAATTGAACTAAACGCTTTCACTTAATTATCTTTTATGACAAAGATCCAATGCATAATAAATAAGCATAGTAGTGATATGGTGCCTAAATACTAATTTAATTGAATAACAGTTAACAACTATTCAGAAAAAAATGAATATTCATAGTCTTTGAATAACAAGTCATTTCATACGCGAAATGAATCGTCAATAGGTGCGTTCTGAAACTATTATTCGAAAATAATTTAGAACAAAAAAGAAAAACTAAAATAAGGATAAGTTTTTTTTGTGGCCACTTAAAAAGATATTTCTTGTGTTTTTTATGACCTTAAAAAATAAGGATATTTTTCATACATATAGCATATAGGGACACTATCGTTTCGTCGCCAGGTACGTTTTGGCCAACCTTCTTTGTCTGTACAACAAAGCAGAACATACAAATGTCGGTGCGTTAGAAAAAAAAAATCTGTAGAAGACTGTATGAAGTCTGTATCGTGTGGACCCACCATTAGTTTACACTGCCGTCCGTACGCCAAATACGCGCTTTGACTTGATGTTGCGGACACTAGTCCGTATTACCTACCTTACCTGCGGGGTGGTTGCGTAACGCATTAACATTAGGAATGGCTTTCATTTTGACAGTTCAACAACATTCATTGCGTTATTTACGTTGTTGAGTAGATAGACACATTTCGAACATCGAACATATATAATTGAAGCAATGGATTAGCAGTATCCTACAAAATGATTCATATTGAGATTGATACGAGTATTGTGTTGCGCAGTTAGGGTGCTAGTTTACACTGGAAAAACAGGCAGTAAACAAACGATGAATTAAAAGTAGGAACGAAATTATTTTGGTCCTAGGGATCACAAAATGGAAACAGTCAAGGTAGGTTATGATGATCGATCATATCTTTGCAGAAGGAAACTAGCTGATCGATTCTGTAAAAATCTCACCGTGAAATCATAAGTGAAGTGAGCACTTAATAGTGTTAATCCTAGCATTAGGGAATGAAAGAGCTCACTTCCCGCTCACTTCACCTAAGCCCTCACGGTGAGATTTTTACAGAATAGCACTGCTGAGCTCAACTAATTAAAACTCATTATTGAGTGTCCATAATTATGGCACTGTCAATAACAAGTATTGTTTAAGATTCTGATTATGAATTAATAAGATTGCACAAATCACGGTTATCTTTAAAGAAATTAGATTCATTTGGCTATTGTTTCTTAGTCCCTTCATCGTCATCATAATGAGGAAAGCCTTGTCCCTCTCCTGCGTTTGCAATTAAGTTTCCAAACGTGTAAACAAAAACAAACGTGTTTTTTAAAAAGGGAGGCATTTATCCAGCATTGGGACACGACATAGGCTAAACTTTCATCGATATGTAGCCTTTCATCGATATTTAAAATTGTTAACATTGACATTTAACGAATTTGACATTTTTTACAATGATTAAATATGACATTAACTATTTTTGACATTTTAACTAATTATTTTGATTCTGACTTTTTTACTTTTAAATTCCTCAATTAGGTCTGACATAACCTCTTAATTAATTTGAAATATTGTTAAATTTATTTTCTAATTTAATACCATAGCTGCATGCATGATTTTAATAAACTTTAAATTGTAAAATTAACTCATATTTGTACACCTCCTGGCATAACACAGCGCTCTGTTTATCTAACGTAAGACCTGCATCTCTCCACCTATGTTAACAAATAAATAAATTATTATTATTATTATTAAACAAAACAAAACCAAAAAAAAATTGTAGGTAGGTAGTGGGATTAATTAATCACGTACAAAGTTCAGTTTGAGCTACATATTCAACTTTCTATGACGTAAGTATTCAAAAGTACAAGTCATTCTAAAATCAACATAATTTACTCCAAAATAAAGTTGATACTTATTTGTTTAAGGGCTGATTTTTCAATCGACCGATAATTTTTATCGTGGAATAAAATAGACGTCTGACAGTTTTGGTATGGAAGAATTGTCAAAAATTCAAAGTTATTCCTCGGATAAAATTATCTGGCGTTGGAAAAAGCAGCCCTAAGAAGAATTAACATCAAATAGAACTAACGATTTGAATAGGTAATAGTCCTTTGTGGTTAGTTTTCAGCCGATACGATGTGATTGCATATCCTTATTTAGCCTACTGCTGTACACTGTTGACGATATAAATAAAAAATCTGTTTATTTTAGCGTTACTGACTTACCTTCTAGAAATCTGCCAAGCTTTTCCGATAAGCCCAGACGAGAAAACCTGCAATGGGCAGATGTTTTGTCTCAGTTTGAAGTCTGGGATAACGAATTCTAATCTCAGTGTGAAACTAAATGTTGTAGTAGTGAAAATGTTTTTTTCTTGCCACGTCACGATATTGTAATAAACGTTCTAACTATAAAAAAATGATGAATCGGTTTTTATGTAATTAGAAAAATAATAAAGAGGCAATAAAAACTAAGGATTGCGGTTTATTTTAAAGTTGGCATACGTTCAAAGTCAAGGTTTACTTTTTACGCGAACACGAAGCTAATAATAAAAAACCGTTGCGAGTCGGACTCGCGCACCGAGTTTTCCGCACAAAGGCTATAGGGGGATAAGCATGGATAGGGTGCCCCCAAACGGATTGCGGTTATTTTTTTTTCTGTAAGTTCCTAACAATGTTTGATTAAGATTCTCCAAATACCAACCCATCAAAATCCCTTCAAAATGAATATCCGTGATATCCACGCACTTTGGTCTCGGCCAAAGGTTGTGCGGTCGTGTCCGAACTATGAACTATGAGCTTTCCACCAGGCGAGATCGAGGACAAAAGTGGGCCCATTTTGCAAAGAAAAAAAAATCTAACCCTAAGAGACAAAACTTAGCGTAAGCTGATTCGATATGTCAAAATGCACTGATTTTGATAGATCGAAGCGTAAGTTTACGTCTGGGAGTCTATTCCCTAAGTATGAAATCTATTCGTAGTTTCGACCGAAGTTACGTGGTTTACGTACTCCCGTATCACTTACGGACATAAGATTACTTCGGGCCCCGAACTGATAATGACTGAAAACACGATTTGACAGTTGCCCGTACTCCCGATGTGTATTTTCCCGTTCGAAAAATTGAAATTGACACTTGTTTGACTTTCGGACGGGTCCTTATCTTTGTTGATGGAGAGAAGACCCCCTGTTCCGTCTCACGAATGAAGTATCACAGACGCGCCGAAACAGGCATGCTACGGAATCATAAATAAATCTTTATTTATTTATTTATACAAGGTGTAACTTAAATAACGCACAACCTCTTAAGGGGTCATTGTATTCATCATTATGAACAACTTTTACTATGGGAGCAAACCCGAAATCGCGAAAAAAAATCAGCTGTTCATAGTAAAAGTTGTTCATAATGATGAGTACAATGACCCCTTAAGAGGTTGCGCGTTATTTATGTTACACCTTGTATAAACATCACATTTCAGCCCTACAAGCTGGTTAATAAATGACAAGGGGTTAATAGTATGCACAATCGTAAAAGAGACCTCTAGAGATAATTTCTTACGCTAGGGCTTTAGAATCATATGCTGATTTCATGATTACAGTTTGCTCGTCAATGCGTTTGCCACCCTGTATAACAATAATTAGTTCCACTTATTACCGCGGCAATTTTCGCGTGAGACGGACTCCGCTAGGTTTCGTTCGTTCTCACCCTAAGTTCAATAAATCCTCGACTCACAGGCGGTACGGTAAGGGCTTACAAGGAGTAAGCAACAATATATTCGTATTTATAAAAACAGTGAGATAGCTGCAGTTGTTTGCATAAAAAGGTAATTAATGCAACCTTGCGCAGATAATGAGGCGACTTTTTTTTTTAAATAAATTGAGACCAAGGCCTAAACTGTAGCGAGTTTGAAGGGTTTAATGCAACTGCGTTTACATGGCCTACTTGTTAAAAATAAATGTTACAGAGGTTAATTCGTGCCAAAAGCGAATGTGTGTTTATCTTAAACAGCATAAGCACTTTTATTTATTAAAACTTTATGCACAAGTAAAAAAATACTATACAAAGGCGGACTTAATGCCTGAGGCATTTTCTACCTGTCAAGTGCAGAGACAAAATATGGCAGATGCAACATACGGGTTAAATAGCTAGGAAATTACTATAAAATACAAGAATGAATAATAAAAATACATATAAACAAAACAATTGTCATGAGAAAAAAAAATTTCGGTAAAGGAGAAAACGAATCCAGCAAATCAGCGCTGGGATGTTACGGCCAACTTCTGACGGATATGTTCACTTGCCTTCACTTTAAAAGATAATGACTGGATGCCATCCAGATGTTCAGAGGGAGCGCATTCCAAAGACAGACCGCCTGGACAAAGAAAGAAGAATGAATGAAGCCAGAACGGTGAGAAGGACATCGACATAAATATGTTAGCGGTCACGCCCTTCATACCTGGAGGCTTTTATTTAATTTTCATTTATTAATTTTAGCTTGTTGTACCTACGTATAGTTTTTTATTGTATTTCTTGGTATATTGGCGTTGCTAGCTGACATATGGCAGATAATTGAATTTAGTGTCCTGTGTCTTGTAATGTTAATTGCTTTGCATACCTTGTATTGTATTCAGTCAAGTATTTTCTAACTGAACAGACAGCTGTGCTGCTGGGGAGTTTGTTGCGCCACTTCTTCTTCCCAGCGAAAGCACTAGGAAGTGGTGAAGGGCGGGCGTTTTGGGGGACTGTCTTTTGTAATTTTGACGTTCGAAAAGTGCTGATTCTCAGCCTAGTTTGAATAAATGACTTTTGATTTTGATTTTGTAGAAGACGATTGTTGGTGGAACGAAGATTTTTATCATGGGCAGAGCATAAATATTGAATTTGGGAAGTCATGTAGGAAGGAGCAGTAGGTTTGTCGAGAATAGAGAACAACGTAGACAGAGCCCTCAACTCTCTGCGCTGGCGAATGGGTAACCATTTTAAAAGCAGCCGGTGCTCGGATACATGGTCGTACTTACGAAGATTGAAAACGAATCGAATGCAGCTATTCAGAAGACGGTCCAGTTTATTGAGGAGATCTGCATTCAGGTCGTAGTAACACACATCACCATAGTCAATTATGGGAAATATTAGGGACTGAACAACTTTTGAGAAAGCCATGAAAATTAGTACACCAGGGGGGCAATTCTCGTAATTTTAAGAACGTTCACAGTCTGATCTCACTCTCAATCTGTCAAAAATACCTCTTATTTCCTTACATTTTTGACAACTTTTTGACATTGACTGTCGTTGAGATGAGATTGCGATTAGATTTTGAAGGTTTTTAATTACAGGAATTGACAATCTGATTTATTTTATCATTATTTAAGATATGCCCGCGAAAATCAAAATATCAAAATCTATTTGCCAAAAACAAGAGTTTATTAATTTAATTTCGGGGTTAAGAATCGCAGATACATTTTTAAAAACATTTATTTAATTCATATTATGTTTTAATTTTTACTTTGGTTATTTTATCGTTGCCAGCAAACAAAAAAAGCCAATTAAGTAAACCGTAACACTCGCGCGACGAAATTATGATAACCGAGTCACGTAACTGATATAATTCGATAAAACTAATTATGTGTATTCTTAATCGAATCGATATTGACATTATTGATTATGAAATGGATCGAAACCGAGTGAAAGTCAAAGTTATGTCATAGAGTTTTGTATTCAAATTCTAAGGTTTTCCGTAAGCCGTCGTTGACACAGATGTAAAAATATCGCGGTGGGATTTTATCGCGCACTGTATTTTCAATTCTCGCTGTTCATGTTGAGCCGAGCATTGTGAATCCCAGCGCGTCAAAAAACACACTGTTTAATTTTCAACTCTCGTCGTTAATGTAGTGCGTCGAAAAACAATTGCGCGAAAAAAAAATCGCCGCAGGAAAAACGAGCCTGTGCATACGCAGTGCTCTTCTGTAAAAATCTCACCGTGAGAACTTAAGTGAAGTGAGCGGGAAGTGAGCTGTCATTAGGGATTAACACTTGACACTGCTCACTTCAAGCTCAGTTCACTTATGATTTCACGGTGAGATTTTTACAGAATCGACCGGCAGGACTAATCTGTGATGAAAGTTACGCGACGTAATTATAAAAGCGCAGCCTAAACTAAGCCGCTGGGGTCGGGAAGCTTACAATTTTAGCTGTAAGTACCTTTAATTAGACTGCTTTGTTGTTCTAGTGGTCGCAAGCGCTATTGCTGAGCACGAGGTCCTGAGTTCCAATCCCGGGTCTAGCAAAATGTTATTGGGTTTTTCCATCTGGAATTTCTCAGTAGCAGTCTGGACTCTGGATTTGGCAATAGGCTCATCCCCTATTACATGGGACTTAAACAGGCGTGAACTTATGTGTAGTTTTAATATCGGAGGCGTCGCAAAAGGATCACATAGGAAAGATTTTTCGAAATTCCACCCCTTTTTTTTTTTGGGTGGGAAATTATCAAATAATTTCTCCCGCTCTGGGCGGAGCGGGAGGGTGTGTCAGACTTTTACTGACTAAAACCCACCCGTGTTCCTTCAGTTGCCTGTGCCAAGGGCCACGGTAACTCTTTCGAACAATCCGCGACTCTGGCAGACATCGGCCCTAGCGGACTACGTCAGTTACTGCTGACATCTCTTTGAGGCGCGCGTGGAACACAACGCGCCGTCGACCCGAACCTGGTCTTTACCGGAGGCGAACTGCCCATTGCTCGCCGTCGACCATTTTTCGAACCTCCACCCTTAATGGTTAGTTAGGATGGGAAATACCGAAATTCTCGTTCAACATCTAGATGGAAATAAAATCTTTCCTTCCTCGTGGTCTTCGTTCTCTCCTTTTTTCGAAAAATCGTAAAGCAAATATTTGGACATAATATTAAAAGTATGAATGTACCTATTAATAGAAAACTTGTTTACAAATAGCTCGGAACCTAGAGATGTGGTAGGTAATGGAAGGGCGAGGCACCGACCGCTCTGGTAACAGATGACCGCTTTACGTGCCTCATTACCTCTCAATTTGTTTTCATATGCAGACACTGCTGTGGGTATTTGGAAACCGCATACCTTAGGACCTTAGTGGAAAAGGGGTTAATTTGATACTACGTCTTTTGAATAGAAAGTTTTGGCCAACACCCTAATTGCGTAACACTATCATCGCAATCTGAATCATTTTGAAGGATTATGCTAATCCATTGCTTTATTATTATGTTCGAAAAATCCCCAATCCTAATTGCGTAACACACTCATCAAAATCTGAATAATTTTGAAGGATATTGCGAATTCATTGCTACTTATATTCGAAAAATTTGACTGCTCAAGAACGTAAAAAATATACCGTCAAACAAGCCAACTTTGCCCGTTTTTTTAAGAAAATCGAATATATTACAAGTTTTTTCTATAGGACTTAAGTATATTTTTTCATTTACTACAACTACGTGACCATATGCACGCATTTGCTATGTTAAATATTTAAAAAATTAAAATTTAAACCAAGATTTGTTCGATTTTGATGGTGGGCAAAATAATCCGGACTTTTAGCCAACATTGCCCACTTCGATTTTTGACGCAAATCAAGCTCTTATAAATACGTAGAAAGCACCACGACTACAATTTAAGGCAATCTTAACCTAAGTTTTAAAATACTGTTTGTAGTTTAAATATTTTCGTGATAAAAACAGTGGGCAATGTTACCTAGCGGTTAGTGCCCTTTTCCATACAAGGCCCAACAAACGGTTTAAGATTTTAAGGGTTGTCAGATTCCAGTAAAATGATTAAATAAATGTTATTTTCACCTTTTTACTCTAGAGAATTTTTTCTTAAATATTCATGCACCAATAACTTTAGATCGAGTTTAGTTAGGGGGGATCCAAAATCACTAGAAGCTTGCAAGACTCTCACAATTTTATTTTCTTCTTCACTTGAAACTTGGGTGAAATTTTAATCACTGTTTTCCTCTTACGGGGTCATTGCACTCATCATTATGTACAACATTTACTATGGAGCCAAACCTGAAATCGTGAAAAATAAATCAGCTGTTCCCTACATTTATGTTCGCATAACTCTTGAAAATATAGGGAACAGCTGATTTTTTGTGATGAGTTAATGATGAGTACAATGACCCCTTAAGAGGAAAATGGTGATTAAAATTTCACCCTGTATAAATTATACATCAATTGCACTAGGTACAGACGCCAGCACATCAAGCTACCCGAAACTGTCAGATTTTCCCAATCAACTTTGAACCTTATGCGTTAGCGCTAAAGTTGAAAATCTATTAAAGAAATCTGACAGATTGTAGTAGCTTGATGTGCTGGCGTCTGTACTAATATATTTTATAACATAAGAAATTACTTACTTTATTTTAAAGCCGTTAGTTAAGAAATATGTAATTGAGGTGTTTGATGTTTTGTTTCTGTGGTTTTGCGTTAATTCAACCTGTTACAAAATAACTAACAGTGACAACCCTGAGTGCTTTTTGATAACGGGCAATGTTGGCATGGAAGGGTCTGAATAGTTTAGGGTAACTTTGCCCATCATTAAAAGTTTTGATTTATAAAGTCCTGAATAATGAAACTATATTTAAAATACTCAACAACTGATATTCTATAACATACAGTAAATACACTTACCTGTGTTTTCGCCATGAGGTAAAATCCACAAACACTTTCCTTAGGAAATTTGCCCGCAAAAACATACCCCGCACTCGACAAGTTCTAACAAGTTACTAAATGAACTTTGGAACGAATGCGTTAGATAGTTTTGCCACAAATATAATCAACTTTCCACCCAAATAATAAATGTTGCCATAAAACTAAAATTGTTTCTTATATTAGCAGATTTGCTTAAAAATTGCTTTTAGGGCAAAGATACCTTGATTGGCAAAGTTGGCTTGTTTGACTAGTTAAAAAAAACACACTTTAATAGCAACTCGAAGTAAAAATCAGAAAATAACTTTTAATTTAAAATTCTAAAATAAAAATAAAGTTATGAAAAGAAAATTAATTTCATTGTAAAAAAGCGTGAGTTGCTCGATGTTGATTGCTGTAAATATATAATTAGTAGTTATTTGTAAACGTTAGTATAGAAATATGATAAAAAGCACCCCACGCTTTTTTTTCAATGAAATTCATTTTCTTTTCATATATTTATTTTTATTTTAGAATTTTAAATTAAAAGTTATTTTCCGATTTTTAGTTCGATTTGCTTTTAAAGCATGTTTTTTTTTAAACTATATATAAATATATATTTTTTAAACTATTATTTTATTTTCAACTTTTTTTATCAAAATGTTCTATTTTCGTCGGCCGTTGATAAGTCTACAACGTTTAAAGTAAATCTGATCGCTTAAAGTGGGGCAAAATCGAGCCCAAACGAGTCAGAATACTGAAAATCCAGTAGTTAGATTTATGTCTAGGGTGTAGGTACTTTAACGATAACGCACGCACATAGTCAGGCAATCGGTCCAAAATAGTCTGAATAACCGGTTATGCCTGAAACGCCGCAAGACCTTGGACTGACCGCTCTGAATTATAACCAAGATAGCACAAAAGTGGTGGACGTAAAAGTCTATAATCTTGGGTTATTTTGGTCCTGTGAACTATGACTGGTACTGTGTGTTGGCTATTATTTTCACTTTGATGTCTATGAGTAGGTACTAATAGAATAAAGCTGAGGAGTTTTGTTTTTTGTTTGGACGCGCTAGTCTGACGAGGTCTACCAGTCGGTTTGAAGAAATGTTATTGTGTTTGATAGTACCAGCCTTTTGAAGAAGGTACTTAACAAGGCTATTTAACATCACGCTACAATTCTTAGGAGCCGTGCATAGAGAAAAAATGTCAGAAAGAACGCTAAGCGAAAACTAAGTATTAGCGCGGGCGAGCGATGCCACGCGACGCGAAATATTCATAGTCGTAAAATATTCATAAATTACCTCAAGCGAATAAGCGGTAATAATAGGGATTATAAATCGTTTTGCCTAGCAAGGTTCCTTGTAGCAGTCTTTTCTCAGATTACGATACATAAACATTAGGTATTAGTCTACAGACTGTAATGAAACAGTAAAACAATATGTATCTGTCGTAGAGGCTAATAGAATTTAAAATACTGTGCGTATACTGCTCACTAATAAACCCAGGACGGCACGGGCGATCTTTTTCGGGCACTGGATTTTCAAAGCAGTGCTTAGCACTGAGAGTTGAAAATCCAACAGAACATTTTTTTGGCGCGCTGGGATGCGCTCTGTTAGAATATCAATGCTCGGTTTAATACCGAGAGTTGAAAATCCAGTGCGCGATAAAAAATCGAGGCCTAAATCATGATAAATTATAGTTATATTTCGGCAACTACATATTGTAGAATACGATATATTTTGGGTCTTAGAAAATTTGGGTCCTTTGGGCCGTATCGATATTACGTAATTGAGACATAGGTACAGCAATTTAGATTTGCAGCACGCGGTGGTATCAATGTTAGTAGTTCGAAGGTAGCCGGGCTTTTCACCTTGGTGGCGTACGTGCAAAAATAGAAAGATGAGGGACAGACTTGTAACACGCTTCACGTGTGTGGGAAGGTTATCTTACGTTATACCACAGTGTATTGTGGTTATACTGACGATACTAAGCTCACTGTTTATTTTGATGGTAGATAAAATGTTTGTTTTGGAATACACCAATTTATATAGTCTGTCGGAATAGACGCGAAGCTTTTATAATCCGGAATTCATAATACAAAAGTAAACTGTATAGTAAGCAAACAGTTTTTCATACAACCTGCGTATCGCGATACTTTGTCTTTATCGCGACGACCTTGAACTTGATCGCTGTGTAGATATGGTAGTACCATATCATCACCATGGTAACTAATGACCTTGGCGGGGTAAAGTAATAAGTTGCCCTTAGAATGACCGCTGAATAGGGCCTTTGTATGCGACGCTTCTGAGTGTTCAAAATTAAAGGGTTCGACTAAAGTAATGACTGTTTCAATGATTTTTGCGAAGGAACACGTGATTATGGCAATAATGACAGCCTATACAGATTCCACGTCCAGAAAGAGGCTTTTATAATATGCTGTAAATTATTTCGCTTAAAAGAATCCTTATGCTCTAAGCAAAATGCTGGAATATTTTTGCATCCATGATATTGATAAGCTCAGCACCATAATTGCGTAACACTATCAAACACAATCGGAATCATTTTGCCAATTCATTGCTTCAATGTTTGAAAAATTTGTCTGTTCAACAACGAGAAATAACGCAATGTTACTTACGTTGTCACTACGATTACTGAAACAAATTTTCGACGAAGTTTAATTGCTATTGTAATGGTGAATAGATTCTCCCACCCATTCTTCAGGCATAGATCATTAATGGAGACGGTGCCTACGAAACCTTTTGAACCCGAGACATTTCGATATTGCTGACTCACTATATGTGTCATGAACGTCCTACTAAAAGCTGTCGCGTCATCCTGGTAGCATCGTTTGCAAAAGGCTTAAGAATTACTAATTCATTTTGGCCCTTCGTGTCGGCGATTCATTTATTAACTCAGCGAAATAATAATCACGAGTTAATTTTTGGGGGTCGTAAAGGCCGAGTATTTTGATTAACTAAGCATCGAGGTTAGACAGGGGTGCCTCATTTGGGAGGTGGTTATTTTGACGCTGGTCAACATAATCTATTATATTCTCAAAAAGCTGAACGCCATTTATGGTTACAGCAAAATTTCTCGCTCTATCCTCAAAGCTTCTGCATTTAGAGTTCAGTCTCGAGTTCATCAGTATAAGTATATAGATCTTTGTGTCTCTATTTGGATTATTCTTAGTACATTATTAGGTAAATAAATGCAATCCGTTCAATTCAAAGCGTGGTTCTTGCCCGTTCTTCTCCATCGGAACCTACTACGGTTTGGAAAGTGCAACTAGCTTCATATTTTAGACTCTTTGAAAATTCAAAAGTGCTTGCAATTGTCTGAGTTCCGCGGGTGAATCTTGAATAGGTCAGAATTTTTTGAGACGAAAGATAGGTAAACTTCTGCCAAGTCATAGGGTGGCAGACAGCTCCATAGTTTAACCGTAAAAACGCAGTAAGACATTTGTATTGATATTCATTGCAACTCTGCCACATTTGGTCCGGTTATCAATTGGGTTCGTAATTCGTTTTATTAGTACGTGTTGGAACTTCAGGACAAGAGCCAACACTCCTTATCGTTAGATAAAACTGATAATTTGGTTAACTAGACAGGACTTAGTAAGGCAGGGTGCATAAAGTTCGATGCATGAAAAAAAAAGCCCATAAAACTATTAGCATATCGTTTAGTTTGGTTTGGATTTTTTGTAAAATAGACATGCTTTACTAATAATCGACGTATAAACCCATCTCGTTGAACCTCAAATTGGAGATGCAATGCATAATTATTGAATAACATGAGACACTTTAAAAAAATGAGATAGAAAAAGAAAAAAAAATGAAAAAGTAAAAAAAAATATAATCTAGAAAAAAAAAATACTATTGCAAAAAAAAACTTAAATTTGTATCTTAACAACAACAATAATTTGGGTCTTCGAGCCGGATATTATTCATTAGTAGGTACTGTGTTAGATAACACAGCCTTGATAAATGTTAATTAACATATTATAAATATGTGTTATTACCTGTGTTTACGATTATAATTGACGACATAATGCGTATTAAAATACCCAAATAAATAATAAAAACGTACACAAATTACTAAATAAAACTTCAGTTTCGCCTTTAATGCCGCATACAACGTGAGAACCTCATTGATTCAGCAGGACTTAACGCTTTTAACACAAGTAATTTTTAAAAATTGTCAAGTCAATTCCAAAGTATAGATTACTATGGCGAAGAATGGGAACTCAGATTCTTAGAAAAGTTACCGCGCTGCAAGTAATAATAATAATAAATCCCTGGACATTTCACACAGCACCATTTGTCCCAAGCTAAGCAACCTAATGCTTGTGTTATGGTAACAAGATGGCTGATAAACTACTTATATACAATTTTTTTTTTTTTTTTTTGTAAATACATACATATTATAGATAGAAAAACACCCAGACTCGGAACAAATACATATAGGTCATACAAATATTTGTTCCGTGCGGGAATCGAACCCGCGACACGCAGCGCAGCAGTCAATCGCTTAACCACTGCGCCAACCGTGCCGTCAAAGTTTTTAAACTATTGTGTACTTGAGAAGTTAAGACAGACCTTGGCAAAAGCCTGTGCTTTAATGATTCTATTATGGTAAACTGAAACTTAATCAATATGAAGCAGGCTAATACTGACCCTGACCTTAATAGAACAAGAGTGACGGATGGATCTACCGAAATGACGGATTTCACCTTAACTAAATTTAGCATGTGGAAAAAGCCGTGGGCTAAGTTATAATTTAAATCGTTCTATGTAAATAGATAGGATACTCTTTACTCCACTATGTTATAAAAAATACAAATGTAATTGTAGAGATTTTACATAGGGTAACTAATTGAGCGGTCTTATTGTTAAATGCAACAGAAAGCCAACTCAAGAGAAGTAAAATAAATTTTAGACAAATTACTCGTAAAAGTTGCAAATATTTAGGTACCGAAGCAGCGGGGTAATTGCGTGACAGAGTAACAGTAGGAGTAGGAATCGCTTTCATTTTGATAGTTCAACATCATTCATTGCGTCATTTACGTTTTTTTGCATACGAATTTTTCGAACATATGAAGCAATGGATTAGCAATATCCTTCAAAATTATTCACAATAATTGATAGTGTTACGCAATTAGAATGCTGGCCTCTTCTTCCGACTTTAAAAGTAAAGAAAAGTACGGGAAATGTATGGATAATCAGGAACGACATTTGCGTACAATGTGACCGGGGATTCCCATAGACAGTACACACCCTTCGACGTCTCCTCAGAGGGAAGCTAGACTGATAGCTTTTAATTGATTTTATTGCTATTTACACGATAACATAGATTCACAATTAGCAAATGAAGGATTTAACAATAAGCCCGACACGATGTCACTGCTGTAAACTGTTGAGGACCTCTCTCAACTGTCTTCCGTCTCCATCATCAAATCAACTCCAGGTCTCTATTTTGTTGAAGCGCCATCAGAACTACATGCGTGTGCCAAGTTTCAACACAATCGGTTCACAAGTGAAAATTCAGTAGGTGGTAAATCAATCATCCCCTATTTTTCTGCACTTTGGGGTGGATTTTGTTTTTCAATTTTAATGCGATTAACTTCGAAGTATACCTACACTTTTCAATAAAAAAAATCTTATCATTCGAATAAGGGCTGATTTTTCCATCGTCAGATAATTCATTATTCGTGGAATAAAATTTGACGTCTGACAGATTTTGTATGAAAGAACTGTCAAAAATTAAGAATTATTCCTCGAATAAATTTAACTGGCGTTGGAAAAATTAGCCCTAAAAGAATGATCAAAATTTGACTACACAGTCAAAAGTAATGTGCCCTCCTCCATTTTTTCGTAGGTTAAATATACACGTTCCATTCTAGGAAGTGACTGACGACAATGCAGTGTTATATTTGCACTTAAATCTTGTCTTCGAAATTGGTTTCAGAAATGTAAAACATATTATCATATGGACATAGTCTGATATGTTATTAGAATCTATTTTTACAATTTCCTCTCCACCTTCACAGACAATCTGACGTCAACCCTCGCGCGAAAATATTATCATGCCAACTTTTATCGAAACAGTGATCTATAGGCAGAGAGTTTACAGTTCTCCAAAAAATATAAATATTCTGGCACTGACTCAATTTGATTTCGTTTATTTATCATAAGTGTGTGTATGTACTTACTTATTTATTCCTGTGTAGTTTTCTGCTAAAGGTAGTTGGTTTATATTGAGGTAGTCGACGCGCGAAGCACGATCCGCGCGGTCGCGTGTTATCGCCGCACAACACTCGAAGTACTGGCTCCGTCCATGACGAATGTCTTTATGAAATATTTTATATATTATCTAGATGTTTACATGATACTTATATCAGTTTTTATTAACACTCTTTCCTCGGCGCGTGATGTGACAGTTCGTACTTTTGGCGGGAACGATACAGTGTTTTTTTTGTGCAAAGAAAGTTAGGCGGACAGCCTATTATATTTAAAAAAATGAATATTACCGATATGATGGAGTTTTCAACCACCATGATGCCTGAGGTTTCGACCGCGGCCCCTGATATCAGGACGTGGTTGACGGATTTAATAGTGCAGGTTTGTTTACTAATATTGTAGTACGCTACAAATAATTGAATAATGCCGCTATATGTTTCTATAACTAAGTTGTATAACGGTTCGTTGACTGACTTGTTGTCGTAATGTATTATGATAGTAATATCGGTGAATAATAATCAAATCATACTGCAAGGTATTATTATCAGCATTGTAGAAATATATAAACTAATGACGTTTTAAATGTTGCACTTCAAGTTAACAGTGATTTCGACAAGGTATTCTAACCTTATTATGTATTTACGAACAAAAGTAATATGGTTTGATTTACTTATATTATGCCGTTTTGCCATTAAAATTTAAAATAGAAGGTCATTTGTACGATTTTAGGGAAATATGTACAGACGACATCAAGCTACTAGAGTCTGCCAAATTTCTTTTAAAGTTTTTAACTTTATCGCTAAACCATAAAGTTCAAAGTTGACTGGGAAAATTTGACATTTTCGGGTAGCTTGATGTGCTGGCATCTGTACATAGAGTGACAGGTACATCGACGCGCAACTTGTTGCCATGGAGTCAGTATATCAGTCTGATCCTGCGTAGAAGTTTTTCGTTCGGTTATTTAAAAAAAATTGGCTGTTCCATACATTTTGACTATGTAGGTATTGCAATTTTCTGTGAAACAGACGAAAAGTTAGGGCGTCTAGAATCATGTGCTGAATTCATGGTTACAGTTTGCGCGTCGATGTTCCTGCCATGCCGTAGACATAACGAAATAAAAAAGGTTTTCCTTTTCAAAAGAATAAAAAACTTACCTAGATAAAAGATCTCGATCTGCAAACCGGTATTGGCTAAATGATTATAGACTACCTACCTTCATAACTTTACTTAAAATTACAAAACTTAAAGAATAGGTCGATGGGTCAATAACTTAGCGAGTAGTAACTAATAAAACGATAGGCCGGTAGGTATTTAAATTATGAATGAAGTGAGTCAAGAGAATAATCAAATCAGTCATTTGTTTTTTTTATAAGGGCTTTCAGTTCTGTCGATACGAAAACTTGATATATCTTGACGATTTCTTTTTACATTCACATCTCGTGTGCATCTACGGCTAGGGTACCGTAAATTCTATGATTTTTTGCCGACAGAGCACCGGGTGCTGTGTGCCGAAATAAAACAAGTCAACTGTCAAATTGACATAGGAAAATCAAATTGATATCAAATTGATATATCAAATTGATAGGACTGAGCCTATGATTTTGACATTAACTGTCAAACTCAGTTGCAAAAGTGAGAAAAAAAACCTACGATAGATATTGCCATATTATGCAGCCAACTTCCACCACCAGATGCGACTGAATATTTTTATTAGGCATTTCGTTTAAAAATCTCAAATAAAATGCAATTTGTAATACCTGTTTCATATAAATATTTTTTATTGATTTCTAGTGCATTTGAGGATAAGCCCAAGGCCGTAATAATTACATGCGTGTGATGTTGTGTGCTCGTTACAATGCATTAGCATTTGACATGCGCCGGCGCAGCTTGAAGAGATTTTAATTGTAAATGGATACCCAGTCATAATTGCAGTAATAAGGAGGCAAACTGGTAGTTTTCAATGTAATTAATTGACATGGAATCTAGTTTCTTATCAGATAACAGACTTTCGCTATCGGATAACCAATATCGTCCTAGATTGTTATAGGGTTGGCGTAACTTTACGGAATGAGACCTTTTGTTTATTAGATGGTAAAAAGATAAAAGAAGTAAAAATAGTAACTATATCATAAACATGAAAATTAGCATTAGGCTGAAGTAGGCCAGTTGGCCTACCCAATTTTTTTTTGCTTTTGGATCTTTTTCACACAATTTCAGGTAAATTAAAAAAGTGGCTAAGAGGTTTGAGTGTCTTGACTGCAATATAAGGCACCTCCTAGAATCGGAATTCTAGAAAGCGTGCGAAACTGAAACCGCACTATGACCGTCCTTAGAGATGCTCAAAACATGTTAATTACTGTTCAAACATTAAAATGAATTAGACATTATGGTAGGAACTAGAGGAATCCTTCTCATCTTTACCTATCTAGAAAGACTTAAACAAAACACATTACTCTGTTTAATACATTTTCCTAGTTTGGTGAAGGTAGGCCGTTGTTTAAAATCTACCTGAAAATATGTATTGTATAATAATTATTAATTATACAAAAAACGTACCGGCATTCATTTAAGAATGTATACAATAGTATTTGTAAAGTAATTGTGAGTCATAAAGGCAGACACGTGACTTGATGGTGATGCCATGCATGGCTGAAAATGGTCTACGTTTGTTCAAAGAAAATTGGTGTTTTTCATCAAGATCTTTGTAGTCATGGAGTGCAAAAACATGTATGGTAGAAGATCTACCAAATGTTACATACGTTTTTTGTTCGTCGTGCCCAGCGGGGTAATAGCGTAACACAGTAACAGTAGCAATGGCTTATATTTTGACAGTTCAACAACATTCATTGCGTTATTTACGTTGATGAGCAGACAAATTTTTCGAACATATGCAGCAATGGATTGGCAATATCCTTCAAAATCATTCGGATTGTTATTGATCGTGTGGTACGCAATTATGGTGCAGCCGTGCGATTCGTAACTATCTCACCGTGAAAGCTTGGATGAAGTGAGCGTGGAGTGAGCTGTCAGTCGCTAGGGATTATCACTATTAAGTGCTCACTTCACTTATGATTTCACGGTGAGATTTTAAGAGAATTGACTGGCAGGTTCGCAGGGACGACTTTTTAACGCAACAATTTTATATTGCGCATAGTAGTTTTTCAACTCTTAATTTATTTATTTATTCTTTTATTTCAGCCAACTAAAAAAGAAAAACAATACATACTATAAACATAAGAATACTTATTATCTAAAACATAAAAAAAAATATCACAAATTCAATACTACCTATAATAATATTTATAACTTAAAAATTTCAAGCCGAGCATTGAGAATCAACCCAATGCATCCCGACTAGCGTTGAAAAAAGCAGGGAAAATTCCCGTTTCTTTCCAATTCCGCTGTTTTTTTTCAATGTTTCATTCGAAAGTTTCAAGAAAATTTGCCAGTATTATATTTCATGTTTTTTTTTTTGTTTTTCAATAAAACCGACAAATATGAAAGAAACGGGAAACTTTTAATGTTTTTTTTTTTCTAATCCGTACTTACTATATTTAACTTAGGATATTCTATGCTTTAACTCCGCCCCCCCTGTTGTGCATCTAGTATTCTAGCTGTCAGTTGTATAAATACATTATAAATGGTCATATCAATTTACGTGCTAGTTCCGAATTAAACATTGAAAAAAACAACGGAATTGGAAAGAAACGGGAATTTCCCCTGCTTTTTTCAACGCTAATCCCGACGCGTCAAAATAAATACACTGTTTGGTTTTTAACTCTCAGTGCTAAGAAGTACGTTGAAAATCCAGTGCGCGATTAAATATTGCCTGTGGGTACGAGGGCTAAGTATGACAGTCATTTTTTGAAACCACTTAAGACAAATTTTCTATGTATTGGTTTGTTAGTAGTGATGATTTTATGAATTAATGACTAAGGCTGTAAATTATAATTATGCGGTTAAGGTCCGGATTGCTTTTCACGAAATATATGTGTCATCAAAAATCTTCGGAAAAACTTTTGTTTTCTTAATTTGTAATGAAATAAAATTGTTTATTTATTGTGTAAGTAGGATATCGGATTTCCTTTACAATTCATAAAAAAAATAAATAAGCTAGATACAGTCGACATTTCCTATCTGACTACCCATGAGCAGAAATGGAAAAACAAACTAAGTCTCTTTTAAGTCCGTTTAATTTGTAACGATGTCCTATTCCAGTGCTGCACCCTAATTGTGTAACATACTATCAATCTCAATCTGAATAATTTTGAAGGATATTGCTAAACCATTGCTTCATATGTTCAAAAACGTGTCTGCTTAACAACGTAAATAACGCAATGAATGTTGTTGAACTGTCAAAATGAAACCCATTGCTACTGATGGTGAGTTACGCAATTACTCTGCTGGACAAGGACATGTCCTAAAATCTTCTGTAAAAGTCACTACCTAAATAAAGTATGTGCACCGCATTTAAATAAGGCGTGCGTTGCATTGACATACAAAAACCTTTAACCATTGTGCAAAATGCATTCAAATCCACACGGCAGTGTTAGTTTGGCCCAATCATACAGACACAACAATTGCTTACAAAAACTGTTGCCTATTATCCTATTGTAAGACAAAATGTACTTATATTGTCATTATTATTTCGAAGTATACTTGAGTCATTGTGTAGTACTTAGTACTTACTTACCTTTATTTACGTGGTAAGAGCATTACTAATTAAATTATTAACAGTTTCAAAAAATATTTCAATCAAACAATGGGAAAATATATGCAAAGTATGGAGAATTGTCAAATGAACGCTAATAAGCGTGCTGAAATTGTATTGTAATTATAATTTGAGTTGTTCTTCAAAGGAACAGAAGCTGAACGAAGTTATTTTGGTGTAGAAATTAGAAACGTAAAATCATTATGTCATAGGTTTGAAGGCCTAATCGGAATAGGGCAGTATTTCCAGTTTCTTTAGGTGCGATGTCAGAGACTCTTAAAACAAAAACTCTGTCAAACGTTTTTTGATTATGTGACATCAGACTAATATTTGCGACGCAGAGTCGAGAATAGTGCTAAAATGCAGGCAAGGCATCACAGTAGATTTAGTTACTATACCAGTATTGTCTGTTGTCAACTACCGCGACACGTGCCACTTTGAAAGCAATAAAATAAACTAGTGATGTTTAAAAAGAGTTTTAAAGTGCAAATAATAATATACTATCTCTATTTGCCACTTCACATTTAGAATTATGTTACTTGTAAACGTCTGCAGTGACGTCGCCGTCGACAGCTTAAAGGATTTGTCTGTGTTTGCGCAACCCACTGCAATGTCTATATTTTCATCTGAGGGATTTGATGAAACATCCTGTACGTTTAATTTTTATCTGTACAAAGAATGTTGAGGAAGGTTATTGAGAGTCATGAAAGACCCAAGATAGGGACGGGTAGACCTGCCGGTCGATTCTGGAAAAATCTCACCGTGATAACTAAGGTGAAGTGAGCTTAGAGTGAGCTGTGAGTCTTGCTGATGCTATGGATGGATTGACACTATTGACGACTCACTTCACGCTCACTTCACCTTTGTTTTCAAGGTGAGATATTTATAGAATAGACAGGCAGCATCCTAACTGCGTAACACACTATCAATCACAATCTGAATCATTTTGAAGGATATTCCTAATCCATTACTTCATATGTTCGAAAAATTTGTCTGCTCAACAAAGTAGTATAACGCAATGAATGTTGTTGAACTGTCAAAATGAAAGCCATTGCTACTTTTAGTGTGTTACGCAACTACCCCACGGATGTGGACTATTAAAGACCAAAAGGTGAATGCCGATGAACTGTCGAAATGAAAGCTATTGCAAGGTGGAAGTGGCAAGTTGGAGAACTGAGTGATGCCGGTTGCTATAAGAACTGCTCTTTGAATTCTTATTTCATGGATGAAATTACTGAAGTGCAGTACTATTCTGTAAAAATCACCGTGAGAACTTAGGTGAAGTGAGCGGGAAGTGAGTTCTCTCGTTCCCTAATGGTAGGAATTGACACTATTAAGTGCTCACTTATGATTTCACGGTGAGATTTTTACAGATTCGACCAGCCGGTTCGGGCAAATAAACGAGAGATATAACAGACATGAAGGTATGTCTATGGATGACAAGGTAACTGCATATTTGATTGATAGCAGTTTGGCGACCAACGTACGGTACGCATTTAGGTTATTGCATTATGTAGTTCTGCGTTAAAATATGAATAAGTATTACGTTTTCAATTGCCTATGGTAGGTGAACGAAACTCACTTTGTTTACTATACATGTTTGTGTGATGAGCACGATCATTTGTTCTTTGTCTGGGTGTAATTTATCTATAATATGTATGTATTTAGTAATATATATGTATGTTTATCAGTTGTCTAGTACTCATAGCACAAGCTCTGCTTAGTTTGGGACTAGATGGCGTTGTGTGAAAGTTGTGGAATATATTATATATTATTATTATTAACTTTTTTCTAATCAGACTTATCAAGAGACGAAAACAACATATCAATAGTTGCATTGAAAGTCAAAACACAATTTGTTTGAACGCTGTGATGCCTTAGTAATGTCAGAAGGATTTATATTGTTGATGGATTACATTTAAAAACACCTATTGTTTTAATTCCTATATTTTATTCCAAAAAGACCAGCCGGTCGATTCTGGAAAAATCTCACCGTTATAACTAAGGTGAAGTGAGCTTAGAGTGAGCTGTGAGTCATGCTGATGCTAGGGATTGACACTATTGACGACTCACTCCACGCTCACTTCACCCAAGTTTTCACGGTGAGATGGTTACAGAATCGCACGGCTGCACTGCACTTCGCAGTCGCCTTCACTATTCCTTAGTTTTTAACTAATTCAACTATAAATTTTACTTACGTTTAATACAAGTTACGGGTAGTAAGAAGCCCGAAACTCTGACAACCAGTCTTGCCACCTGGCAAGACAATGCCCCTTGGTATCGTGTTACCCAGTAATTGGGTAGTGGAGGTCAGATAGGCATTCGCGCCATGTAAAATACTGGTATCCAGCTGTATCCGGTTAGACTGGAAGCTGATCCAAACATATTTGGGAAAAGGCTAGGCAGATTGATTTTTTTTTACTACATACGCAAACGAGATAATCTCAAAGTACTTACCTGCCATTGACGTAACAGAAAGCTTTAACTATATTTAAACGCATCGTTCGACCTTGCGAAAACACTCTGTTGAAACATAATTTTTGATGCTACAACAAAAAATTGCACGTTGTTTTTTTATTACGTACTGAAGCCCTATGCTATTAAATATTAAAACCTCACCTCACGTTAAAACTTTTTTCCAAATAATGACTTTTTTAAATGTTTTATTCAAACGAGTTCGTTGTTTTCACATGTCAAGAGGTCATATTTGATGGTTGAAAAAAAAAATTCATGGAGTTGCTTGATAATTGAGGAGCTTCAATCCAAAACTTGACTATTCCACTTTTGATGAAACTGATTTTTTATTTATTTTTTGTTTGGTAACATTCAAATTTACACTCCACGAAATTTTTTTAATGACTTATTTTCTCTGTGAAATAGGTTAATTGAATTAAAAATCAGTTGGGGTGTCTGAGATTTTGCGCATTTAACGTATAAAAAATATACATAATATCAGACGACTTGAGAAGTTGGTTAAAAAGAGGCGTTCATTATATTCGAGTGTTCAACAATACCTACTTTTAGAAGCGTAAAATGGGAATTATTAGAGGTTCAGTTAAATACATGCCATTTTGAAATATAAAAGAATGGAACCTTGAGCGCTGAAAGTGAAGAGCAAGATTACAAAATTTTAATATGAGCTGTATATAGTCACAGAATACATAATAGGTGTAGTCTTGCCAATGAAGTTCCTAGCGTTAGTGAAATGTATATGAATGATGCTTCCACGTGTTCATACCATTGACACGTGATCTGTCCCAAGTCTTATGCCAGTTCAGGAAATGCTTTTGGTAATGATCGACAGTTGGGTACACACATGTAAACATAAACTATTTTGAGATAATTCCTTTTTACAAGTCCCAGAAAAGATCAAATACCCGATTCTAAAAACCAATTTATATCTCTTGTCAAAACTGACAACGGATTTAACAGCCACATTCAATGATAGGCTTATACAACGTGTAACGTTAAATGCGCAAAACCTGAAAATAGTTTGATCAGAATAACGAGCAGAATTAATTGAACCACTTTTTAATATAGGTCACATTTTTCAAAAAATCTTCATTAAAAACGTTGCCGTGTCTATTTATTAATAGGTCAAGCAACCCACGGTCAGCGCGGCACGGCGGCCCGGCGACGACTCCCCCCTCGACAAAGCGTCGTCGCAGACGCACGAAACGATCAGAATGGCCAGTAAAACTAAAACAGCACATAAAACCATTACAATACAATTTTTTTAATGACTTATTTTCTATCTGAAATAGGTCAATTGAATTAAAAATCAGTTGGGGTGTCTGAGGTTTTGCGCATTTAACGTAAATACTAAACAACATAAGTCAAAAAGTGTGACTTATTGACTAAGGTTTTTTTAGTTTGCCGGCCCTAACTCTTGGTATCAATTATATATGAACAGCTGTTCTTGATTTCTGAAAGCCTATTACCTATCTGGCATACTCGTATAGGAAATTCATCTGGAACAAAGATAGTACTTTAAATTAATGGAATTGGTAGTCTTCTTATCCGCGATCCAAACAAAAATAAAATGTACACAAAAATACACTTACAACCAGAAAAATAGCTCGTAATCACCCTATAATGTTCCTACACACACACAAGCGTCTCGGTGAGAGGGAGTGGGCCGTAATCGGCCACGTGGGCCGTAATTGGCCACGTGGGCCCGGTGCGGGTTGGTAGATGTCTTCGAATTTTTGGTTCTAGGACGTGCCGGTTTCCTCACGATGTTTTCCTTCACCGTTTTGAGAGCAGTGGTGATGAAATAATTTACACAAAGTAAAACGCCTGTCTGGGTTCGAACCTACGGCCTACAACTCGTCAGTCGCGGCCGTTACCACTGCTCTGAAAATAGCTTACTGACGTAATAAAAAAGGATGGACCAATAAAAATTACACTAAAGTACAGTGCGGAGCAAACTTACGAGCCCACCTCGGATATATCGGGCCATGAACTTGACTGTTATCGTATCGATCTCAGCTGATTTGTTTGCACGCCTACACGTTGTAACCTCGATGATACACTGAACTGAACACTCGAACGCCTTTGTGTAGATAGTTAACAGTTTATATGCGTTTGGGTGACCAAATAGTTCTTCTAAACTACGATTATATATAGATTTTGAAGCGGTTTTCTTTCACGATCGTTAAGAGAATTTATTCCGGATAGTTTATAATATACCATATAAAACTTAAATAATTATAATAAAAGTAAGTGTCGATATTTTTTCAAGTCAAGTAAAAACCGTGCCAAGCAGGGGGGGCAGCTAATAACCCCGTCAAGGATTGGGTTTCGAAAAAACTTTAAGAGCATATTTTCTTTAGATCCGCTAAGAAGCATAATCTCTCGTACATGATTCAATAGTTTTTACATTCAGATTGATTTATATTATGTGTTGTCTCTTAGCTTGTCATTAATATAGGATTGTGTATTGCAAAAGCTACTGTTACATAATCATCTTTCACCACGGCTTGTGTTAATGATTTTTTTTTTTGCATCGATTGGTTTAGTAATGAAAATAATGTTGCAACACAATATCAAGTGATAATGAGAATAGTATGGGTTGTGTTAGAAAGGTTTGCGGCTTTGATAAGTACACAATTCTTAATTTAGATAGTTGTACTTATAACATTTATCTTGCCAGCCAGAATTTTTCGGGCCCTGTCAGAATACCAGCGCTGCGGTATTTATTTTTTAAATATCGCAGCATTATGCTGAGATAGGAGCCTTTTTGGTCTTGCACAGGTGTTTTTTTGTTTTATTTATTTTTTAGTTGCTTTAATGTAACTTTGTTACTTTTCAATGCTCCTTTAAAATATTTTTCTTTCTTTCTACTGCCCTCATCCGAATTTATTGGGAGTCCGCGCAACATGTCTTTTTATCCCATACTTCTGTATTAGTTGTCATTCTCCATTGTTTGTTCTAATTATAAATTTCCTCTAGTATAAAATCCAGTGTGTAAACCACAATACAGTATGTAAACCATATATATGCAATAAATTATACTACATACTTGTTATCGCCTTTTCTGACGATACTTATACGAAAAATGTACGAAATCGGTCGCAAAAAAAAACAGCTGTTCCCTACATTTTGACGAGTTATGCGAACATAAATGTAAGTATTGCCAGAAAAGGCGATAACAAGTATGTGGTATAATTTATTCCATATATGTGATTTCCATACTGTATATAGGTGAACGATGGACGATCTATAAAAATAGATAGAATGTTAACACTATTTTCAGCACAGTCTAGTCCTATGTAATATACCTAGCAAACTTTATGTTTAACACATGCGAACTAGCCGTCCTGGTAGCAATTAAAAGGATATAATCTCGTGCGTTTAAATATTGATACTAATTGTACCAGTCGGCTCAGAACGTCGAAAGTAGGTACTGGACATAGACCTCTCCCATATCACGTCACAACACCTTTACGGCATCATTTTAGGGTTACTAAAATATCTGCACAGATAATCGTTTAAAAACAAATTTACTTAAACTGTAAGGTGTCATGCTCAGAAGGCGTTCTCAAGGGTCATAATATTAGGTCCATTAAATGTTTTTCCAATGCAGCCTACTGCTGCAAGAAATCATCAAACACCATGCATGCTCTTTAAAAAAACATTTTACAAAAAAATATTGGCATTCTATTCCATTATGTTTCGAGAATCCTTGGTTCAAAGACCTGAAACTTGTAAATTTTTTAAAAAAATAACCAGACTAATACCATAATGAAAATATGCATACCTTTCATTTAATTTAGCTTGCCATACACCGAATCGCGATCGTTTCACTAAAAATATTAGAAGCTCTCACGAATCCACGAACATTGCCATTCCACTGGCTTTTTCCAAACCATTATCTTTGATCGGACAAATTTCTCAGCTCACATGACCTCGACCGAAGGTCATTTAAGGGGTCAATCTAAATGTTTTGTAGTATACTGAATAACAGCGGAAATTATATCAAATGTATATAGCTCTTTTGCATATTTTCGCGAAATAAGAACTGCCGTGCGATTCTGCCACCATCTTACCGTGAAAGCTTGGGTGAAGTGAGCGTGGAGTGAGTTGTCATTCGTTAGGGGTTAACACTATTAAGTGCTCACTTCACTTATGATCTCACGGTGAGAAGTTTACAGAATCGACCGGCTGTTATACACGACGGTGACGTAGATTTCGCTTTTGTTTTGGTCTTTATGTACTTTGCCATGCGTCACTATCAATATTCCATTTCGTATAGCGCAGCGCCCTTAAGACATCAAACTCCAATCGCATGAGATTGACGTCAGTGAAACGTTCTGCTATACCTATGCCATATTATTTTATTCAGCTTTGATATATTTAAGTTGGAAACCATTAATACTAATATGTATTGGAACTGGTCATATGCTTTGAAATTGGCATGTGATTTATTATACCTTTCTCTGATCGTCTATTAACCTTTGGATGTCAAGAGTCGTGTCTTTCAACAGCTTTACCACTCCAGAGCATAATCAGCCTATAATTTTCCCACTTCTCTTCGAGATGGAGTGGGCAGTAATCTACCACGCGGGCCCAGTGCGGGTTGGTAGATGGCACATGTCTTTGAATTTTTGGTTTTCGGATAAGCCGGTTTCCTCACGATGTTTTCCTTCACCGTTTTTGAGATCACTCCATACTGAAGTCGAATTTTCTCAGCCTACATTTCTTGCGCCTCCCTTTGACGAAGCCCGTCTTTGGTATTTTCATATTTCTTGGACAGTGACCGGTTGACGTCTAGGGTAGCTTGATAATGTGCATTTTCTCTAATAACGTCTGCGAATTTCAAACCTGCTAAGTATATCCATTATTTATTTTTAACCATTCGCTTCATGGTGACATGACATTCATTAAGTGACAAGATGTTTATATCATGTATGTTTGATAAATATCTTTTTGACGTCCAAAAGAGTATCTTTTCACGTGAAAAGATAATGTTTTAGGAGATATGATACTCTTACGATATTGTCGAAACTCCAATCGGGCAATGACGCGGGGTCGATGAGACAATGAGATCGATATTGTCATAATGTTCAAGGGGAAAAAACGCCTAGTTGTTAACTAATATCTTAAAGTGAATGTCCAACACTTCTTAGCTTGGGTTAGCGTCTTCAGTGTATGCATTTGAACCTATCATTTTAAGTCAAGATTTTTCATAATCGCTGTTTAACGTTAGTCGAATACACGGAGGAATTAGTTTTAGTTCACAACTTGTTTTTACCACGACAAAATGTCTGAAATTGAAGCAGTCGTCATTAGGATACTACAAAGTTTCTTATCAAAGGAGATAATAATATGTAATCTTGTATCTAAGAATGCTCTCAGATAACAATTATATTTAACGTAGTTTCACATGTATTTAAGAGAAAAAAAAAAATGCGCGTGCAGCACCGTACACTTGATGGAGGTGAAACTCCTTCAAAAATGAAAAATAAGAGAGATCTAGCGTGAGAGATAGAGTTTCTTTCTTCTCTCTCATGTAAAGAAATTTGCCTAAACGTGACGCATCCTTGAAATTTCACTATCAATTCTCGTACAAATAATCAAAACGCCGCCTAAGAAGTTTCATTTCAACTACAAATCGCCTTTCCTCGAAACGAAGGTTTCATTAAGGGGTACGCTAGGCTGAACAAATAAGTTTGGGGACTTTTGCCTGCATATTTAACTATTTTTCCGTACCTATGTACAGGTTGTCAATCCGTGTTCGGAGATCCGTGATCAGGGTCTATAAATAAATAATTTTGGGGACATTTTTCGATGTCAACGTTGCATGAAGTTATTTAAATAAGCGGATATAGCATGACTGTTTTACAAGCCACGAACATGCTATGACTGTAAACAATAGTAAAAGTATAATAATATTTACCAACATGGGTTTATGACACGAATGCGCCGTGGAATTAACACTTTATTTAAACTGAAACATTTTCAGTGTTTGCGTACTTTTTAAAGCACATAGTTTTTCGTTTGTGTAGGTACTAGCTTATGGATCTACGTAAGCCACCAACACATTAACCGTTGGTGATTATATTTGCTTGATATTAGTTATAGGGGTAACTACCTACTGAAATGAGTTGAGCTTTCGAAATGGTAACGCGGTGTCACTTCTGCTCGAAGTTGACTGACGTCATGCTCGACACGATGTCTCACGAAATTAGTCGAATTTTATATAGGGTTTTCCAAAATGTCTGTGACACATAATCATGTATCATTTCATCAATTTAGGTCAGAACCCAGATCGAGAAAACGGGTGATTGCATTTTTTTAATCTTTGTTGTTTCCTCCGATGGACTGTGGTGATTCAGCAGAATCTGCCCCGAATTCAGAATTTCCGCAAACTTTTCTCATAATTCGTGGAAATCGTTTTTAAGTTTAATGATTGAATGAATTTTAATTGTTTAGTTGAAACTACTTACCAATGTAAAATTCTTGTCAATAGATTGTTCCAAAAATAGTTATCAAATTATCATTGTTAACAAAAAACTATTAATTTATCTTCTTATCTAATTTTATCAACAGTAGTGTAATACCACGTTTTGTAATTATTAGGGTCAATGTATTTTATTACTGTACAAATAAACGCCGGTTATATTCATTGTAATACGATGCGTAATATTTTTACGCATAACACAATACAGGTACTGACAATACAGGTATTTTATTTATAGAAAACAAAAATATTTATATCTTTTATGGCAATTGAATTATGGCCATTCTGTAGAAAGATTTTTTGTTGGAAATTACCTTCTTTGTCTCCCTATTACGTTTCATCCACGAATTTTTGGCCACACTGTATATCTCACAGGATGGTCAAAAATTCGTGGATCAAGTAGCCCATTTTACATGAACGATTGCGCACATCAGGGGGTCTACTCCCTAATCACGAATTCCGTAGTTTCAGCCGAAGTTTGGAGCGTTCCCTACCCGTATCACTTACGGACATAAGATTATTTCGGTTTCCGAACTATGAATGAATGACAACACGATTTGACAGTTGTCCCTAAGCCCGATGTGTTTTTGCTCGACACTTTTTTTGACGGAACATCTTTCGATCGGGCCTGTATATTCGTTGACTGACTTAGAGAGTAGATCCCCTGATTCGAACATTTATAAACACTGTACCATACACAGTAGGTACCGAGTTTCTCGGAGGGTCTTCAATGAATTAAAAACGCTCGATAACATTAACCCGTCGCGCGCCAATTAGCAGACAATAGAAATTTTATTGTTATCTGTACACATTGTGTACATTCGACGTGTGAGAGGTTAAAAGGACAAGCCTCTCGTAGCGTTTCCTTTCATTTCCAGAACGGCGTGTTATCTACTTAATTACGGTCTTAATTATATTATTTTATTGTGGTACTCATATTTTTAGTGCACGGTAATTTAAATCTTATCAACCATAAATTTAGAAGCAGTACGTGCAAATATAACTTAAGATTGTTTAAAATTCGTATAACCTCGTAGTTTCCAGAGATATAAAACATTTGATTTCCGGAAGTTTTCCGCGTCCGTTTTTGTTTCAAACTGAAATTAGCCTTAAAAATACTGATACTAATTTGGCCTCTCGTGCATAACTAGGTTCCGTCCTGTTGGAGGTAGATAGAGTCGTTAGAAAAAGTATTTACGGTTTAGCGGTTCTTGCATTGATAGGGTTATGATGATCAAAACCAGGAAACATAGAGACGTTTCCTGGTCTAAAGACCCTCGATTGCAACTTTGGTGTAAAAACAAACAAATATCACACCAGGATGTAAGACAATAGTGAGCTTAACAAGTTTCGTTTCGCTGACAGACCGCTAAGCCAAAGCCCAAGACAAGAGGCACATCACGTGTATCGTTCAGTAAGCCCTTATGCATTTTGACACGACTACGGAATTCATTGAATACTTTACGGAAATGGCTGAGGAATCTTCAGAGGAGATTAATAAGCATTATGGGTTATAATCATACACGGAAGTCACCGGCGTTGATATAACTAAATGCAAAGTGGTTGAAGAAATCACACAAGCAAGACATTATAATGTGTATTATTAAACAAGTGCTGTTTACATCTTTCTTATGTACCTAACGACAAAGATGGGATTGAATCATTTGACTGAAACAATCATGTATAAACATTGATAGGTGTAGTAGTAGGTATTGTGTGCGTCAATATTAACATTTATTATTGTCACTGCTCGAAAAGTCTGTTGGCTGGCGTCGTTAGCTCAAACAAATCAGCCCCTTACTTGACTTGAACCTTTGGCGAAATGTGAACAAATTTTGCAAGACTGCTTCCGAATCCAGTTCAACTCAACTTTAGCCTCCTTCGTACTTGGTTGATATTTTAAAAGGCTATGTGATATTTTCTCTTACTTTAATGCCAAGTGTTCATTCAATACAACAATAATCTTGATGGTTTAATTAATGCAGACCACCCAGTTCCCATAGCTGTCCATTTTGAATCACCTACGACACCCAAGAGTCCCATTGATTGCAAACGGCACCAATAAATTCAACTGTGTCACCGAGTCTACTCGATATACATACTTGTATCGATATCTATTTGATTCGATAAAATTGCGTCACTGCACTTATATGATTGGTGAATTAATTAGTCTCGTTACGGAAAGCCTTACGACTTCCCCGGCCTTAATATATTTTCTATCAACGTATTTTGCTCGGCACGTGATCTTGTACTGCAATTGGTTGCCTGCGGCTTTCTCTACGCTAATTTTGATATAAACCTACATTATTCTTTATTATTTTTTGTTAATTACCGATTTCTTTCGTTTTTATTCAGTAAATTGATTTGTAGCTTTTGTAGAAGAGTCGCCCCACAATCTTGCCAATGTCACATTATAATAGACGCCTAAAGGAAGCCACAAATACGCCCGTTTCAAGTGAAGCGGGCGTTTTTAAGTATTTGGGCCACTTTGTCTCCAATAGAAAGCTCTAAAGTAGCAAGTAGTGTAAGCCTTAAATAGGTACGCGTTATTTTTAGAAGATGGGTCATTGGCATTAAGTCCCGAGATAAAAGCTCATTGCATCAGGTTTTATAAAGAATACTAAAATTACTAAAAATTAAAACATTTGCTATAAACTGTACACTAATTCGTAACACACTATCAATACGAATCTGAATCATTTTGAAGCAAATTACTAATCCATTGCTTCATAAGTTCGAAAAATTTGTGTGCTCCACATGTAAATAACGCAATGGATGTTGTTGAGTATTCTATTCTATTTTCTATTCTATTCTAATGAAACCGATTCCGATTGATAATGTGTTACGCAATTGCACCGCTGGTCTGGGTTCTTGAAATCCTGGAGAGCTGTCAGATAGCTGTCTAACGCACAACAATTTTTACGGAAAAGTGGTCTGACGGGCCACGTATACCCTTTTATGCCAATGAGTATACATTATACGCTGATAAGAAGGGAGCTTACATAACGTGTTATACAAATGGCTTGTTTTTACAGAAGAGTTCTTGAACTAAGCCCGCTTGCACCAGAAATCACTAAATACGTTTAGCGCGTATGTAAGTATTTTTTACGAAATGTGGGTGTACTACAAGTACACCTCTGCCTAACTCTTAAGGGAAGACAGGCGTGATAATATGTTAAGTAATTTTTGGTGCAAGCGGGCCCTATTGGTTCTTCGCTAATTTAGACTCTAAGGACCAACTAGAACGATGCTGAAGCGTGGACTTCGGTTCAGATATTCATGCTTGTTTTAAAAAGAGTTTCAAGCTTATTCATCATTCAAGAATATGGATCAAAGATAGAACAATATCTTTTGGGACATGTTTTTATGTCTACCTTCTATAATTAATGTGTGTGAAACTGTAAATACACAGAAATAAATGGTTTTTATGTAAAAAATTGTTGGCCAAACACTCTTTTAATATGTCCCATTTCTTTTTTTTCCAGCGAGCAGCGGTCCAGGGCAGTTTCTTGCAAGGTTTCCTTGCGTCGCTCTCCGTGGTCATAGTCTCGGAGTTGGGCGACAAAACCTTCTTTATCGCTGCAATCATGGCAATGAAACACCCTAGGATAATTGTCTTTGCCGGAGCCATATCAGCTCTGGTCTTTATGACAATATTATCAGCAGCATTTGGCTGGATAGCGACCGTCATACCACGAATTTATACGCACTACGCCAGCGCTGTCCTCTTTGCGATATTTGGTATTAAAATGTTAAGGGACGGGTGGAAAATGGACCCCAATGAGGGACAAGAAGAATTGGAAGAAGTACAGAGTGAACTGAAAAGAAGAGAAGATCAGGTATGTTATTTTAGATCTTTTTTGGGTAGTTGAGGTGAGACTCGGTAAAGTTACCGATTGTCTCGTTAGACTATTGATTAAAGTGAGCGAAATAAGAAATCTAGCAGAGTTGTTATAATACAAATAGAATTATTTTTTTAAGTAGTTTGTAAAATAATAATTTTTTTTACAGTACCAAAGTACGATTCATAAATATTAGTTATTATCAATTATTTATCTTCACTGAAATCTCCTTCCCCTTTTTCGTTGGAATTTAGTTTTTTTAGCATTGACTCCGCTACCAAAAATGGCCCGAATAAACAAAATGTATTTTTATACTTGCAAAATAAATATTATTTTGCGTATTTTCGAGATATGCTAAAGACCTCGATAGATGGATAGAAAGGCATTTATCAAAAAACACGTGACTACAATAATAATATTTTTGGAGGGGCAATTAGTCTTGCTACACTTTGCGGATACATACTCGTAACATTAAAATAAAATAATATTACGCCTATATTTCGCGAATGGTTAGGCAGAGGTGTACCTATGATACACCCACATTTCGCAAGATATGTTTAAGTTAAGATGCCTATTACAAAAATGAGCGTAGATGCATGATTTCCTCGTTGAATTCGAATACTATTCGTTGGTTGGTATAAATAACAATTAATTGGTAAAGATAGTTCGTTTTCTCTTCTACAATAATAATAAAGGTATGTCCGTCTGTCCGTCCGGCGTCCGTCCGTCCGCAGTTTAGAGACTCTTAGTACTAGAAAGCTATAATTTAGCATGGATATACATATTAATCTCGCCAACAGTGGTAAAATAAAATCATGAAAAAAAGTTTTTCTTTTTAGGGTGCCTCCTGTATACTTAACCTTCAAGCGGGCGCGCGGTCATTTGTAACGCCAGCGGTCGCGCGTAACCTAAAAGACCTATAGGATATTTCAGGGATTTAAAACACTAATTATTTAATATTTTTTGTATTTATCACATTATCATTATGTAAGGGTGCGTCCACATCTGGCGAACGTGCCGCGAATGTGCAGCTCGCGAGCCGTTTGCGAGCTGCCCGCGAGCTGCGCGCGTGCATTTTTGGCGTTCGCGGCGCATTCGCCAGATGTGGACGCACCCTTAGGACATAAACAAAATTATAAGATCAAAATAATATTCTAATTTTCTTTGGATTTGTAAGCAATTTGGCATCATAAATGTATCGAGAATCGATCCAATCGTGGTCGATTCGACGCCGCGCGACTGCTTGAAGGTTAAAGTGGGAATGTTTTTTTTCTCGTCTAACCCAAGGGATGGGATATCGTTAGATAGGTCTTTCAAAAATATTGCGGGTTTGTGCAAGCCATTTTTCGAGTTAAGGATCCGTTTGTGAAATATTAAGCTTTAAAGTGCTAATTTTTGTTAGTCAAGTGTCCCTCCCCTGCCAGCTAAACGGTTGCTTTCGCAAGACGCTCGCCCTTACTAGAGGCCTTAATTTATTGAAGCAGGCGCAGTTAAGCAGACGACAACCTCATAGGTTGAACTGCGAGAAGCCATTTATAAAAAAAAAAAAGATACGCGCTCAGTACCGAAATGTAAGAGGGCTCTTAAGTCACATGTTATATCCGCGTGAGCGTATTGTCATCAACCCGGCACAAATCTAGACTCAGGCAGCCACTGAGAAATTCCAGATGGAAAACCCATTAGTACCATAATATTTGCATGTTAAAAAATGTGCATTCAATCCAAGTTCCACAATCCATTTATCCAATATTCATTTTTGACTGACGAGTTTCGCCGATTACCTCTCGACTCTGTTTGCAAATGCAAATGTATTTCTCAGTCCCTGTGTCAACATGTCAACATATATGTAGGTACTTTAAACTTTTCAAATACATAAAAAAACAATTAGGGAAAATCTGAATGTTTGATTCACACGCTTGTCGAATTTTCGGCTTTTATTAAATCTACCCTCCTATCGGACACGCCGATAAGTATTATTATCGCTGATTAATCGTTATTTAATTATTTCATTTTATTTAAGCTGCCATTTAACTAAAGATTAATTTACGCAACGCATTATGTTATGAAATCATTCACGTAAATTAAAAAATAGTAGTAGCAATAATAATAGAAAAATGAGAGACATAATTATGACATGCTTTTATTTGGAAATCTTCTAAACAAATAAATAAAATTTAAGTGTCTGGTTGTAATGTCAAAATAAGAGCTTTTTACTAAACGCGTAGGAACTTAGCAAATAATCAATTTTTAGAATTGTTATTTGTTATTGTGGTGCGTCTGTTTGTTTCTTCCGGCTTATCTCCGAAACGGTTGGACCGATTTTGACGGGACTTTCACTGGCAGATAGCTGATGTTATAGTAGTCTATTTTTATTTTAGCCAAAGAATTAGGGTTCCGCGCAAAAAAAAAACCCTTGAAATCCAATTTCCATGCGTACGCAGTGGTAGTCTCAAAATAAATATAGAATGAAGAGAAACATTTTGTATTACGTATCTTTCCAAAGGGCTCAAAGTTATTAATTTGAGATTTATTTCTTGTTCCGCTTTTCAAGCTAATATTTTTCATAGACATAGAAAGATTTTTAGTTAAAAAAATATAAGTTACCAAGCGCTAGATGACTCAAAAGTAAAGAAATAATTCATTCAGCCTTCATTGCGTAGGATAGCCAAGTCACCGTTACATTTTGCGAATATAATGGATTATAGGAATTAGCAATACTAACCATGGATTACCAATAGTTTCGATGTCTAAGCGCTGTGGTCATACCAATTATATCTTTACTGTTTCACACTTTCAATTTCACAACTTCGTTTTTTTTTTCTTCAATATTTGCGAATCATGCCGTTCTCGTCTATTACATTAAAATGACGTTTCTGTATTTTTTTTTTAATTTTATGGGTGTCCACGGCTTATAGGGATCATGTAAAAGGCTCATCCAACCTGAAATAATAAGTTTCTCAAACAACGAACTCATCGTTTTTAATGCGTTTTTCTTACTAATAGAACTTCTGTATTAGTGTTCATGCACAGTTAACCCAGGTTCGTACGGTCACGTTTTTCCCGAGGCAATTTTTACTCGCGCACTTGATTTTCAACGCACTGCTTCGCGCCTAGGCGAAAATCGAATGGTGTGGTTTTTTGACGCGCTGGGATGCGCTCTGTTGGATTGTCAATGCTAGGCTCACCAGCGAGAGTTGAAAATCCATTGCGCGATAAATTCCCGACGAGATTACCAAAATTATGAAAATACATAAAAAAAAAAAATATACAACGTGTAACGTTAAATGCGCAAAACCTCAGACACCTCAACTGATTTTTAATTCAATTGACCTATTTCAGAGAGAAAATAAGTCATTAAAAAAAATTGTAAAGGTTAAGTGCGGTTTTAGTTTTACTGGCCATTCTAATCGTTTCTTGCGTCTGCGACGACGCTTTACCGAGGGAGGAGTCGTCACCGGGCCGCTCTGCCGCGCTGATATTGGGCTGCTTGACCTATTAATAAATAGACACGGCAACGTTTTTAATGAAGATTTTTTGAAAAATGTGGCCTATATTAAAAAGTGGTTCAATTAATTCTGCTCGTTATTCTGATCAAACTATTTTCAGGTTTTGCGCATTTAACGTTACACGTTGTATATGAAGATTTCAGTGTTTAATTTTTTCATTGCAAATGGTAATCTACATTTGCAAGGAAGTTTATCCGTTCATATTCTCCAAACGTCATTGGCACAAATAAATTAATTGTTCTTACCTACTGTTTTTTATCTATGCTCGAAAATCTCTGATGCGTCACTTTTTAAAACCATGTTATCGCCTCATGACACACTGTAAAATTGTATCCTTTAATCAAACTTAATATCTTCGCTATCTTACATGATCTATATCAAAATAAATGATATTGGTGCCGATTCTGTTGTCCACAAACTAAACTAAATTTAAGCTCAGTGCATCTTTTCTTTCTATTTCATTAAGTTTAGTCCTATCAAATTAATCAGCACCTGACGTAAATTGACGTAACTTTAGTAGGCAAGTTTTTAATCACGTTTAAACTTGTGTGGAGTCGTGTCAGGCACTGATTAATTTGACAGGACTAAACTAAAATTTATCTTTTTCTTTTCTTAATGAAAAAGAAAGAAAAAGATGCACTGAAATTAAATTTAGTTTAATTTGTGAACAAGGTTATCGGCACAATTATTGTCTAACTTGGTATCTGCTAAAGTTATCTTAGACCTACATTTTTATTGCCACATTTAATAAAAGCTACGCAAGTAAGTTACCTCCAGACTTTACGAAACTGCCATCATTTCATGAGTACTTTGATCGAGTGGTTGCATTGCAACCAGTCATTGGCATCGTTGCGAATAATTATAATTTATTATCGTTTCAAAGTCATTCCTCTTCAGATTACGCTGAAACGAATGGGTCTAAAAACAATAGAATGACGGTAGCCAACGAGGTCGAATAATAAGTTACTAATCGTTATTTAAATAAAGGTCAATTTAGTCGAATCAACTATTTATCACCGACGAAATCTTACTTTAAACAGAACTGTGTTTATTAGATAAGATAGTGTTTTTGAGATATCTTAGTATTTGTAGATTCTTTTCAGTCTTAGCTGCAAATGTTGAATTCCTTTATTTGTTTTTATTTTATTGACCTAGTTACGACTGGCACACACGAAGCGCCATTTTGTTTGTGTACAAAGGGGAAGGGGATTTTTGAAAATCGAGTCAGAAATGTTGCCAGTCCTACTTTTAAAAGATGATTCGGTTTTACATGATTCTGTTTTTTTTTTTTAATCTGCCGAATCTGATGTCAAATAACGGTTTTGATTTGAACATCGAGATTAATTTCGATCTTTAAGTTGCCAGTTCGAGATACAAAAGTATGACACTGCAGGACGCGCTAAAAGAGCGATCGAAGTCGCCTGACGCGACGTCGGTCGAGACCGCTGGTTCCCAAAGCCCGGGGCCTTCGGTCCCCAGAGAAACGGAGAGTGCCCCACAGTCCCCAAGGGAGCCCGTAGCGGGCAGCTCGGCACAATCAGAAGCGCTGAGGGTGATCTTACGTCATTATGCCTGGCAGTACGAATGACACCTAGTTATTTTTTTCTTTTAGCCTTAGCTTTTTCGTTCTGTTTCGCACAGACCATATCATTATTTCGTTTGAGAAAGGCTTCGATAGATGAATTGAATCGATTATGCAAAGGAATTCAGCATTTGATTAGAATGTTGTTTAGGCAGGCGTTACACCATCAAATAGTAAAATATTGAATTATTTAATCTTTGATTGTGTAATACCTGCTCTATAGTGCGCGTATTGGTATTCATTCATACTTTTCGTTAGTTTATATACTGACCAGAAAAAAACTAGATTTCGATTCTGAATCTCTTAACTTTGATAATCCGAAAAGTGATTCTATTTTTTCTGGCCAAGTTTTTTGCTTCGGGCTTCAAATATTTATGTATTAAATGAAACAGGTAATAATCTATAGTCTAAAATAGCTTAAATATGTTAATATTATATATTTAGTAAGTGTAAAAACCATTTGTATTTTTTAAATTGTTTTAACAAGAAAAAAAATCCAAGTAAATGCCCAGAAACTCATTTTAAATAAATATTAGGTATTTATTACAAAAATGCTGCCGCTATTGCATACCAATCTGTTGCATATTTGAAGCCTGGAATGTATAATTATTGCATTTTGATTCTTAATTTCGCCTCATCCTTTATTTTGTGAATATTTAACTGTAGTGTATAATCAATCACATTTGACAGCTGAAATACACAATTTTTTCACCATACAAAATCCAACGCCACACTAGAAATAAAAATAAAATCAATAAAAATATGCTCAAGAAACTAGTCACCATAATCACTGCAAAATTTTATTAGCAAGCAAACCTTTGTTTTTTTTTTAATATACCCGCTCATAAATAACATTGTTTATGCCGTTTCAGCCTTTTGTCTTGCTTAGCATGTACTTTTTATCTGTATTTACATAATCTGTAATTCCAGTTAGTCCGTACTTACTTGTGGACTAATTTTAGAATAGTATGAGTAACTACTGTAAAAATATTTGTCTTTGAGATTCACTCTTGAGACTGACGACCATAAAGATGATTTTGAACCTTATCTTGTATGACATAGAGTATAAAACTATAAAGAAAAAAGGCCCCTTACATAAAAAGAACACTAGGTTACAATATGTATTTCCCATAAATGTCGTAAAAAGCGACAAAGTGGTGTCAGACAGGTTTAGCACGATTTAACGTGACACATGTCACTATACCGCCAGATGGTCGATAGTAGAAGTTTTATACTAAACATCAATATGATTTAGTCAACGTGCTTCCAACAAAATATTTGGTATGGTATATGGCTGTAACAAACAACCAGCCTCTAAAACCTCTAAATTCATCCACACTTAGGCCCCATCTTCCCAGACTTGCAACACAATTTCGCCCCTCTAAACCACCTTTCAAAATTCCAGGAAGAAAAAGAAGAAACCCTAGACATGTTAGAACAAGGACAGGTCGAAAGCCGGCGGCGGAAACGAAACGCTGTCCTCAAGGTTCTTCTCCAAGCGGCTACGTTGACCTTCCTCGCTGAGTGGGGGGATCGGTCGCAGTTGGCCACGGTCGTGCTGGCGACCAGGGAGCACGCGGTCGGCGTGGTCGTCGGTGGCTCGCTGGGCCATGCTCTGTGCACGGGACTGGCTGTGATAGGCGGCAGGATGGTTGCCGCCAAGATTTCTGTTAGGACTGGTGAGTTTTTTTTTCATTACCCTCTAAGTTTTAACTGGAGAGATGAGTATTTCCCCAAATGTTTCATATGTGGTAGATTTTTTAAGAATATTTCTTAGTTTATAGAGGGTTTGACCAGTATAATAATAATAATATTCCACAACGCCATAGTAGTCCCAACTAAGCAGAGCTTGTGCTATGAGTACTAGACAACTGATAAACATACATATTATATATTTCTAAATACATACATATTATAGATAAATTACACCCCGACAAAGAACAAATGATCGTGCTCATCACACAAACATTTGTCCTGGTCACGCTTAATACCCAGGTGTACAATTTTGTATATTTTTTTGGCTGTCCTGCAGTGCGATTCTGTAACCATCTCACCGTGAAAACTTGGGTGAAGTGAGCGTGGATTGAGCTGTCAGTGTCATCCCACCTGATACTAGGGATTGACCAAGCATACATTTACAATCATAATCGAGATTTTAATAATATTTTTATGCTAATTCTATTCATAATTTTATATAATTTCAACGCTAGTATTTTAGTTGTCAAAGCATTACTATTTTGTGGGGTTTTAAAATAAAATAATAAAAAACAGAAACTCAGTCAGAATCTCTGTTGTTATTTTTTCCCTTTTTTTTTCCTAGACTAGTCCTGACGAGTTGGCGTGATCACTTCACTCGATTCACGACATTTCTTGAATCGGCTGAAGTGATCACGCCACACAAACTACGTGGGATTAAACCTGGCTTGTGATAACTAAAATACTAGCTTTAAATTATATAAAATGATCAATAGAATTAGCATAAAAAATATTATGAAAATCTCGATTATGATTGTAAATGTTTGCTTGGTCAATCCCTAGCATCAGTGGGATGACACTGACAGCTCACTCCACGCAAGTTTTCACGGTGAGATTTTTACAGAATTGACCGGCTGGACAAGGGAGCCAAGATACTGTTATACATACGAACGTTATTAGAACTAAAACGTTGTCTATGAAATAGTTACTCCTATCAACCTCGTCCCGGACACATTCTCCTAAAATATGAGTGGTATCTTCTACATTATCAATTATCACATTCGGAATAATTAGGCGAATCGTTTTATGGGGTAGTTTAATTTCTGTTGGCAGTTTATTCAAAGGTATCATGCAAAAATGGTCCTTTGATTTTGAGAAATTTAAATAAAGCAAGCTAGGGAAAGAGCATATTCCTAACTGGATTCCCTGTTGATGGAAATAAAAATGACAGCGAAAAACAGTAGAAATAAATAAACACCTATGACGCATTTGACGCGTCTCTGCGTCATTACCAAACGTCCGGGTGCCATGAAAGTTATTTTGGGTTCTGCTTTACAGACGATGAATTACGCGAATATTTTGATTACTTTCACAGTTTGCGTTACTAGTTATCTAACGCATGCATTTAAAGTTTTTTGCTAATCCTTGGGCTGTACAAGGCATGTTCATGAACCTGTCTTTTACTTGGAAAATGATTTTATTTTGTAACAATTTAAATACACTTGCGTGCAAAAAAAATGGCGCATCTCATGCTCCATTTGAGACACGATATCTCAAAAACCGTAATGAATATAATTTATTATTTTAAATAGTGTGAACGTTGGTAAGGTAGTTTATTAGAACACAGACTATATTTTGATAAAAGCAATATTCTTGAGAAGATCGACTCGGTTCTTCAGATTTTCTCATCACTCACTTTTGCTCGGAAAAAGTGCGTGACTTTTTATGTCAATTAAATTGACAAACGTTAATTTTGTTTATTTCTGTTTGTTTAATGAAAATTGAACTTGATTTTGTTAACGGACTTAAAAAAAAGGAGTTTCTTAATTCAACACCCATATTTGTAAAGTTCGCGATTTTCTCAAAAACTAATGAATCAGTTTTGATAATTCTTTCACTAATGTAATCTACATACTTTCAGGATGATTTTTATATACAATATATTAGGTCATTGTTAGTAAAACTTGTTGAATTATATTGTTTCAAATCGAAGAGCATAGGGTATGTCGATTTTTTTGCGCGCAAGTGTAGTTTTATGTGAAAGCCCAAGTTATATCTGCTAACTTATTAACAACATTGTTATTGTTGTTATTGCAAACCACCTTATACAGACTGGCAGGGAAATCGCCGCACAGCCTGAATATTCTGTACATGATTCTGGTCCGTTAAAATTTTTCAACAGACATAAAAAAAAAAAAAACCAAAAGTGCAATACCTGTGAGGGCAAAATGAACAGCTAATTTATTTATTTTAATAACCTACGTATAATTTAAACGCAGGTGGACCCAGAATCATGTACTGACAGAAACCAGAAACATGTTAACAACAGTGCGATTCTGTAACCATCTCACCGTGAAAACTGCAGTGAAGTGAGCGTGGAGTGAGCTGTCAGTGTCATCCCACCTGATACTAGGGATTGACCAAACATACATTTACAATCACAATCGAGATTTTTATCCTAATTCTATTGACCATTTTATATAATTTCAAAGCTAGTATTTTAATTGTCAAAATATTACTATTTTGTGGGGTTTTAGTCTAGGAAAAAAATAATAAAAACCAAATTGATATTCTGACTAAGTTTCTGTTTTGCCAATTTTTTTTTAAAACCCACAAAATAGTAATGTTTTGACAGCTAAAATACTAGTTTTTAAATTATATAAAATGGTCAATAGAATAAGGATAAAAATGTTATTAAAATCTGGATTATGATAGTAAATGTTTGCTTAGTCAATCCCTAGCATCAGTGGGATGACAACGACAGCTCACTCCACGCCAGTTTTCACGGTGAGATTTTTACAGAATCGACATGCAGGTTTGCCGTCGATGTCCATGCTACCCTGTATCATTTGGCCAAGTAATCCAAAATGTGTATTTTTTTGTTTCACAATTTTAACCTACTTCTCTCTCTCTTCCACAGTTACCATAATCGGTGGACTAGTGTTCCTGTTTTTCGCAATCAGCGCCCTTGTTATCGGTCCCGGTGAATAAGCACCAGGTTTTGTACCTATGTGTAAGTGACAATATGTACTGTACATTGTTATTTTAGCTTAGACAATCTCACTTGTTTATGTATATTTATATATGAAGCATTGGACACTGTTAGGCCCGGCGCCTACTGGCGGCACGGCATGGCAAGGTATTTTTAGGCAACGAAAAAAAAAAAAAATAACTTAATAGTATGGAAATAAAGTTGACATTTCAATGTTAACGGTCGTAAGTACAAAAACGCTTTGGTAGTCTTCGGGATACCGCGGCAAGACAGCGCACGCCCGAACACTGCGGCCCCGCGCGTAGCTTCATTAGCAAGGACGCCTGGGCATGCCTAAGGACGCCTCGGCATGCCTAAGGACGCTTCGGTATGCTTAAGGACGTCGCGGCATAGTTACCGCCAGTGTGCGCTTACATGTAGGGATGCCAAAGGATCCCCTGCCGTGCCGTGCCACCAGTGTGTGCCGGGCCTTAGAACAACACTAGCTTACGATTCTGTTGTCGTATGTATCTAGCAAGAATCGTCTTGGACAAAGTAACTACGTGTAAAATGGTATAAATAGTACCTAAAAATATGATACATTACTAATGTATAATTTTAGAACAAAAAATGGACTAGTATTAACTAGGGAGAAAACAGAGGAATTGGTTAGTATGGAATAAACGCCAACGACCACGTGTCCGCCTTTCCTCTTGATGGCTAAGCTTTCGCGAACGTGCGAGACATTTATTGATAACCGTTTGTACTACAGATAGTGTTAAGATAATGTTGTTCTAAGATATTGGGATTAATACGGATTTAAATTGTATGCCGTCTCCAATTGTGGGTGGCTTAGTAGCTTCCGGACACCTGAAAAGAGCCACTTTGTTCTTTTTTTGGAACAATGATGACCAGTATGTCAGCTTCAAAACTCATAAAAACTTCACAAAAACTTTCAAACTGCATAAAAACTTTTTGGGACTCAATAATTATTTTGATGTTTTAGACATGTAAATAATATTCACGGTGGCCCGATTTGGGGAGCGTAGTTTACTTGGTTTTCTTGTCCTGTGTGCGTGAGAGAATTCGAAATTATATTAGGAATCTCTTACGTTAGTGACTCGATGATGAAAACCTAAGAACGTCAAATAGACGCTTTGTCTTGCCAATAATTTTATTTCAAACATTTTAATTCTTAGCATAAGCATAATCAGCCTATAATATTCCCACTGCTGGGATACGGGCCTCCTCTCAGTGAGGGAGTGGGCCGTAATCCACCATATGGGCCCAGTGCGGGTTGGTGGATGTCACATGTCTTCCAATTTTTCGGTTCGAGGACTTGTCGGTTTCCTCCCGAAGTTTTCCTTCACCATCTTGAGAGCAGTGGTGATGAAATAATTTACTCAACGTAAAGTGCCTTTCTGGGTTCGAACCTACGACCTACAACTCGTATGTCGCGGCCGTTACCAATTGGTCACCACTGCTCAATAATAATTTCAATAAATTCAATGTTTAATTCTTGTTTATGGTCAACTATATTTTAAATTTCATTTCGTTTTTTCCTGGCGGAAATTTTATTTCTGGCGAAATATATACTATAATAATAATAATCACAAGAAAGATGTACATTTTTTTATCAATTAGAGTGCTTAATCTAGACTTACACAAAAGTATTAGCATTTGAGGCCGAACTAGGCATAGCCTGTATTTCAGCCCTCAACAAATTAAATATCTCTATTATTATGACAGTACAATGGTACCAAAATGAATGTACGTATCTTATTGAACATGGGTACATATCTGCCCAACCATTCGGAAACTACAGGCGTGAAGTTACGCCGTGTTTATGTTGACATGTAAATACATTTTGTGATTATCTTGTATTGTTTGTTTCTCGTGAGGGTATTTCTGATTGTAAGTTACAACGTAAAGTGGTATTAATCTTAGAGCTCTTACACACGAGCGGCATGTTGCTAACGGCAGCGATAACTGCAGCCATCGACATTCCAACTTCAAAAATGGCGGGCGCGGCACGCTACAATTGCAAGTGTTGCTACAGTCGAAGCTCTCTATAATCAAGCGCTCGGTGCAGGAAGTGACCACTATAAGACAGTCCCCACTACTCGCATTAATTTGCTCCTCTTCGCCTCATTTATACAACGTGTAACGTTAAATGCGCAAAACCTCAGACACCCCAACTGACTTTTAATTCAATTGACCTATTTCAGAGAGAAAATAAGTCATTAAAAAAAAATTAAAAGAGTTATGAGCTGTTTTAGTTTTACTTGCCATTCTGATCGTTTCTTGCGTCTGCGACGACGCTTTATCGAGGGAGGAGTCGGACTCGGACCGGGCCGCTGCGCCGCGCTGACATTGGATTGCTTGACCTATTAATAAATAGACACGGCAACATTTATAATGAAGATTTTTTGAAAAATGTGACCCATATTAAAAAGTAGTTCAATTAATTCTTCTCGTTATTCTGATCAAACTATTTTCAGGTTTTGCGCATTTACCGTTACACGTTGTATGTAAGCAGCAGTGTGTGCGTGAATGCGCAACTATCTGCACGTGAGGAGAAGTTGTTTAGATTGTGAGACCTAAACAACTTCTGCTCATGAAGGTATTCATGCATATGCATTTCAATATTCTATATTTCAAAAGCGCGCTATGCATGATTTCAATATGGCGCCTGCTCGTTTTCCGGTCTTTGTAGAGTGGGGATACATTACTTGACTATAGAGAGCTTGATTATAGAGAGCTTCGACTGTATAGGTCGACACGGCTGCAGTTGGCAACGTGCCGCTCGTGTGTAAGAGCTCTTAACCTTACTGCTTACTGGGTAACTACTTATCTATGCCGATATTGTAAACATCTACTCGAGTGTCTATAACTGTAATTTAATTCACAAGACAAGAAAACACGTCATTACATTTGAAGATGGCATACAATCTATATTCCTTTGTCTCTAAAAGATATAAAATACAAACATATTTTTCAAACTACGTACTCGTAATATTATGTGATACATTTCTTTGTTTGAATCTCTTTTTAAGAGGAAACGCGGTGACGTGGTCGCTAGCGTTCATTCCATAGGTACTAAAGTATTCCTCTGTTTTCTCCCTGGTTAGTGATACTAGTCAATTTTTATTCGATATAATATACAAGGTATAACGCACAACCTCATAAGTGGTCATTGTACTCATAATATGAACAACTTTTACTATGGGACCAAATATGAAATCGCGAAAAAAAAATCAGCTGTTCCCTACATTTATATTGGCATAACTCGTCAAAATGTAGGGAACAGCTGATTTTTTTTCTCGATTTCAGGTTTGTTCCCATAGTATGCATATCCTAAAAAATATGTTTCGATTAGTACCAATGAGAAAAACAGGAATACTGGTATGGAATTAACGCCAACGTGGTCGTTGGCGTTAATTGACCGCGTCTTCTCTTAAAAAGAGAAATTACTCACACAAAAACAATGAAAGCAAATTCAATGTTATATTTTTAACTTCGCCTTGTATGTGTGTATAAATGATCAACGGTGAGGATTATTTTAAAAATCGAATTTAATAATGAGATTTGTTATCGGCCTGCAAACGTAATTATGATTACTATGATAATGAAAGTTTGAACTTAAATGTATCGAAATTAATTTGAAACGGACACACGATACGGCTCAATGATTCAGTGCAAAGATTATGCATGCACAGTATAACAGAAACGGTTAAAATGTTGTTGACCTGCAGAAAGAAGAAAGCTTGATAAATACCTTATTTTTATTCCAAAAAGGACTCTTCATCTCTTTCTATCTCTTGGACGTTTAATATAACAGTGTCAATGTTATTTTTTTTTGTGGTTGTACGCACAAAACTATATATTAAGCTGTAAATTTCCAGTATAAGCCGACTTCTCATAGTACGAATGGCCAATACGAGGTTAGCTAAATCTGGAAATATGTAGCTTGATACCAACAAAAAAACTTATCTAAAGAAGTCTGGTGGAAAACCGCTGATAACTTTTATTACAGGATAATTTATATTGGTGCTAGTGAAGCCTACTAAAAAACAAATAAAAAACACTACGATGACAGACAAATTTTAATATTTGAAGAGTTCTTTGGGCCATATTATGAATTTATGAAACAACATTTTTTTTATAAAATGTAGTCAGTGGATTTGGAAATCATTCGAAAAAAGGACTGTTTGGGCCATAAAGATGGTGGCGCCCTCTTTGTTAACGAGGTGACATTTTGTGCAAAGTTGAGAAGTCAACAAGGGAAATCGATTATGGAATAATCAGTTTGGATATACTCATTAAGTTTTATTTGTATGAGGATAGGAATCTGAATAGATTCAAAAAGAATGGAAGAAATAGGGAGGTGCTATCGATTACAACATACCTAATTATGGAACTTATATAACATTTTAATGTCATTTTTGCCTTCCATGCTTGGCCATTATGAAAGTTCCATAAATTAGGCCAAAAATTAGATTGCCAAACTTTTATGATTCTAGCCTAGTGTGAATGTTATAGATAAAATTATATAAATATACCTATTAGCTGAATATATATTTTAACCGCTTCTAAGTAACGCCTGGTGCGTTTAAATATAATCATTTATACTAATATTTTTGTACTTCTTGTCTGTGATCTTGTATGTATGCTGAATAACTTTTAATTACACAGTACAGTACAATGAAATGAAATAGTAAACTAAAATCATCTGCATTTAAAAAGCTTTATATATGTAAAAAAAAAAAAAAAATTGGAATGAAAATAATTAGAAAAAAAAATTAAAGTCGAAATTTCGTTTCGTCGTTCCATTTTTGTGTTTTGGCGGATATTTTAAATAAAAATATTAAAATATTGTGCTGCGAAATAGTGAGGGCCTGCCCATGTAGTGTAGCACTTAAAATATAAAATACTTTTAGTTTTTATTTGAATAATTTTAAGGAAAATAATGCATGTCATTAAGTGTTGAAATTGTAGAAAATAATAAATTTTCACGTTGTGGTTCGTCTGTGTCAGCCATTTTGCCTTATGTAATTTATAATAATGGTCGATAATTTGATATAGTATCATAATTTTATTTATAAACGTCGTTGATGGAAATCACCTACATCTGATATGGGAGTGATAATTACGCTTAATTGAAATTAAATGTTTTGTTTCATAGAACCTACCTTTGTTCGGAGTAATTAAACTATGGGTAATTTTAAAGGCTTAGTTAAATTATTTAGGCAATTCCTTTGATAAATTAAATTATATCAATCAAAGTTTATTCAGGCACTAACATTACCTACAAGTAGAAAATTTTGTCGTGACAATACCTCTTCTATACTTATTAAATATTTGACATAGCAATCTGGTGCATATTGGTTCGTGGGCTATTTCGTACAAGTTATATATAAAAATAAATAGTAAGAATTCAAAATCAGTGTCAATTTCATCGAAGATTTTACAAATGAAAAAAAAAAAAAAACTAAAAAATGCTTACCCTGTAACCAACGAAATAGTTTCAAAATACTAATCGACGTTTTCGTCAAAAACACTAATAGCGTAGGTAAATTAAAGTAGTGTACAGATGAACTTCATTTAAACTACGTGTAAAATTTAAAAAAATGCTTTGGTATGAAGCAATTCTATAGGACACCTGATATTATGGAAAACATGAGTTGTATGATGCAGTGGAAATATAGTCCGTCTGTACACACCCTAACTGGCTTTAGTTGTTGAAATTAGAGTATGGATTACCTTCAACCGTTTTTCATTTTGTTAGGTGTATGACGTAATTTGTACAGATTTTTCTTAGATCTTAAAACTGTAAATAAAACAGAAATGTAAGGATCGGACCCAAGATTTTATAATAACAAACGACAAGTCTATGCAAGTTACACAACCTCTCAGAATAGTAAAATTTACGATGGCAACTGATAAACAACACATTCGGCACTGAATTTTATACGAATTCCAACAAGGAAAAAATGCTTCGCAAGCACGGGAATCAATTTGTAGTGTTCTTGGTGACGACGTTGTATCTTATGAAACATGTAATTATTGGTACAAACGTTTTAGAAGTGGTAATTTCGATCTTAGTGATCAGCCGCGAACTGGGCAGCCTCGAAAGTTTGAAGATTCAGAATTAAAAGCTTTGCTGGATAAGGACTCAACGCAAACGCAAAAAGAGCTTGCAGCTCAATTAGGAGTCACCCTGTCTACGCGCAACCTACGGGACCAAAGCGCTCACCCGCGCATCCCTAGCACCGGCCAGGAAAAATTCAAAAACTTGGAAGATGGGTCTCACGTATTGACCGAACATGACCTAACTTAACGTACACGGGTCTTTCACTGTTTGGCCGGCAGCAAAAAAAGGACTTCTTGTGGAAAATTGTGACGGATGATGAGAAGTATATTTTTTACGAGAATCCTAAACGTAAAAAGTTGTGGGTAGATCCCCGGAAACCCTCTACATCGACGCCAAAAGAAAGTTCTTCTGTGTATCTGGTGGGACATGAAGGGTGTGCTTTATAATGAACTTCTGGGAACTGGTCAGACAGTTACAGCGGAACGCTACAGTCGACAACTGAATAAATTGAGCGAAGAACTGGATCAGAAAAGGCCATTTACGACAAGGAAGCCGGCAATTATACTGCTGCATGACAACGTTCGACCTCACGTTGCTCGTGCGACTCAAAATACCCTCTTGGATTTGGGATGGGAAGTTCTCCCGCACCAGACTTGGCCCCATCTGATTATCATTTGTTCCGGTCGGTCAATGCAGCACGGCTTAGTGGATAAACAGTTCAAAACGCTGGATGATATGCGTAAATTCATCAATGATTTTATCGCCTCAAAGCCTGCAAGTTTCTTTTGCGACGGTATTCGTATGCTGCCCTATAGATGGCGCAAGTTCATAGAACACGATGGACAATATTTCTCACATTAAGTTCATTGTTCACTATACTTTATAATTAAAAAAAATACTTAAAAATCTAAAAATTAAGTCAAACACCTAATATAAAGCCATCATCTACCTATCCTATACTCATAAAACAACAAGGAATAAGTCAGTTTGTTACTTCGGGGTACATAATACATCAACCTATAAGTACCCGTTCAGACACGGCGGATACCGAACGTCAACCGCGCGATTACCGCTGTGTCTTAGCGGGTTCTAATATGTCGTACTACCGTGAGATGTTTTCGTAAAATATACGGGCGATGAATCAGGGCCGGTCCGAAATTTGTACAGAAAGCTGCGCAATAACATATTTTAGGACCCAAATAATAATAATAATAATATATTTATTCAAAAATTATAAGGCATGATAATTAGTACAGTTTTGCTTAAATAAAAATTGTATTAATGGTGATCTCATGCGAGTGTGAGTGAGAGGACATGCTCGAAAGTTCGCAGATCCTTCGTTCAGGGGGGTTTACTCTCTAAGACATTCAACGAAGATACGGGCCCATCCGAAAGTTCTAGATCCGTCAAAACAAGTGTCAAATTCAATTTTTCGGACGGGAAACATAAAATCTGATTTAGGGACAACTGTCAAATCGTGTCGTCATTCATTCTTAGTTCGGACCCCAAACTAATCACTCCTGTAAGTGCTACAGAGTTTTAAATGACCGTAACTTTGAACAAAACTACGGACTTTAAGATTGAGGAGTAGTCCCCCAGACCGGCCGTTATTCATTTGCCGTATTGTAATCGTCGCGGTAGTGTGAATCTAATGTGAGTTAACTTTTAGAGACGATATAGGAAAGTTCTAGATGCAATAAATAGGTATTTAGGAAACGAGAACAATGATTATGAATACCTGTCCCGTACCTTTGTAACGTTTCGTCACCTCTCCATTCAAAATGTGCTTGTGTAATGAGATTAAAACAATATTTTTTGTACGCAGCGGTGACGAAAATAATACGGAACGGTATCACCACTATAAATAAAATTAATTTAAAATATTTGTACTCTGTGCTAATCTTTAGACGTTAAAATTAGCACTCTTACAGCTGAATTCAGAGTCGTTTAATTTATGACGATGGGAAATTAAGCCTCTGGGTTCGGCATTATGTATGTATAGTAATTCGTATGTAACAGTGTTGAAAATATAATTTTTTAAGTACAAAGCAATGTCAACTGAAAATCACATAGATGTTGCTTCGAACTTGTTGATAAAAAAAAGTATTATTTTATAAAAACGATGAATAAAATGTGTAAATAATGTATTTTTGCTTTTTATTTACCTGTACATACTAACCTAACCTGCTCCCAGTGGCGGACTAAGCCTTTTGGGGGCCCGAGGCGGCAAAACGAAATGGCCCGTCCGCCCAGATATGCAGAAAAGTTTGAGAAGTATAAGAGCGAGCGAAGCCAGTTTGCAAGCTGCCTCAAAAAGGTTAGGCTTTCTTTTGACCATACATACAGAATAATTAGTTGCTTTGTCCTCTTGCGCAGAAAAGTCTGAGAAAAAAGACTATAATGCAAGAGTATTAACACCCGAAAGTATTAGTACCCGACGTTAAAAATTAGCATATGTGGAGGGCGTAAATCGCCTTTAATAAAGTCAAAACATGTTCAGTAAGTATACTGCACATGTTTTGACTTTGTTTGGGATGGATTTCAAAGTATTACTCGATATTTGGGGCCCCCCATGACCGGGGTCCCGAGGCGGACCATTCTTGCTTTTTATCCAAACTGTCTGGAAATTAGAGATAACTTCGTGATGTTTTTCTATCTAGAATATGTTAATATTTTATGTTTCTATTCCACAAAGGGGGCGGAAATATCATGTAGTTACCTACTCATATTATTTTTATTTCATACCTAAATATTATCAATTTCATGAAAAATCTAATTTACGATAGGCAATTTTGCTTACGATCCGCTGTTCGCTTTAGGTGTAAGACTAATTACGATATGCTGAAGTAAACCATGTTCATGACGTTCCCGAACTGATAAAATGTTATCAACGTAAGTTGGTACAGTCACCAAAAGAGATAAGTTACCAGGGTCGTCGGGTATAGTTGAAGTTTAGTAAGAAACCGACGGATGTTCACGAATGAAATTTAATTTCATAAATGAACTGTTTGTTTGTCTGTCTGTTTGTTTTTTAGCATCCACCGGTTTCCTACTAAACTTCAACCATATCCGATGACCTGGTTACAAATCTCCTTTGGTGACCGTACAAGGGGAAAATAAAAAAAACTAATGTGTATAATTAAGATTTACCAGTACTTTATTGGTTATAAAAAACAAAATTCCACTTTCATCTTTATCTAAATTTTAAAGATAATTATAATGATTTTATTACTGAGTTGTAAAAAAGAGCGAAAATTTATCATAAGCTCCTGTCGAAATATGATTGATTGATTTTTAAACGTTTTTCAATTTATAATCTTTTTCGACGCCATTTTATCTTGGATTTTAATTTATTAATAGATAATAAAATCGAATCTAATACCTAACTAAATAGGTAAAATTCAAGTCAGTTTGATAAGACACGTGACGTTATCAACGAACATTGCGTACATCTGGTACGCAATGTTCGTTGATAAAAAAAAGCTACCCTTAGACCCCTTGTGAACGGCACGGTTTCTTTACGGCACGGCGTATAAACCGCGCCGTAGAAAAAACGTGTCCGTCAACAAGCTTCTATAGTGATCCATACGACACTAACGACCGTGCCTACACACGGCGAATAAACCGTACTTTTTCACGGCAAGAAAAACGTGTCTATAAAAGGGCCTTCCTCTAGCCAAAATATGTAAACAAACATTTTGCGTGCTGTAGTTAAAAAAATAAATAAGTACAGACGCCAGCAAATCAAGCTACTACAATCTGTCAAATTTCTTTAATAGATTTTCAACTTTATCGCCTAAGTATGAGGTTCAAAGTTGATTACGAAAATTTGACAGTTTCGGGTAGCTTGATGTGCAATGAAACTGCACATCAATTGTACAATGAAAGCGACGTAAATAAATAACTATTTTTAAACAGAGGGTAAAGTTTTGTTTGGGCTGGCAGAATTGTTTACAATAGATGATAAAGGAAGTTTGGTTAGAACATAATAATGACTTGTGGTCTAACGTATAAATTCTCTTTTGAAAATACACCGTGGCAGGGACATCGACAGGCAACCTGAAGGTCAATTCTAGTAATGAAAAACGTTCAAAAATAGTCGCAATCTCATCTCAACGACAATAAATGTCAAAAACGTATGGAAATTTTTGACAGCTTGAGACAGATCAGAGGGGCGATTCTCGTAATTTTAATGACGTTCACAGTCTGATCTCAGTCTCAATCTGTCAAAAACACCACTAATTTCCCTAAATTTTGACAGTTGTGTGTCGCCGAGACGAGACTGCGATTATGAACGTTTTAAATTACGAGAATCGGCCTTCAGACTGTGAACGTTAGTAATATTACGAGAATTGCCCCTCTGTTACTATGGATTCAGTCAATGATTTAAACCCCCCTGCGTCGAAAACTATTAAAAAAAAAAACAGTTTCAGTTTGCACGTCAATGTCCCTGCCCCCTTTATAAATCTAGATTAAAATATATGTTATATTGCACATTTTATTGACTTATTACCAAGTATCTTTATTTTATTTTGGGCTGATTTTTCAAATGCCAGATAATTCTATGTGAGGGAGTTTGAATTTTTGACAGTTCTTCCATACAAAATCTGTCAGACGTCAATTCTATTCCACGAATAAAAATTATCTGTCGATTGAAAAATCAGCCCTTAAAAACTTTATTTTGTTACAGTCACTAACTAACATTTTATTATTTTGTAGTAGCAGTCTTACTTTAATCTTTGGTAAAACTTAAAATTAATTATTTTTATCATAATGATATTTAAAAAATGCGTACCTACACTGCAGAACGAGTATTTACTAAAATCAATAATTTTTTTCTAAATCTTCACAATAAAACCTCTTTTAAATCACTAGTCTCTAAAAGCCTGAATTGGTCAATTCAAATGACAATTTAATATTATTATAACAATAAAAATAAAAAAAAAGTTCACAGAAATAATCAAACAATAATAGTTGGAAAAAGTGGTAAAATATATGTATAATGTTGATACCTTTTCTTTCAGTCACCGATTGCGTAAGAATTTAGCCTGAACAAGGTTTGTTTCCACTTTTATCATATACTTTTGAGACAGACTACTGTATGATTTTTTTTTCAGGCTCCAAATTTTTACAGGGTGTTCTACTCATGAATATAAACAACTTTCACTATGGGACCAACTCTGAAATCACGAAAACAAAATCAGCTGTTTAATACAAAAGTTCAATACCTACTTGACTAAAATGTATGAAACAGCAGATTTTTTTTCGTGATCTCAGAGTTGGTTCGATAGTGAAAGTTATTCACATTCATGGGTGGAACACCCTGTAAAAATTTGGAGTCAGTAAAAAAAGCATGCTGCATTAACACTTGGCATGCGGGCATACTTCGCCGCCGAATTACGCGTGCAGCGGGCCACAAATCTACTAAATACGTATTTTTACGTGACCCGCGTTCTTACGTGACCCGCGTTCTTGTGACAGACTGCAAAAAACATAAAAATACGTTGCCCGCACGCCAAGTGTTAAAAAAATAAACATGCAATTTAAAAAAAAAAAACATATAAAAGTACTTACTAAGTAAGGTAGACTGAGATATAGTCGTCACAGGCATCTAACATGGCTTTGGCGAGCATTTCATCCCGTGGAGTCGTGTCCGCGTGGGAAGGTAAGAAGAGACTCATGCGTGACACTTCGCCCCACGAGTGGTTTAGTGTACCTGGAGATAATAAAATGCAGAATAGTGAACTGCGGTCGCAATCCTTACATTATAAGTGTACTTGGAAAAAACAACTTTAATAACAACACACAAAGTTCAGTTTACGCTACAACATGAAAATTCTTTATGGATTTTTTCAATAGCACTATTCATTCAGAAATCAACTAAATTAAGTTGATTTTACTTGTATAAAGCTGATGGAAAAAAGAAATATGAATAGACGTCAGGGAGATTTTCCTCTAGTAAGAACTGTACAGGAGTAGTGGCCCAGTGGGAACGGCCCCGACTAACCAAGTTGAACCCCGACAGGCACGACCTTAACTTAGAGCAATTAATTTCACTAGGAGACCATTTCAACATCTTTCTCGCCATTGCTGTCCCACTGCTGGGCAAAGGCGGAAGGACTTGGGGGAGTCAAACTCCTTCCACCTGCTGCGCCGTCTCGTACCAGGCCTCGTGGTACGCGTCCAAGTATAAAGTAGTCGTAAGTCGGGTAGCTACTGAAAATCAGCGCTGTGCTGTGGGTTCCCTATTGTACAGCGTCATGCTGAGTGGAAGCATTCTTGTCACAGTCATGACGCGCAGCCGTCCACTATTTCCGCTTTGTGCTCGTGAATATAGATATACAACATTATTATTTTATTTTATTTTATTATTTATTATTTTATTATTATTTTTTAGTGTTTGATGTATGTACCTACTACCTATGGATGAAAGTCTGAAATAAATTATTATTATTATTATTATTTTTAGTATATTGCAAACCTGAATATAGTTTGTTCAGAATAAGTAACTGAATCGATTCCAATAATTTTTACACCCTGTTACATTTTGTCCCAAAAATATTTAAAAAAGATTACAAGCTCGACACCGAGCGACACTAAAAGTAGATATCCGCAATCATACGCGCACAACACAGGTCACCACCGGTCATAGCGGCAATAGGTGCAGGCGCACAGCGGGCTGGAGGCGCGGGTGAGCATATTTTTGTATGGACATCCAGGTAACATAAAAAAGCTTATAACTTTGTGATTTTTCATGATAAAGTTTTGAAATTTTGTACATAGATTCTTTACATAAAAATACTACACACGTGTTTCGAATTTCGCATACACTAAAACTAATGTTGTATAATATTATATTTTGTTTTTATTTTTCCTGTTATCAGACTTAACTATCTTTTTGTATGCACGTGTTTCTGTGACAAATAAACCTATTTTTCTTTCTTTCTAAGTATCAGGGGATCAACAGATGTTAAATATTGACACTTACCGTAATACTTGAGCGGCCAGTGGTGCGGCGAGTGGCGCGAGGCCAGTAGACAAGATGGAGTTGCACCCGGAGTGAGCACGCGCGCCGGCCACCACGGGCACGGGCCCAGCTTGTGCCAGACAACGTCGTCGTAACTGGAAGAAGGATTTGTTTTACATTTTAATTTACTGCTATAAGCATAGATAGCTATTGGAAAAATTAAAAGTAAAAAACTCTTTTTAAAACAAGCTTTTATTAAAATGCGCTAAAAATAATAAAATAAACTTTTTCTTTAAACTTTTTTCTATCAACTTATAACGTCATTACACAGTGTATATGATGTAAAAGCTTGTCGCAAGATTGTGGAGGCTTTACTATTGGCTGGAGTCGATGGAACCATGCGCAGAAGGAAAAAATAGCCAGTGCAAGAACTGATAGTTACCCGCTGGTTCTGGTGTCTTGATGCCATCCACATGGATGAAATAACTTAGGTACTTACCCAACCCTAGGTCCCCACATGCAACTGGGACACAGTTCGACATTCTCTTTGTCTTTCCGCACAGAACATATAGTGCGGGTGCTGGACAATATCTTCTCTATCAGGGTTACCGGCTTTGTTTCTTTCTTCGGTGGGTTTTTACGATCTAGAAGTTATAGAAGAGTGTTATTGCTATACTTAAATATTAAGGCGACAATCTATTTCAATGAGTCTTGTGGTCTTTACACATTTTAAGATATTGGGTAGATAAGATAAGGACACGCTAGGGTGCAGATTTAAGCGAGACAAAAATTAGAAACCTGCAAAAATTATTTGCTGACAGAGATTTAACCTCTGGTCTGTCGTAGATATACGTTCCGACAGTTTACGGATACAAAATTTGGCGCGTAGGTCTACGCTCCGACATACTAGAGGTTAAGTGCAAGTAAGAAGCTGCGTATGTGCGAACTCACAGCACACAGTGATCGGTAGCAGACCAATACGTGACGGGGGACGCGTAATTCTATGAAATACGAGTGCCTCCTGCTCTCCTCTATCAGCCACTTTTCTCTCTCCACTTTTATAACCTTTCTTTCTTTCCTCGGAGGGGGGCCATTCAAGTATTACGTAAGCAGATTTTTGCAATTATTAAATCCCCCCTCCCCCTCGTCAGCAAAAGTAAGCAAAGCTATCTAGCATGCTAGCATGTTTACGTAAACATTGGTACATGCATTTTTCAATAAGTTATGGTTTCTTTATTGATTCATGAGCCTACTGCTCTTATATATCTATTTATTTCATTATTTCCGGGATTCCCTGAAAATTCGTTTCGTTTTCAAGCATAGACAAGTAGGGTTGCCATAATAATATGTGTTCGAACCAAAATTGACTAAATTTTGTAGAAAATCCGAAAAAGTGAAGAAATAAATACTGCTGACGTAATCATCTTCCGGAACCCCCCATCCCCCATGTCATCAAATATAAGCAAAGCAAACCCCCTCCCCCCCCGCCCCCTGTAGAGCTTACGTAATACTTGAATGGCCCCAGGGTACTCAAGAGAGATTTTCTGCCATAGACGCACATTTGGTGTCACAGCACTTTCCTTGATTATTTTAGTAGTCAAATATACATACGCAGTATAGTGACGAGCCATTCCCTCCTGCAAGCAAGATGGAAAGCAGAGGGACAGTTGGGACATTCTCGAAGACGCTCCCCCTTCCCGCAGACAAGGCACCATGGAGTGTGTAAGGTTATTACTGCCTTTACTGGAGATGTTGAGTTCTGTAATCAAGTCACAAACAATTGTTGGGCAAAGTGTGCTTTGCTGAAATATAAATAGACTAGAATATTGTTTATTGTTGCTGCAGGTGGTCTATCTTCTGTCCACTGCTACACAGAAAATACAGGTGAAGTTACAGCCAATGCCTAATTTGAAATATTTAACTGCCATTATTTAAATTTAACCTAATAAAAATAAATACAATGAATGCAATGCAAATGTTACATATTTTTTTATTTTTGTCTGCCTACCCCTTCCAGTAGTACTGATATAAGGATAATTATATGATTTCTTTGTAAAATATAATGACTTGTCATGTGGAGTATGCATGAATCATAAACAGCAAACTGCTAATAACTCAGACCACAGAACCATCTATTCTTACAAGACTGTCTGACTGCACATTTATAGTCTAGATGGTAGTTTAAGGCCCAACTACAAACTTGTTTTTGACATAGATTTGGGTCCAATTAATGAAAATCGCCCTATAATTTTCAATCTGTGATAGATACTGATATTAAAATCTTCATTAGGAAAAGTTTTCAACACACTCGCAATCACAGAACAAACATGAAGCAATAGAATAATTTAAAAAAAAGGGAAAAATCAGAAGGTAAAAAAAAGGAAAAGAAAAGGAAGGTATAAAGATAAAGGAGTTTTGTGATTGGTGTACAAGTCTCAGAATTAAATCAACAATAAAACAGTTACTTACAGAACTATCACAGGCATCTTTACTATTATCCGTATGCTTACGAACAAAGTTGTATCTCCAGCACTGATGCAAATACTTCTCAATTTCCTTCTCCGAAACTATAGTCTTGATAACCATCTCAAATTTATCCTCCGTACTTGCATCAACATTCATCAAATAGTCCAGACAGTCCTTGTTTGTGTCTATATCACGTTGCAAATACTCATAGTATTCGTCAAAGAGGGATTCTTTTCCTCTACGGATGAATTCTTTGAAGGCGTTCTCATATCTGCCTTGTTTTAGTGGAGTGTGTATTACATCATAGGTTGCGTTAAGGTCTGGCTCTTTTTGTGGGTTTAGTTTTACATTTAGAGGTACTGTGAGGTCTTCTTTTAGTTTTCGCTGAAAAGTTATGAAATGTATTTTAGACAAATGCAATTAGGAGCAATGTATTCATATGATGAGTAGATATTATTTACTTTGTTTGCCAGTTGATTTTAATTAAAATAAGATTTAAAGATAAAATTCAATCAAAATTTGTTTTATAATTTACTAGTGGTCCGCCCCAGCTTCGCACAGGTTCAAGATTTTTTTTTTTTTTCGAAGTTTTCTTTCATACAAACCTTGTCTTAGCAATACCGAACACAACAAAAAAAGAATAAATATCTAATTTGGTGCAGTCATTCGGAAGTTATATTTGTGCACACATTTCGGTGACTTTGTTTAATACTATGTAAGGATGAAGAAAATCGTCATTTCAGAAGAAAGGTGGCCTCCCTCAATTTATGAACATGTGTGTCCATAAGTAAATGCACAGAGAAATCAAATATTTAAGTTTTGAGTTTTTATAAAAACAAGCCCATTAAAGTTATGTCTGTCTTTACTTTTAAGTTTAACCACTAGTAACACATATTTCCCTTGATTGGCAATAGCATAAATTGAATTAGGGGAATCAATAGCAAACTTTTTGTAATACCTTTCTGGGAACCGAAGAGGTCTTAGGAGGAGAGATCTTAGGAGCTTTGTGGGCAGGTCCGTAGAAAGGTCGGGACCTCTCAGCAAGGTATAGGCTGGTGTATGGCAGCCAGAACCTGTTTTTGGTGTTACAGGTCTCCACATAGTAGCATAGTTCTTTTGTGACTGTAATAGAGCCGTCTTCATTGCCTGATATGCCTAGAACTAAAAAAGTGGTTTTTAGTAGCAATAATAGTTGGCACTTGAAGATTTTGGTAGTTTTGAATTAAAGGTTAGGTTTTTAAAGCTGATAAGTGGTCTGTTTAACCTTTTGAACGCCAATCACTGGTGTACTTACAACAAACTTGTATACAAGTGATTGGCATTCAAAAGGTTAAAATAGTTAAGGTTAAAATAGTTATGGTTAAAAATTTCGCATAATATTGGTAGTCCCCTAGGCCCTTGTACCATTGGGCCACAGATGTGTGGTACCTACACTATTATCAGGTGGTTGCCATCATCAGCAGCAAAGACGGACGGAAGAAAGGGGGACGAAGATGAAGAAAGGGGGGACGAAGATGAAGGAAGAACAATGAATCAATTGCATTTAGCCTTTTATATACCACCAAGGCGACTAGCATAATCGCCCTAAGTTCCCACTGCTGGGACACAGGCCTCCCTGTGGGCCGTAATCCAACACGCGGGCCCAGTGCGGTTTAGTGATCAGTAAATTGTATCTACTTATATAAGCTTAGCTTAGCTATTTGCATGATCCAAAGGAGAATGTTATCTCTTACGATTAGAAATATTTAGGAACCTAGAAAAATTCTATTCAAGTTTTTCCAAGAAATCTGCGAGTATTCATAAATTACACCTGAGAGAGATAATGCTAGGGAATCCCATGTGATCGAGCGCCATTCCTAACTAGGAAAATAAAACATAGCTATTGTATTAATTTAGTATTTTATTCTAAATCGAAACAATTGAATGTTTACCTTTGTCGTCGTAAAACAGTCCATCTTCGTTTTTCACTACTTGAACGTTTGAGTAAACTTTTTTACATAGTCGTGCAAGTGCTGTGTCGCCTAACTTCCAATGGTAAATTCCTGTTTTTTCCGTCGTCATGATGGTTTAAATTATATTATAATTTGACGATGATCCATCACCAGGATTTTTTTATTCTGAAAATAAAAATATTGAATGGAAAGTTTGAAAAGCAAGATTGCTAAATTGCTTGATCATTCATTCAAATATCCGCGCGTAAAAGACTTTTTAATGCTTTCATAAAATCTAACAATTTGTATTGGATTTCTAATAGCTACAATGTTTAATTCGAATTATTTAAATTCATTTTGGGCATTGGTAAGACGGGTTAATTGAAAACAATAAAATTTTGAAAAAAATAACGTTTTATTAACGCAGCCATCTAGTGTCGAGTAGCAGAACTCAGAAACAGAAACTACAGCAGCGCCATCTGTGGTGTTTTAGAAAACCTTATAAACAGTTCTGGAATACGTCAATAGATGGCCGTACGAGTATTGATGGTTTGAAACATGCTTGATACAGAAGAGGGTTATTAATTAACATGCTGATTCGCAATAGAGAGCGGCGAAGACATTCGACCTCTTTCCTATAGTTGTCCTTATATATGTTTGAGAAGATAGGAGAACCGACACATCTTGGAATGAACCGAGAGCATCCGATGGTAAAATATCTCAATCGCCTTTGTTGTTACCTATATAGCTGAGAGAACGACATTGTTTCGCAACACAACCCTATGAGATATGATGACCCTATCCGTTAGTCACCATTTCTCGAGAACTACGGGGATATACCGTGGAATTTGTTACTGAGAAATCATTAGGGTGAAAAATATTAATATTAGGTTGCCTACCTACAGTCCGAGCGCGAGCTCCAAGGAATCGGTGGCTGAGGAAGCGGGCGGGTGTGCGCCGCGCCCGACCGTCGCTCCATTCCCCGCACTCTCCCAGTACTAGTCACCAGTGTCGACCTTGACGCGAGAACACGCTTATCGAGTCATTTTTAATTTTGCGATAGTAGGTAGTGTTATTTTCTACTATAAATAGTACTACACTTATAATTATGTTGTTTTGTGTCACGATGCAATGCGATTACCGCCTTATATGTGCGACTTGAACCCAATAGAGCTCGCATGGGCAAAAGTTAAAAGGCTCGTGCGGGAACACAACAAGATTTCATGAAGTACACTCGCGCGGAGGCTCAAGATGTATTAGTATCGACAGTGCAATATCGACTAAATCACAACTCTAGCTCATTACGTCAACATTCCTCGGAGCTCGCGCGCGGACAGTAATATTTTTGTTTATTGTAATTCGGTTACTATTCATCCCATTTGAACCGTCAAATGGGGGTGAAAAGGAACCGAGGTAAGGTCTAGGTACCGACCTAGACACTGAAAGAAAAGAAAGAAAGAAAATACGTTTAATTGCGGTAAAACATGACGCATAAAAAAAAAAACAGAAAAAAAAAATACAAGTTTGGGGGAAAACATGCGTCACATTCACGCAAAACGGCCATCGCTAGCATAATGCTGCGACCCTGTGCGAGACAGAGCTCCAGCGCTGGTTTTCAGCGACATTGTACAGACGCCAGCACATCAAGCTACCCGAAACTGTCAGATTTTCCCAATCAACTTTGAACCTTATGCTTCAGCGATAAAGTTGAAAATCTATTAAAGAAATCTGACAGATTGTAGTAGCTTGATGTGCTGGCGTCTGTACCTACAATGTATTAACTAAAATAATACTAAGTATGAACATTCCCTACCACTAAAGCAAGGGTTTTTTTAAGACTGCGATGTCCACCACATAGCGTCCACAATTTACCGTCGATTGACGTCACTGAAACTTTTTTTTTTTTTTTTGTGTGTGAAATTATCATATAACTAGGTACTCCCGCTCTGGGCAGAGCGCGAGGGCGTGTCAGACTTTTACTGACTAAAACCCACCCGTGTTCCTTCAGTTGCCTGTGCCAGGGCCACGGTACCTCTTTCGAACAGCCCGCGACCCTGGCAAGCATCGGCTCTAGCGGACCCCGTCAGTTACTGCTGACATCTCTTTGAGGCGCGCGTGGAACACAACGCGCCGTCGACCCGGGCCTGGTCCTTGCCTGACGGCGAACTGCCCATTGCTCGCCGTCCGCAAGCCCGCGCGTACGGTGGCCGGGAGTCGGCTCTTGACTTTGGTGTGTTGCCACTGACCTCCATATATACAAGTACGCTGGACTTACGATACCCTTTGAAATGACAGCTCTTTAGTGTGCCTATTTTCATGCCTTATAATTTTTGAATAAATATATTATTATATTATTATTATTATTTGAAGCGCCCCCAATGCGTGGGAAGAGAACTAAATCTGACGTAACTTGCAAATGGCCGCTGTCTCGTTTGGATTGTCTCACGTGTTTTTAAAGTGTTTTTGGAGGTTTAACGCGATTAAGCTTCTTTGTTGTGTCGTATTAATTTAGTTGATACATAAATAAGAGGTGAGGTGATATCTGTATCTATCGGAAACTTAGAAATAGTATAGCTGAGGGTCGAAAATGCATTTTATCGATGTATTTTATCTCACTGTCCCATCTCTATTATTAGTTCCTTTCCCACCCACTCCTGCGATCGGCGCCAATATGGCGAAAATCAAATCGCCTCAGCCCGGCTTATCATAGGTCCAGCGTACTTGTATATATATGGAGGTCAGTGTGTGTTGCCCTGAGAGCGTTTTTTGATACCGTACAGTAAAACTCCGTAGCCATCATTTCATGTCAGCCATCCTGACGTAGGGAAACCAAGTTTTACATTCAAACCACTTAAAAAAGAACATCGCATCTTTTTATTTTATAGGTACTACACGATACCTATATGTATATAATAAATAATCATTAAGTAGATTAATATCAAATAATATTATCTTTTTTTTTTTTATACACGATATATTTAATAAATATAAAATAATAAATAAATATTAAATAGATTAATATCAAATAACATCATCTTCTTCTTATTTTATACACGATACATAATAATATATCCGATATAATTATATGGGATTATTATCAAATATCGGATATTTTGCTAAGTAGGTAGGTACTTATGTAACATCCAACTCCCATTTTCCCATTTCTCTTTCTCTTTCTCTCTCTCACCCCTAATATTTCTCCTTTCTCCCTATCTCACTGCATACCTAAAGTTTTCCCCTCTCATAGATTACCAACATCAGATTCTTGTATTGACAAGCTCCGTACATAAGTACTTACATCGTCAAGAGAGATGCTGGCTCCTGATTGGTCGATCTCGCGAGGGGCGTGGCTCGAGATCGCAGCATCCACTCCCCTCTACAGCGATGTTGACATACGTATTATGTATAATACTGTTGAGATTTCATACTTATCTTGTGGGGTTATCAACTTACTAAATGGGTAGGTATTTTATTTTATTTGATTTTTTTTATTGTACGCACTGGGCCCGCGTGGTGGATTATGGCCCACTCCCTCGGACAAAGTGGAGGCCCGTGTCCCAGTAGTGGGAAAGGCTGATTATGTATATATGCACCTATAAATGGGTATTTTTGGTTGAAAGATATAATTACTTTTTGTGACTTATTAAGGAAAAGATAAACTGAAATACTATAGTTGATGGGTAATACCGTAAATGATCAATCTAGAGATGTTATACTGTAATTTTAAGAACGTTTGCAATCTGATCTCATTCTCACTGCCGCACTCAGAGACTTCACTTAAAATTAATCATTCGGTAACTTTTATTTTATTTATTTATTTATTTTTTAGGAAAACTTACAGCTAATAAAATTACAGTAATAAAATTTACCAGCATATCTTGCCACAAATGTCAACAAAAATGTTTTTAATCTGACATATTTTTGCTGACTGACTGCGTTCCAATTTATACTTGTCAATTAAAGTTAATGATTGATTAATTTTAAGTACCGGGTTCAATCTATCAAAATTACCTTTAAAATCCCTATATTTTTGACAAGTTTTGGACATTCATTATTGCTGAGATGAGATCGCGACTACATTTTGTTTATTTTTGACGTTTTTAATCACGAGAATTGGCCAATAAGTTTTTTTGTAGCGTAGTGTGGTGTTGCGAATATGATTTGTTAATGCAGCCAAAAAAAAAAAACCTAGAATTTCACTCATCCCGGAAGTAAAAAACGTCTTATTAAACGCCACTTCCAGCTCACGGAGCTCACGACTAAATTTTATGCGTATTATGTCCTTAAAAAGGGAAAGTGTCCTGACAGATGCGCAACTCTCTCCCAGTTATTGTATGGCCGGTTTGTCTGCCGCCATTAATTCGACTCGTTAATTTCGGCAATAATTGTGGGGTTCAACTATGTCTTTCTTTAATTTTTGGGTGGGAAGTGTCTTTTCATCGTTGGATAAATTGTGGTTTCATTGTTCGGGTGTGGTTTGTTGCAGAATATAGAAGTCTACACAGTTCCAAGGCAGTCAGTCACAGCCCTGAAGCTGCCCTGATACAGTGACCGATATGCAATGTATCTTTTGGGGGTGGAGCAAACAATTAGGTAATGGGACTTGGACGCTTTTCTAAGCATAATCTGCCTAAACGTCCCCAGCTCTTCTTAGAGAGGCAGTGGGCCGTAATCCACTATGCGTGTTGGTAGATGTCACATGACTTCGAATTTTTTATTCTAAGCCGGTTTCCTCACGATGTTTTTCTTCACCGTTTTGAGAGCAGTAGTGACGAAATAATTTACTCAAAGTAAAGTGCCTGTCTAGGTTCGAACCTACGGCCTACAACTCGTATGCCGCGGCCGTTACCACTGGGCCAACACTGCTCTGTAAGACATTGCTGTGAAGACATTGGCCATATGTAATGTAATGAAGGGAGAGGTGTGGGAAGATATTTAGGAGACCAGCGGTGGGAGAGTACCTATTACGAGTACCTAGTAGTGCGGAAAAACACACATAAGGTACCATTATTTCACTGTTAGATGACACCTGTGTATCTATGTGTCTGTGTACCTGTGCGTGGTACTTGTAGGAACCATCATCTGCCTAGCCTTTTCCCAACTACGTTGCGGTCGGCTTCAGCTGATGCAGCTGAATACCAGTATTTTACGTGGAGCGACTGCCTATCTGACCTCCATAACCTAGTTACTGGGTAATACGATACCCCTTGGTAAGACTGGTTGTCAGACTTTCGGGCTTCTGACGACCCGTAACGACTGTCAATGATCCACGAATGACAGCCGGGACCAACGGCTTGACGTGCTTTCCGAGGCACGGAGTGGTCTTGGTATGTAAAGTTGGTCACCCATCCACAGACCAACCGCGGCAAGCGTAGCTTAGACTGATCGATCGACCCGTGCGGCTATTATTATTCAGCCACAAGCCCCTCTGTTACTTGTAGGATCGCATTTAGAAACTTCTTCAAATCTGCTTGAATGAAAATTCGCAAACTACAGTAGCCGGCACATAACTTGGCAAGAGTCCTCCCCTTTTCCTCTCCTTTCTTTAACTTTCTCCTAAACAGACGTGTTTAAAATAAATTATGGAAATAACCGTAGAATAATTACAAGCAATCAAAGTGATATTTTTTTTGTTGCACTAAGTGTACATGCGCAAACTTATTCCCACTACGGCAAAACCTTGCCAAGTTACGTGCCGCTGACAGTACCTTCGCAAAATACCTACAGCAAAAAGTTTTAATTTTGATCATCAACAGCGACTGACTATCCTCAGTGATATCTTAATTCCTGAACAGCTTTATCCTATTTTCACCAGACAGCCAGACATAAAACCTAGGCAACCAGTTTCCTTCACAACTAGAGCCATGTCCTGGTTCTTAACCTCACCAATTTGTTAATCACCGCATAATTAGAAACGCTTTAAGATGTAACAATAAGAAGTGTCGATAGTCTATGGTGCTCGTCGATCGAAGCAATACAATTGACTACTTTTTACCGCTCCATAGCTCGTGCCGACACCGACTGGCTTCCGCTACTGGGGATAACACAAGTGTTCGTACAGGTTTTATTAACCTGACATTGGCGCTGATTCCCTTGTTTACAAACTAAATTATAATAAATTTAAGTTCAGTACATCTTTTTATTACTATTTCATTAAGAAAAGGACAGAAGATAAATATTAGTTTAGTCCTGTCAAATTAGTCAGCGCTCGACGTATTTTTACCAGCCAATTTTTTAATCACGTCTAAACTTGTCTCTGGTGTATCTTAATTTGACAGCAAATTAGTCAGCGCTCGACGTATTTTTACTAGCCAATTGTTTAATCACGTCTAAACTTGTCTATGGTGTATCTTAATTTGACAGGACTAAATTAATAATTACCTTCTGTCCTTTTCTTAATGAAATAGAAAGAAAAAGCACTGAAATTAAAACTAGTTTATTTATTTATTTTAATAGTTTTTTTTGTTCTTTTTTTTTTGTTTTTTGGGAACAACATAATCGGCTCCAATGATTAACTGTAGTATGAGGCTAGTGTCATTCACGATTTTCTGTTTTTGCATTGGCACGGAATACGAAACCAGGAAGTGGAAAAAAGATTAGCCACGAATGTATTGAACTGAATCCACTAATGAAACCATGGTGACAGGCCGCGCGTCGATTTCCTTGCCACCGTGTATATCTGGACGTGGAGGTCCAGTGTGCATCACATTTTAACAGCAATGCGAATGTCACCATTCTGATGGTGAGTCCGTAACTGCGTAATCAATCAAAATCAAAATCAAAAGTCATTTATTCAAGATTTAATCAGTAAGATATATTGGGAATTTGGCAAAATGCAGCAGAAGTCGTGAATTTATTTTATTTTTAAGGCTCATTTTTTGTAGGAGCGTAGTAAGGTCCATATCCCAGTGATATCCTTCCTACTGAATATCCTGATACTCGAAATAAAACAATGATGAAAAGTGACTGAATCTTAAACCCAATACATATTTGGATGAAAAGTTGTTAAAAATAAGTCCTCATTTTTAATACACAACAAACTTCAGTGCTCGTCTGTACACCCTTTGTCAGCATCTGTCGTCAGAGTTTTTGTGTGGTTCCGTTAATTTCTCCAGTTTTTTGTAGCATCACATTGTTCTCTCCATGCTGATGAACGGACGGACAGGCAGACAGACGAACTATGGCAGGCGTTAGATGCGGTCAAACGGTGACCTGTCATAGAAAAAGGTATGAAAATAGAACGTTGACTCGCCTAGCTGTCTAGACGCGTTATGCGCTTGACGTTTGGTATCACTACATAGTATAAAACAAAGCCGCTTCCCTGTCTGTCTGTCCCTATATATGCTTAGATCTTTAAAACTACGCAACGGATTTTGATGCAGTTTTTTTTAATAGATAGAGTGATTCAAGAGGAAGGTTTATATGTATAATACATGCATAATATAGTAGAGAAACACTGATCATTTTAGAGGTTTCTAATGTGATGTCGTAAATAAACACATTTTTTTGCAGCGCTTACATTGTAAACGCTGGCTGAACCCGTCGAGATAGATCAAAATAATGTACTACAGTATTGTACACCTTAAAAATGTCTGCAAAAAAGTCCGCGATGGTATATGTCTATCTCTTAGGGATAACCCACAATAACCATTTTTTATCCTATACTTTTTACGAGAAATAATGGCTCTAAAATTATCAGTGTTTCTCCATTGCACCCGTGCGAAGCCGGGGCGGGTCGCTAGTGTTATTATAAAATCAAAATGGATGTATTGGTAAAAAAAATGTTTTAACCAGCACCCAAATTGCGTAACACACTATTACTCTCAATTTGAATCATTTTGAAGCATATTGCTAGTCCATTGCTCCGTATGTTCCAAAAATATGTCTGCTCAACAACGTAAATAGCGCAATGAATGTTGTTGAACTGTCAAAATGAAACCCATTGCTACTGATAGTGTGTTACGCAATTACCCTGCTGTTTGTTTTACTCTCAAAACGGTGAAGGAAAGCACTGTGAGGTTTATCGGGTTCTAGGACTTGGCATGTTTTAGAACCAAGAATTCTTAACTTTGTGTAATTTATTTCGTCACCACTGCTCTTAAAACGGTGAAGGAAAACATCGTGAAGAAACCGGCATGTCCTAGAATCTGAAATTCGAAGACGTGAGACATCTGCAAAGCCCCACTTGCGTGGGATTTCAGAGATTACAACCCACTCCCTCTCGAAGAGAGGAGGCCTGTGTCCCAGCAGTGGGACATTATAGACTGATTATGAAACTCATGACTCATCATCTGCCTAGCCTTTTCCCAACTATGTTGGGGTCGACCAGTATTTTACATGGAGCGACTGCCTATCTGACCTCCACAGCCCAGTTACTAGGTAATACGATACCCCTAGGTAAGACTGGTAGTCAGACTTTCGGGATTCTGACTACCCGTAACGACTGTCAAAGATCTACGAATGACATCCGGGACCAACGGCATAACGTGCTTTCCGAGGCACGGAGGGGTCTCGGTATGTAAAGATGGTCACCCATCCACAGACCAACCGCGGCAAGCGTAGCTTAACCTGATCGATCGACCTGTGCGGCTGCTATTATTTGACCACGGGCCCCTCACACATACACAGTCATACGATTTATTATAATATATATTTGTAATATATAAATATACAGGGTTATTTTTCAAAGACCAGCCAAATCTAAGGATGTGGTACAGACCATCAAACTGAACAACTTTCTCCATGGGACTAATATCGTATTCGCGAATAAAAATTCAGCTGTCCCATACGTTTAGGTCGAGTAGGTATTGAAGTTTTCTAAGTTATCTACAGTCCGCGCGCGAGCTCCGAGGAATCGGTGGCTGAGGAAGCGGGCGGGTGTGCGTCGCGCCCGACCGTCGCTCCATCCCCCGCACTCTCCCAGTACTAGTGTCGACCTTGACGCGAGAACACGCTTATCGAGTCATTTTTAATTTTGCGATAGTAGGTAGTGTTATTTTCTACTATAAATAGTACTACACTTATAATTATGTTGTTTTGTGTCACGATGCAATGCGATTACCGCCTTATATGTGCGACTTGAACCCAATAGAGCTCGCATGGGCAAAAGTTAAAAGACTCGTGAGGGAACACAACATTACTTCAGATTTTTCTCTGACGAGACTGAAGGAGATCACCGAAAAAGCTATCACGCATGTCACAAAAGAAGATTGGTGTGGATATGATTAACATGTTTTAGCATTAGAGGAACATTACTGTCAAAGGGATGGCTTAATGGAGAATGTTGTCGACTCATTTATTATTGAAGTGCGTGAGGAGAGTTTATTTTCATCATTTTTTTTTTATTTCAAGTACATAATACCCTCATAAAATGATTTCATGAAGTACACTCGCGCGGAGGCTCAAGATGTATTAGTATCGACAGTGCAATATCGACTAAATCACAAGTCTAGCTCATTACGTCAACATTCCTTATCATTCCTCGGAGCTCGCGCGCGGACAGTAGATACCTTCAACATTTGTATAATATGTTTACGTAATTGCCTCCTAAGTTTTTTCTCGTTTTCTCCTGTTAGAAAAGTGGCCTTTGGGTGCGGTTGCATGCTCAAATCACACAGGAACAAACGGCTGTTTGAAATTACATATCCCAATTAATTATTCATAGATTGTGTGACCTTTACTTTTGTAAAATAATGCCGGCTCTTTTAGCAGAATCAATAAATGATTCGAGTTCAGAATCCTAAACGAATTAACTTTTTGTTGGTCGCTACGCGGTACTAAACACCTGTCAAAAGCTTTAAGCTTCATCATCATCTGCCTAGCCTTTTCCCAACTGTGTTGGGGTCGGCTTCCAGTCTAACCGGATGCAGTTGAATACCAGTATTTTACATGGAGCGACTGCCTATCTGACCTCCACAACCCAGTTACTGGGTAATACGATACCCCTAGGTAAGACTGGTTGTCAGACTTTCGGGCTTCTGACTACCCGTAACGACTGTCAAAGATCTACGAATGACAGCCGGGACCAACGGCTTAACGTGCTTTCCGAGGCACGGAGGGGTCTCGGTATGTAAAGATGGTCACCCATCCACAGACCAACCGGGGCAAGCGTAGCTTAACCTGATCGATCGACTTGTGCGGCTGTTATTATTTAGCCACGGGCCCCAAAGCTTTAAGCTTCAAAGTTACCAAAAAGGGAAGGGAAACAGGTTGCCGTCCTTTTAATGAACTAGATCCTGCATCTAATATGACAATTGAAATAAAAACTTAAATAAATAGAACCATAGATCCTAGAGGAGACGTAACTGGCCATAGCTTCACTTTTTGTCAATGGCACGGGCCAACAGGATATCGACTATTTGAGATACTTTTTGTTACTTCCTACAATTAATTTTAAATGTTCTTTTATTAAGGAACAGGATGTATAGTTAACGTTTTGTTCGTTTTAAAATGTTGAATAGGATAAAAGAGTATTCTCACTTCGCCGTTATGGGGTGACGAAAAGTTGAAAGTCTTGCAAACGTTTGACTTTTATGGGATTTATCCGTTCTTGTGATTGAAAATGTCGACCAAGATTCAGTTTTTCGTTTATGAATTATGAAAAGTCAACTAGCCATTGAGATAATAACAAAAGGGCTGTCCATTAATCACGTGAGGCTAAAAAGGGGGGGGGGGGAGGTGTCCATACAAATTCACGAAATATTACAATGGTAGTAATATATCACGTGTATAGGTACAAAAAAATACACGTGATATTTAGTCTTAAACCTTACAATGTATCACCAAGGGGAGAGGGGGGGTTAAAAAATGGCAAAAAAACATCACGTGATCAATGGACGGCCCCAAAGCAGTCCATAGCATAAACAGTCAACATCCTATACTGTTCCCATTGCTGCACCACGCGGGCATAGTGCGGGTTGGTGGATGTCACATGTCTTTCGAATTTTTTGGTTCTAGGATATGTCGGTTTCCTCACGATGTTTTCCTTCACGGTTTTTAAACGACTTAAAAAAAAGGAAGAGATTCTCAGTTCGTCGGAATCTTGTTTAGAACAGTGGTTATGAAATTATTATACAAAGTATTCCGCCTGCCTGGGTTCGAACCCACGACGCAACAGACTCAGTGTTTGAAGCAATCTGTAGACTAGTGTCAAGAATTTGTTATGAGTGCAGCAGTGCTATTCTGTACAAATCTCACCGCGAGAACTTAGGTGAAGTGAGCGGGAAGTGAGCTGTCATTAGGGATTAACACTATTGACACTGCTCACTTCACTTATGACTTCACGGTGAGATTTTTACAGAATCCACCGGCAGGAATCAGAAAAACCAACCAATTTTACCATTTATTTATTTAAGTTTACATGCACAACATTACAGAATAGAATACCTTCCAAGGCGTTGTTAGAAATAACAACATAAACCGGTCTAGTGCAAGTCCGACTCACGCATCGAGGGTTCCGTACGTTATGTAAACACAAATTTACGGTTTTCGGATTTATTCCTTTACTTGTGCTACATGACATTGCTTCTTGCCAAATTTCATGATTCTAGGTCAACATGAAGTACCCTATAGGTTTTGATTCCCTCGCGAGTGTCAAAATATGCAACATAAACGAACATAAACGCCCGTATCTTTTGATTGCGTTGACTTAGAAGTTTGATTTTTTCAGTGCTTCAAGGGATTGCGGCCTTAAATACTTGATATTAATTTCAACTTGATAAGTCCACCCATTCCTGAGAAAAACGATCTTGACAGACGGACAATGAAGTGATCTTATAAGGGTTCCGTTTTTCCGTTTGAGGTACGGAACCCTAAAATTGGGGTATTATGCAAGCCCCCGGTTGTATACTACCCTCTTTTTGTTCTTATTTCTCAGTTGCCTTGCAACTAGCAGCTGACTATTCCCTTTACCCACTATCACAGAATATCTAGTAGCTATCTAACTCTAGTTAATATGGCATATAGTTGACATAACAGCGGTAAGCGGTAACGTAAAGGTGGACGAGTGACGCACGCGCACGAGATGTAATGTTGTAATTATAGAGAGACTGCGCGGTCAATGTCGCGGTGAGTCACCGCGGTGCAAGTTATGAGCGATAGCGGGAAACATCCTTTTTTGTTACAGCAGTGCTATTCTGTAAAAATCTCAACGTGAGAACTTAGGTGAAGTGAGCGGGAAGTGAGGTGTCATTAAGGATTAACACTATTGACACTGATCACTTCACTTATGATTTCACAGTGAGATTTTTACAGAATCGATCGGCAGGTCGTGTAGAATAAGAAAATAAAGGAAGAAAGCAACATAATTATTTTATTTGAGACACACACAGAAAACTACCCACTACTACTACTGGACTGGTAGAAAATGCCTACAGCATTAAGTCCGCCTCTGTACATTTATGTGCTTGAAGTATTAAATAAATAAAATACAAACAGTAAAAAAGGAGCATACATAGCAACTAACAAAATGACATTGAAAACAACCAAAAAAAAAAAGAAACAAAAAAAAAAGAAGACCAGTGTGAGACCAAAAAGGCTCCTATCTCAGCACAGTGCTACGATATTTAAGAACTAAATACCGAGGTGAGGTGAGGATAATGAGGTGGTTTCTGCACCAAGATTGACAGTAAGTTAACTGCTTCGTGATCTTGGATGTCTTGCTTGACAATCAAATCTTATGCAATGTGAATATTAGATGTTTTTTTTTTTTTTTACTTTCGCATTGATGTTGTCAAGGTATTTTATTCACATTACAATCTAGCTAATTGACCTAGTTTAAAAAGCTAACAGTCCTAAAATAATAATAATATGTACAAGTATATAAAAATGAGGGCAAATAATCAAAAGGTATCAAAAAATTCGTCCGAATCGCTGTCAATAGGAAACGTCCCCAAAAGGCTGGCAGCGTTGCCACGTTGTATGGCAATGCTCATTTTTTATTTCAATATTTAATTTTAATTCCGCTGTACAACCCGGAAAAATATGGCACAAACAGAAGTACGATAGCCAATCAGCGGGGTAGTTGCACTATCAGTAGTAATGACTTGATTTTGTCAGTTCAACGACATTAATTGCGTTATTTATGCTGTTGAGCAAAATTTTTTAAATTGCTAATTCAATGCTTACTACCTATGATGTGACCATAAATCTTACTACAATTATAAATGTGAAAGCTATGTTTGGATGTTTGTTAGGTACTCAATCACGCAAAAACGGCTGAATGGATTTGGATGAAATTTGGCACACAGATAGTTTATAACGTGGATTAAATCAATAATTTTTTTATCCCAGTATTACGTTCCCATGAGATAATATGACGCAGGCGAGACCGCAGACATAAGCTAGTACTTTAATAAGAAGCCTTTTTAGGGTTCCGTACCCAAAGGGTAAAACGGGACCCTATTACTAAGACTCCGCTGGCCGTCCGTCCGCCCGTCTGTCACCAGGCTGTATCTCATGAACCATAATAGTTAGACAGTTGAATTTTTCACAGATTATGTATTTCTGTTGCCGCTATAACAGTAACTACTAAAAAACAGAATAAAATAAATATTTAAGGGGCTCCCATACAACAGACATGATTTTTTTTTTTGCTGTTTTTATAGATAATGGTACGGAACCCTTCGTGCGCGAATCCGACTCGCACTTGGCCGGTTTCTTTACCAGTTCTCCTTGGAGAGCTGCCTATCTTTATATTTTACGCAACAGGCCTAATTCCCATAACAAAAATGCCACATCAATGCCATTCACGGATACAACCCAAGACAGGTACCTAATCCAGCAACACTACTATGGAGTAACTCGCTCACATCTTATGCACTGTCCAGCTGTTTGCAGCCTCACCGACACACAGACAGACAGACGCGAGATGCGCGCTGCCTGCGAAGCAGCTGACCGATGAGCGACCGCGACACCGTAGTCTTGATACTTGCATACTTTCGAAAACGAAACGAGTTCGAAAAGTTATAAGTACAAATTAAAGCGTATCCTTAAACAAAATGTCTCCTAATTTATGATAATTATGTTTGTATTAATGTACCTATCAATTATTAGCACCATTAAAAAAAAGAAAAAATTGTATGAACGCGTCGCCAACATGCAGACAAACCCTTAAAGGTTTTCGTTGTGTGGCTAAAACTAAATGTGTATTAGGTTAAGTTTTATAAAATAAAATAATAATAATTAATATATAATAAAAATAATAATAAAAATATTGTTTCTTCCGGTATGTGCTAAATAAATATATTTTCAAAATACATTTAACGTTTATTTGCCGAGGTGGTGTCACCGTGACACCGCGCAAGTTGAAACAGCCGGTCGATTCTGTAAAAATCTCACCGTGAAATCATAAGTGAAGTGAGCACTTAATAGTGTCAATACCTACCATTACGGAATGACCGAGCTCACTTCCCGCTCACTTCACCTATGTTCTCACGGTAAGATTTTTGCAGAATAGCACTGTAGGAATATTTTAACAACCAATAGGGCTGTATATCTGTCTCTTTCAGTAGCTGCTTGTTTTGATTTGATCTTTTCATTTGAGTTTTTATGATTTCATCCCAATGTTTGTTAACCCTTAAATGCATGATTTATTTTATCGTATTGCAAAAAATGCTATTGTATAGGTATTTATCTATAGAATTTAGACAATAAATATATATTAATTATACAATAATATTAATATTCATAGAGTGTATATATTGTTTTGACAAAAAGAGGTGCGTTCAGAAACTCACAGCTATCACATTCTTAAAAAAATTAAATGACGTACTTTGTTGCCATATGGCAACATTATGCATTTAAGGGTTAAGTAATCATTCAGATTATATATAATTTTATCAGATTTTTAATATAGATTTTATTAAAAACGTCACTTCAAACAGGGTGTCACCATGACCTAACCTGGGCAATTAATACCGTGAAACCGGCCATCATTGCCCGCATTTCTACTTATTTTTGAGATTTTGCAAAAAATATTCACCAGAACTCGTAATAAAGTCGACCATGGTAGCAATTATTGTTTAAGGCTTAAAATCACGAAATATGGTGTTTCTAACCTTAACAGAATCCTTGAAAAAGGCGACTGAATAGCCGGGCAAAATTATACGCACAACCGTCCAACATTGCTCAACCTTCATTTCTCTAAAATTATGAGTTCTAAAGCTTGAGTAACAGGGTATGTTTTAGTGAATCATGCAAAGTTGCCATCCTTCGTGATCAATATGTCAAAAACATATTACTTTTTATTTTACTGAGGTGGGCAATGTTACACTACACACCAGGGACTTTTTCATACATAGTAAAATAGTGGATTAGGGTTGATAAGTACATATTAATGTGATAAATAATAATCTGTTCAAATATAAACTCTTTTATTATCAATAATCAGTCAAGTACAATCTTTATAAACTGCAAGTATAAAACAATGTTTTTTCTGCTGATCTCGAGGACATCCTATTTTTTTTTACATTTTCTACCGCGAGCTGTAGCATCTCTTCTGAATAATTTTTATAGGGCCGAGACCCGAGGACTCTGTGATTTCTTTTCGTAGGCTTTCCCATACTGCAAACAAACAGACTAAATGTAGGTAGGTACCTAATTTATATTTGTCAACTGAGTGATTACTTAGGTAACTAGACTAAAATACAGGAATATCATATTTTTTCTGCACTTATCCCAATTTATTTGAGGTTGGCACAGCATGTCTTCTACCAAACATCTCTATCAGCCGTCATCCAAGAATTTATTCTCTTTCGTTTCTTGGTCATTTTATGCTTTTATAGACATCCACGTTTAGACTTATACATACTCAGAACTTTCCCGAAACATGTTTTTCATTCCTCTGCATCACATTTCCATACCATGACAACCGATAAAACTATTTTAAAATACTGTAATGGGTGACAACCCTAACATTATTTTTGCAGTGGGCAATGTTGTCACTCCTATGTTCATGCAAATTCGGGAATCATTGCCCACTCCATTATCTTCAAGATTTTACGTTTTAAAGGCCTCAAAGTAGCATAAAAATGAAGCGCGATATTTATAATTACTCTGATATTAAAATAACTTACCTGAGAGATGTAGTACGCTGACAGTAAGTAAAAACATAAAACAAGATTTTGGCACCACCTCACACCAGTCCTCCTTTCAACATGTCTCGCTGACAACTGAGTGAACTTAGCACCGTAACTGATATTTAATGTTGTCAGAAAAATGTTTAAATTTACCCTAAAAATTAAATAATGTTGTCAGCTAAATACAATTATTTACAATTCTTTATTTTAGTTATTTTTCGTGTTCGGGCAAAGATATCTGCTAAGGGCAATGATGGCCGGTTTTACGGTAACTGAAAAGGAGGGTCGGTAGCTGAAGGTTAAAGAAGAAACTTGGTGACGCTCATGGAACCCGAAAAAAAACGTAGAAGGTATTTTAAGATGTTTGATGCGAAGGATTTGCTAAGGTCACTCACTACTCTCTAGAAAAATTAAATAAAAAATTAGATAATTTTCAGGAGAACCAAGGTAATTGATGTAGCCTAAAGAAGTGTTAAACACAAGTGGCTGTTGGGGTATATACCTAACGTCAGAAGAAAGGCCTATTTTCCGCAGTGGACGTCTTTCAGTTGAGATCATGTGATGACGATGAGTGCTAAGAACCCGAGCCACTCTATCTCTGATACATAATGTTTACCAGTAGAAATCTAGCAGGTAACCAACTAGTTAATTGGTAGTTGGAATCTTCAGTCATCTGAATACATTTTCAGAGAAATAAGGGATTCAATTCTCAGAAGATACCCTTTTCGAGACATTGCCAAGCGGTTGGTCGACTCTTCAGGTAACCACAGGACTGGCTTATTTTTTGGCCAAACAATCAGCATTGCCATAGAACGTGGTAATACGGCCGGCCTTTTGGGCACTTCCTGTTGACAACGATGCGGACGATTATTTTAATAGACAACGACAATTTTTGCTACGCTACATAATATTTGTTCAAGAAATCCTTTATCCTCCAACATTCGAAGCATCAAAACTCTTTGCTACTTTAACCAGCGCACGCGCCGCGGCAGATGTTCGCAGCATCTGTCGGCGCACACAGACGTGGCGCTCATCTCGTTGCACGCACACGTTCACAACAACCTGCCGCCCAGCTGATCGCTACCTGGCGGCTTTTTGTAGCTTTTTGTTGCGAAGGATTTGTTTGTCCAAATCGGGGATAGTCAATGAATTTAATGGGGTTTTTTGACGTCTTATAAGAATAATTGCGTCTATGAGTTCTAATAAATAAATAAATAAATTAAAATAGCCTTTGTTTGCTCCGGCCCTTTGTACTACATTAAACCTCGACTCTATGAGGGCCATGCAGTCTACCTCGAGGTTTTCATATAGCAACGAGACTGGTTTAAGAAAGACAGACTGCTGCTGGGGAGTTTCTTGCGCCACATGTTCTTCTGAGCTAAAGCACGAGGAAGTGGTGAATGGCGGGCGTTTTGAGGGATAGTCTTATGTAATTTTGAAGTTCGAAAAGTGCGGATTCTCTGTCTAATTTTATTTATTTCTGTAAATTAAAATAATAAGTAAGCAAATAACAACTAATACCTAATTAATACTAAAAAATATACATATATTATATACAAGTACCGATATAACAAAAAAAAAAATATAAAGAAAAAGGCAGGAGCTCATTGGGCATCAAAAAATTCGTCCGCATCGCTGTCAATGGGATAAGTGCCACAAAGGCGGGCAGCATTACCACGTTGGATGGCAATGCTGATTCTTTGAGCTAAAAATAGGCCAGCCCTCTGGTCACGTGAAGAGTCAACCAACCGCTTGGCGAAGTCCCGAAATAATAATTGTCTAACAGTCTAATTTGAATAAATAACTTTTGATTTTTGACAGAAGCAGAAGTTTGGCGTACCGGGAAACGACTGCGAAACCATAACGGGATATCTTTTGATTTATTTGCAGTCGTTTCCCAGAAATAAAAATCTCTTATTGTAGCGAATTCAAGTTAGAATCTCTTTTAGGAGTTCTGGAAACTGGATGCCAATATGGCCCACAGAGTTGGTAAATCTCTCGCCGACTGGTCGACACTTCAAGTGACCAGAGGGCTGGGTCGTTCTTTGGCCATAGAATTAGCATTGCCATTCATCGTGGCAACGCTGCTAGTCTTCTGGGCACGTTTCCGGATGACAACGCTGCGGACGGGTACTTCGACGCCTAATGGTGGGTCCACACGATACAGACTTTCATACAGACTTCTATAGAATTTTGTCTGTGCGACTTTTTATCACACCGACATTTGTCTGTACTGCTTAGTTGCACAGACAAAATTCTATAGAAGTCTGTATGAAAGTCTGTAGTCTGTATGAAAGTCTGTATCGTGTGGACCCACCATAAGTGTCCTTTTGTTTTTGTAATTATTTGTATAGTTAGTTATTTATAATATATATACCTAAGTAATAAAATTTGTAATTAACTAGGCTGGTTGAGTCAGCCTGAATTATTCATTACACCTTCAAATCCTCAGCTTTCAGGCCTTTATGAAAAACCAGCTTTCAGATAATCAGTAGGCAAAAATCGACGTTAATTCCTGTTAATGTTTTCGTTAACTGTACACCTGGACTATATGTTATTAAGCGCACCTGTTGTTTGTCAAAAACTACCGTATCTGACCCAGAGACCTTAATTTGACCACAGTGACTTGAATGTCTCCAAACTTGCAATGTCCTTCATTTTTATTTTAATACGTTTTGTTTTTATGGTGATCGAATGTTTAATATTTATAAAGGACGATATAATTTTTATTGTACTTATTATATATTTTTGATACAGTATTTTGTTTTAATATTTTTTTTTTCGCGAATGAGCGGAAATGGCAGTAAACGCTAATGAGGTTTCATTTGCAATAATGATATCATTTTTATTATATCGATACGATATTATTATGTTCGCGCTTCGTTGAAATGTTCGTTGTGATAATAACAATTGCATGCAAGCTGTTGATGCCATGTCTGGAAACAATGAATTAAAAATGGATATCACCTTTTTCGGAAGAATCGTTAGGTACAGACACCAGCACATCAAGCTACTACAATCTGTCAAATTTCTTTAATAGATTTTCAACTTTATCGCCAAAGTATTAGGTTCAAAGTTTATTGGAAAAATTTGACATTTTCGGGTAGCTTGATGTGCTGGCGTCTGTACCTAATTCAGGCCCTATAAATAACAATAATATTCTGCTATAAAAAACCACTGGGCGATTAAATCCAGGATGTTTCATCTATATTAATATATAGGTTGGACGGGACTTTCATGCAGCACTGGCAGACCTTACATGTACCCGTATGGCTTGGGGTACCGTCGAACGGGGTGACTATGTGCCTGGCAGGTGAAAATGATATTGCTTTATAAGACATAAATTATTATACAAATTACTTATGAAGATTTTGTTACAATCACCAGAACACTTTTTCAAATCCAATTTGAAAAAACAAAAAAACTCGTCAGAAATCAAACAAGAAAAAACAAAACACTATCGATAGTGAAGTGCCAACGCAAAATCCAATAGTCTCGATACGCAACTCCCTAAGTCCCTAGTGTTGGGTCATCGCCCGGGAAATCCGTATGGACGGCAGGTGGCGGCACGCGGCACACAGCAGCTGCGGATTTAACTGCCCATCACTATCTGCAGGTATCTAGCCGATGGGGGATCGCCCTTGGTGGTGGCGCGGCGGTTATGATCAAGAATCTTGTCTAAATGTCAAAGTTTATTGGACGTTTTTTTGCGATTTGTTGGGCAGGAAAAAGAGTTTATTAGTTTTGGTGTCGGTCTGTCTGTCATACTCGTAGGTGTTTTTTCGGATGATAGTAGTGCCCAAAAATCATCACCATTCTTCCAACCTTATCCGAATTTATTTGGGGTCTGCGGAAGATGCTTTTTTTTCTTACTTCTGTATTGGTGGTGCCCAAAAATAATATGGATGTTTATTTTTTTTATTATTATTTATTTATTATTATACAGCATTACATTGCATTATAATTAACTAGCGACCCGCCCCGGCTTCGCACGGGTGCAATGGAGAAACACTGATAATTTTAGAGCCATTATTTCTCGTAAAAAGTATAGGATAAAAAAATGGTTATTGTGGGTTATAATAAAACATTTTATTTCGGACAACTATGAGATCCATAAATTGTTAGTAAACAGTAAAAACAGTTTTGCACTTAAAATACTATTGTTAGTAACTTAAAACTAAAAGACGACATGAAAACGACGACCAGAAAACTATGGAATAAGTCTGCGCACAAATTGCCTTATTATGGCGGAGGAGGTATCAGTCGCCACAGCCCTCAGGATGCTATTGACAGGATGTTATCCCTAAGAGATAGACATATACGATCGCGGACTTTTTTGTAGACCTTTTTAAGGTGTACAATACTGTAGTACATTATTTTGATCTATCTCGACGGGTTCAGCCAGCGTTTACAATGTAAGCGCAAAAAAATGTGTTTATTTACGACATCACATTAGAAACTTCTAAAGTTACCAGTGTTTCTCTACTATATTATGCATGTATTATACATATAAACCTTTCTCTTGAATCACTCTATCTATTAAAAAAAACTGCATCAAAATCCGTTGCGCAGTTTTAAAGATCTAAGCATATATAGGGACAGACAGACAGCGAAGCGACTTTGTTTTATACTATGTAGTGATTAATGCCCCACAAAACCGTTTCCACGGTTTGTCTGTAGGAACGGAACACAAAGCTACTATCTATTGTTTACAGTGCGGAATCTTAATTTAAACATAACTATCATTAGTCATCCCCTGAGAATTCGCAAACTACATTCAAAAGAATATAGTTTACAAACTCTCAAGGAAGAATAACTTCAGTAATTTGGCAAATTTGCCTTTTTTATCCTGTCTTCTTAAATCAGCAGGTAACTGGTTGAGAAGATAAGGTATTCTTTTATAAAGCATTCTGTCGCCAAAGTAATTACTTACTCTAGGTACATTAAAGTTCCCTGCTGATACTGTCCTAGTTCCGTGGTTATGAGTAACCCGCGAGTGACGCTCCCAACTGCCATGACTGTTTACCAATAGAAGATATTTATGTTTTAAACTGATAGGGAGAATTTTACAAATTTTAAATAGTTTGTTATAGTTGTTTTTAAATTTGTTTTTTGTTTTTTTACTGACTAGTAGTTTCAAAAATCGAATTTGTTGTGCTTCTAATTTATCTATATTACTTTTGAATGTGAGTCCATAGCAGTCGAGAGCGTAGCTCAATATTGGGTCAACTAACTGTAAGTAAAGGCACTTGAGTGTGCTATATGGTACTTTAAAACTAAGGTGGTAGAATTTACCGAGCAATATTCTAAGTTTATTACATAAATATTCTATATGGTTTGAAAATGAGAAGTTCTCGTCCACCTTCACTCCGAGATACGTTACACATTTTTCACGTACAATAGGTTTACAATTACAGTTTACATGTTTTCTATGTATGCACACAAAGTCATGTGGCATGAACCACCGACGCATTGTCAATTCGTCTACAATTGAACAACAGAGGTATATTAAAAAAAAATCTTTTTTACAAAAAAACAACCGACTTCCAAAAACAAAACACTACGAAGTGAAATATAACTGTTGGTTCCGTATTTTCGTTTTTAAATACCGACTTCCGAAATTAAAGTTATTTTTGAAGTCAGTTAAGAAAGGGTATTGCCTAAGTAAGGTACATTAGTTTCGGCACTTATTAAAGTGTCTGTCAGTCTGGCTGTAGTTTAGAAGTCTTCTTGGAAGTTATACCTAAGTATTAGACAAGTACAATACCAATGCATACCTACCTACGTAGTTCCATTCAACTTCACAAATGAAACTCCACAACAACTCCAATCATACGATGACCTGTAAACCACAACAAATTAATTACTAAATTCGTATTGAAGTGCGTACGCGCATGACTCAGAGTCTGAGAAGGGGAGATTAATACAAAAATATTCAAAACATTCCGAGCGCTGTGACAGACAGACGTCTGACTCACGAGTACGCTGAATCATTTTATTGTCTGCAGTTTATGTTTAATTGCAATATACAAACTACATATTTTGTGTGTAAAAATTGCATATTGTTTGCAGTTTTTTCACCTTTTGCAGCTGTTTACATTGATCGATCTATTAATATAATAGATACTGCGTTCTTGAGCAGAGCGAAAGTAGTGGTGGCCCGACGGTGGCATCGGCCTCGACTTACGAGTTGTGAGTTCGAACCCAGCCAAGCACTTTAACCTTTTGAACGCCAATCACTTGTATACAAGTTCGTATTACACAAGTGATTGGCGTTCAAAAGGTTAATTTGTGTATTAATTTCATCACTATTGTAAACTCTCCAAACGGTAAAGAAAAACATCGTGAGGAAACCGCGTGTCCTAGAACCAAAAATCCGAAGACATGTGACATCTACCAGCTCGCACTGGAATCGCGTGATGGATTATGGCCCACTCCCTCTCGCCGTGAGGATGCCGGTGTCCCAACAGTGGGAACAACATAGGCTGATTTTGCGTTCTTCTTTACCAAAAGCTTAAGTATTGTATCTAATAAGGAAACCTCGCGAGGTGTCCCTCACCGATTTAGTTGCGGCTTTACTATAATAATCTACATGAAGAATGATGAGATACGTATTTTTTCTTTTTTGCTAACAAACGTTTTAAAGGTGTGAAAATCACCCTCAAAGTTCGTACCCCAAAATGATGGTTTGCAGTTTTCACATAATTATTTCTAATAATTTTTTTCCAAAAAACATTAAAAAGAGCATAAAAAAATATGAAAAATACCTTTATTCACATATTTATAAGAATTGTGGATATACAATGTTTTTTTAATTAAAAATAACAAAAAAATCATAACATATAAACTATTTATTATTTTTGAATGGACCAATTTTAAGTCTTATAAATATGTGAATAAAGGTATTTTTCATAATTTTTTATGCTCTTTTTAATGGTTAAAGTCATTTTGGAAAAAAATTATTAGAAATATGTGAAAACTGCAAACCATCATTTTGGGGTACGAACTTTGAGGGTGATTTTCACCCCTTTAAAACGTTTGTTAGCAAAAAAAAAAATACGTATCTCATCATTTTTCATGTAGATTATTATAGTAAAGCCGCAACTAAATCGGTGAGGGACACCTCGCGAGGTTTCCTTGTAAGTATCAAGATTCTTTGGTAGTCCTAACTTGTCCCCTTTGTTGTTCGAGTCAAAGAACAAGCCAGTCCTGCTATTTCAGTGGGTGTCCTTCTGGGAGACTGGGGAATTATGTGAGGAGGATAGGCAGCTGCTATTGGAGGTCGCATATTGTATGCCACTGGCTTGTGTATAATCCTATTTACACATGTCTGTCTGATTTTAAATATTCATAGTTACGAGTTGTTTATGTTTTATACTTGTCACTTGCACATAAAAATATGGACCACGAATATATGTTCAACTATCTGACCACTGCTGCTGTTCTTATTATAACAAATTTCCAATAGGTTATGGGCCCAGAATAAAAGGTTAATAAGTTATTGCCCTTTTGCATGCTCTGATAGTGCTAGAGCATATTAAGTTGAGTGGTTTTAATATTAATTGAGTACGATAAGTGTGAAATTTACGAAATTTCAATTATGTCTGCTGAAGGTGGCATAAGTGGAATAAAGAAGCTGAAAGGATCGTCCGACTACCCAAACTGGAAATTCTTGGTGCGAAATTACTTGGAGAATAAAAACTGGTGGGGAGTAATTTCTACAGATGTAGTAAATGCTGACGTAGACCGGCAGGCACGAACGACAATATGCTTGTTGTTAGAACCAGAGTGCTTTACCCACGTCTACAATGCGAAGACTGCGAAAGAAGCCTGGAACAGCTTACAGAAAGCGTATGAAGACAAAGGTTGGGGAAGACGCATACATATTCAGCGAGAGCTTTTCAACTGTAAGTTACAGAATTTCGATTCTATGGAAAGCTTTATATCCAAAATTACATTCCTGACACAACAATTGTCCGATATTGATGCTCAAATCCCTGATGATTGGATCATATCGATTTTGCTGGGTGGGTTGACTGCTGATTACAGCCCTCTTATAATGGCTGTAGATAATAGTGGAAAAGAGATCACGTTAGAGCAAATTAAAATGAAATTGTTACAAGAAGGAAGTAGACAAAGTAAGTTGAACACAGAGTACGAACAAGCCTTAGTTACACGTAAAGTACAGAACGATGCAAGATCTAATATTAAAACTAACGATCGTAAGCAGAAGTTTGTCTACAAGTGTTATAAGTGCCACAAGCAAGGCCACAAGGCGTCCGAATGCAAGGAGCGGATCAAAACCGCGAATATCTGCCTGAATACAAAGGAGGCGATAAACAAAGACAAGTGGTATTTAGACAGTGGGTGCTCAAATCATATGACCCACGATAAAAACAAATTGTTGTCTTATACACCTGAAAAAGGTAACATGAAGATTGCAGTAGCAAACGGCGAGAAATTGTTGGTTAAAGGACGAGGAAATGCTGAGCCACAAGTCAGCGAAAACGAAAAATTAATTTTAGAAAACGTTTTACATGTTCCTGATTTATCCATGAACCTAATTTCGGTGAGCGATTTGACCAAGAAAAAATATTCCATGAATTTTGACAAAGGAGGTTGCATCATTCAAAATAAGAATCGAATGGTTGCAAGATGTGAAGAGGTCGACGGAATTTATGAATTGACAGAAAAGAAAAATAACGTCGTGAATGTGACATTGTCAAAACAAAATGAAAATATTTCGAACATTTGGCATAAAAGATTAGCTCATTTATCGCGTAATTATATGAATAAAATGAAAGTTTTAGTAAGTGGTATGGAATTCAAGAGTACTGATTTATGCGAGCCGTGTATTCCATGTGTTGAAGGAAAGACATGCAAAAGTCCTTTTAAAAACCAAGGTACGAGAGCAAACGAGGTCTTACAGTTGGTTTTTAGCGATGTTTGTGGACCAATCGAGGAGCCGTCGTTCGGTGGTTCGAGGTATGTTCTTCTATTTATCGACGATTATACTCGGAAGACGCATGTTTATTTTTTGAAGAACAAAAGCGAAACTTTTGAGAAGTTCCGTGAATACAAGGCGGAAGTCGAGAATGAGACTAGTAAATCTATTAAATGTCTGAGATCTGACAACGGCGCAGAGTACTGTAATGGTAAATTTAAATCATTTTTGAAGTCTGCAGGTATAAAACACCAGACGACTGTACCGTACACGCCGGAACAAAATTCTGTTGCAGAAAGAGCGAATCGGACTATAATAGAAAAGGCCAGAACATTACTGTCAGAATCGAACTTGAGCAAGAAGTATTGGGCCGAGGCTGTTAATACTGTTGTTTACTTAAAAAACAGAAGCCCCACGAAAGCATTGAATAATGCAGTACCAGAGAAGGTTTGGACTGGAAAAGATGTGGATGTAAGTCATCTGAAAATCTTTGGTTGTTTGGCGTATAGATTGATACCAAAACAAAAGAGACGTAAACTAGATATGAAGACGGAACCGATGATTTTTATTGGATATCCAGATAATCAGAAGGGTTATCGTCTGATGAATCCTAAGACAGGTGAAGTGACAACTGCAAGAGATGTCAAATTTCTGGAAAACGTTTTTCTTCAGAAAGAAAACGTGAAAGAGTCGGAAGTGATCATAAACCTGAATACAGATTCTGTTCCTTCCAGTTTAACAAACAGATCAACAAACAGATCAGAACTCTTGGAGACTCACGATGATGCGTACCGTGATGCTGTAGAAGAGAACATAGAAGTATCGGAGGAGATAGGACCTGAACCAGTACTAACAGAGCAAGTACCTGACGACGTATTGACTGAAGAGGAAGTGATAATACCTGAATTAGAAAGAAGGTATCCTTTAAGAGAACGCAGACAAGTTGATCGGTACGGATGCAATGTTATGTATGCCAAGGAGAGCACTCTTGATGGTGATCCATTGAATATTAATGAAGCGTTGGCGAGACCCGATAGTGACTTATGGCAAAAAGCGATAGATGATGAACTTATGTCACTAAGAGAGAACCAAACTTGGACGTTGGTGGATCTTCCAGCTGATAAGAAGCCTATCCAGTGCAAATGGGTGTTCAAAATCAAAAGAGATAGCGATGGCAAGGTAACGAAGTACAAGGCTAGACTAGTAGCGAAAGGGTTCACACAGGTATGTGGTGTAGACTATACTGAGACTTATTCTCCTGTAGTTAGAAGCTCCACGCTACGATTATTGTTCTCGCTAGCTGTTGAATACGGTTGGTTTATTGACCAGTGGGACATCACGACCGCGTTTTTATATGGTAAGATTAAAGAGGATATTTACATGCTCCAACCGAAAGGAGCAGTAGTCAAAGGTCAAGAAACCAGAGTATGTAAGCTGCAGCGTTCTTTGTATGGATTGAAACAAGCTTCGAATGCTTGGTTCAAGGAATTAGACAAAGAAATGTTGAATTTAGGTTTTGTGCAATCAAAAATAGAACCGTGTTTGTATCAAAAGCAGCTTAAAAACAATAAGAAGTTAATTGTCGTTATTTACGTAGATGACCTTTTTATTTTTGGAAATTGTGAACAAGAAAAGCAAAAATTAAAAACCGATTTGCTTGACAAGTTTAAAGTGAAAGATTTAGGCGCGGCTAGGCATGTTTTAGGCATGAGGCTGAGAAGAGATAAAGATGTAATTTGTCTAGATCAGCAACAGTTCATTTTAGATATTTTGAATGACTTCGACATGACAGACGCCAAACCAGTTTCGACCCCAATGGAAGTCGGTATGAAATTAGAAAGATCGACAAATTCCCATAGCAATCTGCCATATCAAAGCTTAATAGGGTGTCTAAACTATTTAGCCTGTAATACGCGACCAGACATAGCACATGCGGTAAGTGTGCTTTCACAATTTAATTCGTGTTATGACGAAATACACTTTAAATGTGCGAAACGGATCTTAAGGTATTTGAAGGGTACGTCTAACCTTTGTCTTACTTTTAGGAAGTCAGGAGATTTAGACTTACGAGGCTACGTTGATGCAGATTGGGGAGGGGCACTTGATAGGAAGTCTTTTACGGGGTTAATTTTCAGACTAGGTAAAAATATTGTGTCATGGGAGAGTAGGAAGCAAGCGACAGTATCCTTGTCCTCCACAGAGGCAGAGTACATAGGATTGAGTCAAGCTTCGAAGGAAGCTCTTTATTTACGTAGTTTACTGAGCAGTTTGACAGCTGTGGATAGTAAAGCGGTAGTAATTTATAATGACAATCAGTCGGCGCATAAAATTGCAGCTAACAAAATGATGCATAATAGAACAAAGCACATAGACATCAAGTATCATTTTATTCGTGAGTGTGTACTGGATAACAAAGTTGAAATAAGGTACATGTCAACTGATAAGATGATAGCGGACATTTTAACTAAAAGTGTTCACAGCCCGAAGCTTAGAGAATTTTTAAAGGATTTATCCATGTCAAATTATTCTATTAAGAGGGCGAATGACTAGTTAGATGTTTTGATGTGTTATGTTTTTTAATAGTGTTTTGTGTAATAGATAATTTTTTTCTAAATTTTATTTCGTTATGCATGCCTTATTTTGTTAGATTTCTTCTGTTTTTGTACTCTACTTTTGGGTACAGCGTAGTACAGACGGACACAGAAGTGTTAGTAATTTAATTAGTTTTATGTACCGAGTACTGACAAGTACAGATGGGATCATACGCATGTGTAATAGATTAAGGGGGCGTATTGGAGGTCGCATATTGTATGCCACTGGCTTGTGTATAATCCTATTTACACATGTCTGTCTGATTTTAAATATTCATAGTTACGAGTTGTTTATGTTTTATACTTGTCACTTGCACATAAAAATATGGACCACGAATATATGTTCAACTATCTGACCACTGCTGCTGTTCTTATTATAACAAATTTCCAATAGCTGCAAGGTGCTGTTTCCAAAACCCGAATGATTGATCTTGATCACAACATAGTTTTCACACGTTTTATATTTTAAGATTTTAGATTTGTTTTGAGATCAGACAATGAGAAGTCTTTTGGTCTATAGTCCTGCAGCCTAATTGCATAACACACGATCAATTACGATCATTTTGAAGGAAATTGCTAATCCAGTCCTTACCGTAGCCAAATGAGGTTGCCAATTAAGTAGCCAGTGGTTACTGACTCTCAGTCTTTGCGATCAGTTGGCTACTGAGCTATACAAAATACTAGCGACTTGGCTACGCGTCGCCAGACACCAGAGTATCGTGTCACTGACTCTGGCAGGGCCACCATCAGGGATTTTAATTTTGAAAACGCAAAAAATTAGTCGCTAATTAGTCGAAATTAGTCGCCAAATATCAGAATTAGTCGGTCACTGGTTCAAAAGATATAAGGGTTTATAGGTGGCCCTGCCAGAGTCAGTGACACCAGAGTATCCAGTCTCTACCTAGGGGCCGATCGGTCGTGGCTACGCTTCCAAACTGGCGACGTCGCCATGCTGTAGCTAAGTGAGTTAACTGCCACACATTTCAATACGAATTGTTTGGATACATAGCCGGCGAAGACGCCATCGCCATGGTCCCAGTGTGTTAGCGCTCTTATAGAAACAAATAAATAATATTAAAAACGACGGGTTGCACTCCGGGAGTGCCGGCAGAAGTGAAAACTTGAATATTAACGTTGTGCATTTTTGATATTTTGGAATGGTTAGGGAGTAATTTTGCACGAATTGCTTTAATTATCAATATAAAATTACTATCATTTATGTGGTAAAGTACAATATTTATTTATTTCGCTATCGTAGACAAACAGGACAACGGCGCCGTAGAAAGAGAGGGGGATACTTCCTCTCCTACGCCGCGCCGGCTGTCTACTCTCCATCCGTCTTACGAATTTTCGATCAGGTCACGTGTCCTGACGCGAGTTTAACATTTTTTACCCATTACAAAAAAAGTGTACAAAGCCGCTAAAGAAGTTTTCACTTCAAAAAAAAAAAAAACTTAAATACATAACTATACGAGCTGCAGGGGTTGGGAATAGATTGTGATTTAGTTTTAGAAATATCAGACCTGGATAGTCTAATCAATCGATGAAGAATCAATCGACGAAGAAGTTCAATCGATTGGGAATTCAAATCGCCTCATATAAAAAGTCTACTTAAGTATATTACAATCGCGTATCGCTTTCAATATAAACTAGAGGTTTAGTATGAAAAAACGTGAGACAATTGTGATGGAATCTTATTAGATTCTTATTGAGCCATGGCGCGGATCCGAGTCGAAGAATGTTATCCATTTGCATTGGTTAAGTAAAATAGCGAGTATTTTAGATGAGTTCGGAGTTTTGAACTTGGAACTTAGTATTTCTTAGATGGAAAATTCTTTATTGATCACCAAAATTAGCACTGATTCTTGATATTTTTAAATCTTTTTTTAATATTCATCATCATCTGCGTCGCCTTGTCCCAATTATGTTGGGGTCGGCTTCCAGTCTAGCCGGATGCAGCTGAATACCAGTATTTTACATGGAGCGACTGCCTATATGACCTCCAACCCAGTTACTGTGTAATACGATAACACTTGGTAAGAATTAAAAAAAAAAAATATCTACATAATTTAAAAACTTAACTTGTTAGTTTCAAATTGGATAGCAAAGTTTTCAATCCGCTGTCTAAAAAAATGAAAACAAATTGCCAAATAAAATACCAAATCCCTTTATACAGAACCCATGGTAACCATTGAAAAGATCTAAAAAGGTGGTTAGTTTAAGTCTTAATAATATTTGCCCATTCATCCGCTCTTTTTTGGGTAGGCAGTTAGGTAGAGAGAGAAGAAAACTGGGTAGCTACTCATTCTTTGTTTCCTACAATGAAATCTATATCTCTACTGTATAAATATAAATATAAATATAAATCTATAATCTATATTGCTGTTTTAGAACCTAATGGCTTGGCGCGCGACGATGGGAAGAGACCAGACGGAATGACCATAATGCCTTGGAAGGTAGGTAGGCCTTTGGTGTGGGATGCAACGTGTGTCGACACCCTTGCGCCATCCCATCTTCCAAGCACGGTGGGCTGTGCTGGTGCGGCTGCTGCAGGTGCGGAAAACCTCAAACGGCGCAAATACTCCAACCTCTTTGGAACTTATTTGTTCGAGCCGTTTGGGGTTGAAACACTAGGGCCATGGGGTCCGAGTGCCCACCTATTATTTCGGGATATCGCCAAGCGGATGGTCGACTCCTCACGTGACCAGAGGGCTGGCCTATTTTCTGGCCAAAGAATCAGCATTGCCATACAACGTGGTAATGCTGCCAGCCTTTTGGGCACGTTTCCTATTGACAGCGATACGGACGAATTTTTTGATGCCCTTTGATTATTTGCCCTCCTTTTTATATACTTGTACATATTATTATTTTTATTTTAAGTCTGTTAGCTTTTTATCTCTACTAACAATAAAGTTGAAGAGTTTGTTTGTTTGAACGCGCTAATCTCTAAAACTATCAGTCGGATTTGAAAAATATTTTTTGAATTCGATAACCTAATTCTTGAGGAAGGCTAAGGGCTATTTTAGATCACACTAGGATCCATAGAAGGCCAGCAAAAATAAACAAAAAACAATCAGATAGAACTCGAAGCAAAAACGAAATGGTAGCGGGGGCAGGCGTTGCGACGCGACGTGGGTCTGGGGAACAAGGAATTTCACGCGTACAAATTCGCGGGTAGAAGATAAATAAACGAAACGAAAAAAAAAATGGCGGCATTCCTTCAAACGCCACAACACCAAATTACAACTAAACACTCACGTGATCGACTACATTAAATCGATTATTTTACCGATTACGCCATAAAACCTTTAGTAAAAACTCCGAGGCTCCGAGACACCGAGACAATACAATCTCATTTGAATCTCATGAGTGAACGCAAGGTGCTTGCGCACGCGTCGCACCTGCGTCGTGTCAATGCACCTCGTTACGTCGAGAGATTGATATTATAGGGATTATTTCATTGAAACAGGTATTTTTTTGTTAATTATGCTGGTGTTATTACGTAGGTAAAGGTTCATTGATGGAAACCTGTACCTGCCGTGCGATTCTGTAACCATCTCACCGTGAGATCTTGGGTGAAGTGATTGTGGACAGCTGTCATTTGCTAGGGATTAACACGTTCGGGCCCGCACCGCTCTCGTGAGGTGCACACGATATGACATAATATTTTACGCGTACGCGCCTGCAAGTGTGTAGTAGACGACCACAATAAGCCGCCAAAATTCGTTTTTTTGTGGCTCAAAGTGTTTGACACTTGAAAGTGTTGCGGCGCAAAAGTTCAACCAATGGAATTTACTACGGCTCCCTGGCGTTGTGAGACGTAGTGCAAATAATGTCACATTATTATTAGACGTGATGAGACGTTGTGTTAATAATAAATTATACAAATTTAGCGTTATATGACGTTGCGGGCCCGAACGTGTTAACACTATTAAGTGCTAACTTCACTTATGATTTCACGGTGAGATTTTTACAGAATCGACCGGCTGTAACTTAATTGCGTAATCCATTGCAATGTTTGTTTAGAAGATTCGTCTTCTCGACGATTAGAATAACGCAATGAATATTATTGACTTGTCGAGTCAAAGCTATTGCTATTATTTTTCATGATTTTTATGTAAATAAACTTTGCGTCCTACTAGAAACGTCCACAATAAGAAGTGGGTGTTTTTACGTCTAACTATCTACACGGAGAGAAAATTCTTAGAAAAATTACTGTGCTGTCTCATAATCTGAGTGCATTTGAGTGGTAATGGAAAAATTACCATGCTAGCACAGTAAAAATTCTTATGCTGTACACTAAAATTTATTGGACAAACAGTGAATTTTTCCAAAAACATTTCCTTAAAACCCAGTTCCCCCACAAAGTTACTGTAACTCTCATACTTAGTTACATCAGCCAAACCAAACCATCACTTTCAGTCACATTTCTTAAGAAATATACAAATGAGATGTCACAGTATGATAGCCATATATAGGTGTTCAGGTGATCTGTGATGCGTTACAGATTGGCACCCACTGTGGCGACAAATTGCTGTGCTAACTGTCAGAGAGCGCAACTTGTTTGGTAGGCTGTCCGTGTAACATCTCACTTAACTCGACCAGTCTCGGGTGAAAACAACTGTGGATACAGCTTTCGATATTGTAACTGTTCCGTGGTATTCGCGTCGAACATACTGCCGGTCGATTCTGTAAAAATCTCACCGTGAAAACTTGCGTGGAGTGAGCTGTTAGTGTCATCCCACTGATGCTAGGGATTGACCAAGCAAACATTTACAATCATAATGGAGATTTTAATAATATTTTTTTATGCTAATTCTATTGAGCATTTCATATAATTTCAAAGCTAGTATTTTAGCTGTCGAAACCCACGCGTGTGATGTGACCACTTCACGAAATGTCGTGAATCGGGTGAAGTGATCTGAGTTTCTATTTTGCTATTTTATTTTAAAACCCCACAAAATAGTAATGTTTTGGCAACTAAAATACTAGCGTTGTATTTATGTAAAACTATCTAATTATTATACAGCGTGTAACGGAAGGGGGGTATCAACCCTGAAGGAGGTGAATGTGCTCATGAAACTCAACAACTTTCCCCAAAGAACATAGGTCGAAATATGAAAAAAAAATTTGGCCCTCCCTTACAAAACTGACTACCAGCTGATTGATTTACTATGGGAGGGCCAAATTTTTTTTTCATATTTCGACCTATGTTCTTTGGGGAAAGTTGTTGAGTTTCATGAGCACATTCACCTCCTTCAGGGTTGATACCCCCTTTCCGTTACACGCTGTATAATTATTCGTTTAGTTTTAATAGTTTATTTTTATTTTTACCATTGTTCCTCTCAACCAAAGCACCTGCCATCTAATCTCTTCACCACCCTTGGTTGACTGGTAGAGAATGCCTAAGGCATTAAGTCCGACTTTGTACCTTTTGTGCGAAAACTTTAAATAAATAAATAAACACAAAATATCAAATATTAAAACTAAAGTATAGTGTCTAACTGTAGCATCAACCAATTCTCATAAAAAAGCTCCAAATTACTGATAAAAGAAACGGCTTAACAATCGACAGCCATTAGTAGTAGTTTTTATTGAAAGCTCAGTCGATTGAAATCACAACTTCCGGCGTTTGGTCCAACACGCCATTTTGATGCATTTAATGGAAATCCAATGCAAATGGCGGGCAAATAATAAGTTTTGGTCCTTTTACCTGTTTTTAGGAAATTAAGATTTGACAATAGATTTCTTTTTGTGCTATTTGAATGAGAATTGAAATGGTTTGCTTTATACGGTTAAACTGTTACAGTCAAATAAGTTTTCTAAAACTAGGCTGATTGAATGACAGTGGATGGTTGCCTTTGTTACTCAGTTCAATAATAACTATAATCATTATCTGCCTAGCCTTTTCCCAACTATGTTGGGGTCGGCTTCCAGTCTAACCAGATGCAGCTGAATACCAGTATTTAACAAAAAATAAAATAAAATCAATATTTTGGCAGGTCTTTCTAAAAATACCTGTCAAAATGTTGATTTTATTTTGAACGCATGCAGAAGTAATTAGCATGAGGCGGTTTTGACTTCCACAATCATTCGGGCTCAAATCAATTTCTCAGTAATGTGATTAACCAGTCTCCCTCGTGACCTCTGATAAATAAAATTACCTACAAAGCCCTCAAAAAGGAAATAAAGGACTAACTCCTTAATTTGCAGCGACTGCCTATCTGACCTTCACAACCAAGCACGTTAAGCTGTTGGTCCCGGCTGTCATTCGTGGATCTTTGACAGTCGTTACGGGTAGTCAGTAGCCTGAAAGTCTGACAATCAGTCTTACCAAGGGGTATATTATTATTATATTATTATCTTACTTATCTTATCGTATTACCCAGTAGCTGGGTTGTGAAGGTCAAATAGGCAGTCGCTCCATGTAAAATACTGGTATTCAGATGCATCAGGCTAGACTGGAAGCCGACCCCGACATAGTTGGCAAAACGTTAGGCAGATGATGATGGTACAAAAGAACATGTTTGTTGAATTTCACTTGGTATACTTAGGGCTGATTTTTCCATCGCCAGATAACTTTTAATCGAGGAACAAAATGGACGTCTGACAGATTTTGTATAGAAGAACTGTCAAAAATTCAAAATTATTCCTCGGATAAAAGTATGCACCATTAGAAAAATTAGCCCTTAGTTAAATATTTATTCACTGGATTAATTAACAAGCCTTAGTTAGTTAATACGAGGGATATTAATTTGTTTGATAAAATACAGTCATAACAAGCAGTTTGCCATAACCTACATACACGAAGATTGAATCAAAACATCGAAAACATGCAAGTAACATTAATTAACTTGGCATAAATCAAGCGTTAACTATTTTTTCTTAAAAAAAAAAAAGAATTATGTAAACAACACATTTTACATAATTCCTTTTTTTATTAACAACAAAACCTAATAAGACTATTTAGTAACGGAACTCTGATTTAAAAATCACGACAATATCCAATTTAAAAAGACCTCCATTTTAATACAAAACTCTTTGGGTTAAAGTTCAACTTGTGTTAGTCCTTTATCAAAACCCCAATTTAGTCTCGATTAGTTTTTTAAGCTTTGACATTTTGCGTTAATTTCTCAGAAATGGTTCTTTTAGTTTCCGGTAGATGTCAATAGTTTAGCATGCATCTGTATAAAATACTCATTTGTCGTTTTTTTGGATTAAAAACAGGATGTTCGTTAAGGAATTGAATAGGTAAATAATGTATCCAAAATCAGTTTGTATTGTAATTTCGAAGAAAAAAGGAAATGAAGGAGTTAGTCCTTTATTTCCTTTTTGAGGGCTTCGTAGGTAATTTTATTTATCAGAGCTCACGAGGGAGACTGGTTAATCACATTACTGAGAAATTGATTTGAGCCTGCAATTGATTTCTGCATGCCTTCTAAATAAAATCAGTATTTTTACAGGTGTTTTTAGAAAGTTCTGCCAAAATATTGATTTTATTTTTTAATATTGTTTTTTTTTTTTTTTGTTTATGAAAAGAACATGACACAAAGAGTCAAATAAGTAATAATACTGAGAACGTATATGTGTAAACTATGCACCCAAAGGAACTTGGCACACCGCAGCTTCCTGATTCACATCCGACATGCTCTGTGAGACTGAGATGGGGCAGATTCGCTTCGGATTTTTTAGTTTTATTTGTACCTCTGATCTGTATGTAAAGTTGTAATAGTAATAGAATCACAGATTATTAAAGAATTTTCGGAATCGTGTCAGAAGATTCGAAGATTACACACTACAAATTTTACTTCTCTAAAATATTCGTAAAGATAATTCGTCAACCTTACAGACCCACTGAGCCACAACTTCATAATCAACAACATTATTCCTCCCTTAATAACCCATAGCTCACTAAGAAGATTCCAGCTCCCTCGTAAGCCTACTCACACGTACTCACCCTGCGAGTGGAAGTCGTGTAGGGCTTCCGACTCGAGTTACCTTCCGACCGGCCGGACATGCGGCACATCCTATACCGGTCGACTTCGTTTTGTTATCGAATTGTGTGGAATACGCATCGCTTGGTGGGATTTCTGCGGTGAGGGAAGTTGGTGGAATTGTTTCTGGATTTAGATTGATTTTTTTGTGTGTCGGAAGGGTTTTTAGCGGGTTACTGGTGTTCTGCGTGTATGGATTGGTTTTGAGTTGGCTGTTTAAAGAAAATTTTATCTTTTTCAAACTCAAAGCATTTATTTCAACTAAAACATTTACAGCCGGTCGATTCTGTAAAAATCTCACCGTGAAATCATAAGTGAAGTGAGCACTTAATAGTGTTAATCCCTAGCGAATGACAGCTCACTGCACGCTCACTTCACCCAAGCTTTCACGGTGAGATGGTTACAGAATCGCACGGCAGGCTGTTTCGAACTGTCAACGAGTCGATCAGTTAGAAAGTTGAAGCTAGTTGCCCATTCCAAAACGTACATGTCTATATGGTTCTCCATAGAGCAAGAACGGACAAAAATTCCATGGACACTCTTTTTAATTAAGATGTTACAAAATCCTGGGTACATGTACATTATTCTGGTTGCTTCAATATGTGAGACCAATGTAAAAAAAAAAATTAAGAAACAATTTTAAATACAACAATAAAAATAAGACTTGACCGTAAACAGACCAGTCTCAACCGACGGCGTCCGTTTACGAGCAGAACGCTTTTTCGAGGTCTCTATCTCTTTCTGCCAAACAAAAAAGGTCTAGTTTTCATTTATTAATTTTTGCTTGAGTACCTACGTATAATTTTTTATTGTATTTCTTGGTATATTGGCGTTGCTAGCTGACATATGGCAAATAATTTAATTTAGTGTCCTGTGTCTTGTAATGTTAATTACTTTGCATACCTTGTATTGTATTCAGTCAAGAATTTGCTAACTGAACAGACAGCTGTGCTGCTGGGGAGTTTGTTGCGCCACTTCTTCTTCCCAGCGAAAGCACTAGGAAGTTGTGAAGGGCGGGCGTTTTGGGGGACTGTCTTTTGTAATTTTGACGTTCGAAAAGTGCTGATTCTCAGCCTAGTTTGAATAAATGACTTTTGATTTTGATTGATTGATTGATTGTAGTTTAATTAAGAACATTGGCTAAACAGATACACAAACAAAGTGGACTAAGTAAGACTAATAAGGACCGGTTTTCTGATCCGTAGTTAATTCAACCAATTGTTAAAAATAGTAACTAACGGTTACATTTTGGCAAAATGTATTTTTTGATCAATTGTTAGTTTATCCAAAAGTCAAATAATTAACTATTAGTTAAAAAAAATTAACCACCCGAAGTTGGAGAGCTAACAATATATATGGCGGATGGTCAACTCAATCACAACAGCTGTTTTGTACAAGTTTTCTTGTTGTCAACTGTTGTCAACGTCGCATTTCTCAGATATTCTTTGTATTGTTTATCATGGATTTAAACATAGTTAGATATTATGATGTGTCGGTAAGATCATAAAACAATGCTATTTTTGCGGAGTACGTGTTAATGAGAAGGCCGAACATTTTTAGACTGTAATCCAACATTATGGCTAGTGTTGCCACATAGAAAAATATTACCCCCAAAAAACATAACTATTTTTAGGAAAAAAATGATTTCTCATTACACTGGCAATATAATAGCCAATGGTTAAGCTTGACTATACTTGAAATAGATATTGAAAAACGAAATAGCCCTTTAACCATTAGTTGTCAAGTTGACTATAGTTAATCTAACAAATTGTTATACGGTGTTTGACTACTGATCAAGAAACCGGCCCTTATAAGGGAAATAATAAATGACGCCCTCTAAATCTTTCGTTGATCTAGAACCAAACGTCGTTGATTACTTAGATAATTTGAAATATGAAGACATCAAAGCTGGAGCTATTATGAAGTTATGACAAAATGCCTCGTAATGGAACCTTTACAGAACAGATCTACCTATGTTTTGTATCAACTTGGAATTCTTATTCTTTGCCCTCTTAGACAACTGTCGTGACTCGTAAAGCTAAGTGCAGTCCCCCTTCGCAGTTCGCACTTTAACTAAGGAACATAGGGTGTCTGCACCGATCGGCGGCAGATGTGCTCGCATCTGGACTGTCAGTGACCTAGCGTAGGTCGGTAAAATGCTTTCTTTTATAGGCTCACTAGCGACCCGCCCCGGCTTCGCACGGGTGCAATGCTGATCACTACATAGTATTAAACAAAGTCGCTTCCCGCTGTCTTTCTGTCTCTATGTATGCTTAGATCTTGAAAACTACGCTACAGATTTTGATGCGGTTTTTTTTTATAGATAAGAGTGATTCAAGAGGAAGGTTTATATGTATAATACATGCATAATATAGTAGAGAAACACTGATAATTTTAGAGCCATTATTTCTCGTAAAAAGTATAGGATAAAAAATCGTTATTGTGGGTTATCCCTAAGAGATAGACATATACCATTGTGGATTTTTTGTAGACCTTTTTAAGGTGTACAATACTGTAGTACATTATTTTGTTCTATCTCGTAGGATTCAGCCAGCGTTTGCAATGTAAACGCAAAAAAGTGTTTATTTACGACATCACATTAGAAACCTCTAAAATTATCAGTGTTTCTCTACTATATTATGCATGTATTATACATAGGTATAAACCTGCCTCTTGAATCACTCTATCTATTAAAAAAAACCGCATCAAAATCCGTTACGGAGTTTTAAAGATCTAAGCATATATAGGGACAGACAGACGGAAGCGACTTTGTTTTATACTATGTAGTGATGATTTTTTAATATTATATATTTTTTTAATTGAGCTAAGTTTTTTTTTGTTTGCGTTATTTTTTATGATTATAATTTTAATTAGTAGTCTTAACACTAATCTTAGTAATCTCGCTCACCTTTTTACTAAGCTTACTACAAACGCCAGCACACCAAGCTACTGCAATCTGTAAAATTTCTTAAATAGATTTTTAACTTTATACCTAAAGCATTAGGTTCAAAGTTGATTCGGTTTGACAGTTTCGGGTAGCTTGATGTGCTGGCGTCTGTACCTAAGTAAAAAAAATGTTTATATGAAAAAACGGCGGAAGAAAAGCTTAGCTTCGAGATATTTGTTTTGAAAATATCTTTCTTTTTATAATACAACTAGCTGCGCCCCGCGGTTTTACCCACACAAGTCTCGATCCCATAGGAATGTCGAGATAAAAAGTATTATATGTGTTAATTCTGGTTATAAATTATCTGTGTGCCAAATTTCATCAAAATCGGTCCAGCCGTTTGAGCGTGAAGAAGTAACAAACATACACGCACACACACAAACTTTCGCCTTTATAATATACGTATTAGTGCGAATAAATACATTTTTACTGTATACACGTAAGTTCAAAGAATTGAATCGATTAAAAGGTAGGTATTACTATTTTTTTATTCCGCAGTTTATATTATAATCATGCAATGCTGTTGCATCTGGTGAGGCAGAATGTCGGCGTGTCTAGTAACTAAATTACTTTCTTTAAAGCTGGCAACACTACAACAGGACTTTTTAATGGTAATTTATATCGCAGGCCTAAGGTTACCTTCAAGATTAAGATGCTGATAAAATGCTTCCTCTTGCCTTTTTAAATGGCTGTTTCATAAATATATATTGTTCTGTGTTTGTCGTGTGTTGTTTTTTCTTATATTTTTTTAGTATTCAAAAAAATATATTGAAATGGAGTAGACTTGCTCTAAAACTAAGTGGCGATGATGGCCTGCAATTTAAGAGATTAAGGAGACATAGCGTCCCTTTTCTTGTGGACATATTCATCTAATTCGACTGAGAAACCCATAACCTTATAAAAAACCCAGAGATATCGGATGAAGAACTGGCTTATTGTTGTTGACGACAGTTTACTGCGAAACAGAAACAAAAAAAAAAAAGATGAAGTGGGAAGTTAATTATATTCGTCTACTATTTGGTGAAACCTTTACTAAATTTTTTGTTCATGGTTTTTATCAAGATAAAGTTAGCAGTTTTATCTAAAGGTTAGCGGTAGCTGCACCTAGATTATCAATGGTCTAACCTAGAGGTTCCCAAACTTTTTTTTTTCTCGTAAAACACTTTAAAAATTTTGCTAGTTCCGCTGGACCCCCTGCAGCTACATTTCTAGCATATTCCCAAAACTTGACAAAAAATGTGAAGATTATATCTAACGTAGACCCCCGTCGAGTCTCCCGTGGATCCCTGGGGGTCTACCTGGAGCACTTTGGGAACCAATGGTCTAACCTATAGGTTACCCAGTCTAGTAAAATGCTTTCTTTACCTGTTTTAGGATAATAAGTTTTATGATGTTGTTGTTTTTAACATTTTATAAGGTCAAGTGGAGACTTTTCGCTTTTAACTACGTACTACTTTCATATTCTTCGTGCTTTTAGGTTTAATTTTCATTGTATGATGATAGTTTTTTTTTTTAATGTTTGGTTTTAGTTTAGTTTGTGTTCTTTCTGAGACACAATAAATATTTTTTTGTTTCTTTCTCTAATTTGCTATCGTCATTTTGTGTTAATTATTTTTGGGATAGTAACTGTTTCATGCCGAAAAGAAAATCGTTCACCGCAGTTGTGTTTGTAAAAAAAAAAAAAAATGTTCCAAAATTTACAGAGAAATTATTCCATGAAGTTTGCCCTAAAGTTCGTTAACTTACCTCATCATCCACAGCCCGACTTCACCCATTGCTGGGCATAGACTTCTCTTTCTTGTGCATTTCCAAACGCTCCTGTGCCAGCCTCATCCAGGTTTTGCCCACATAAAAAAAAAATACCTACTTGATTTATATTTCTACTGCAATATTGTAACACGTTTTTACCATCACATAAAGGCATGCTAATTATACAGTGATATGTCACCCGATGTTATCTCTATTTGATGCCGATGTAACATGATATTAGCATTGCGGTATTTTTAGTGTTAATGTTATAAAAATACGCCATTTTGTATAATGGTCAGGTCAAAAGATATTTTTATCAAGCTATTATTTTTGACAGTAATGTTATCATAATATGGAAATATGTAGTAAACTAAATGGATAATAAATTATAGTATTTTCAGATAGTGATATAATTACTGTCAGAATCCAAATGAAGTATTAATTAAAATAAAATACTTTATTGGGTTACCTTTACTGAAGTATTATTTTTACTTTTTTTATTTTATTTTCCATTTATGTATACGCATATATAAATAGACAAGAAAAAACAACAGAAAAATAGGTACAAAGGTGATGCTTATTTCATAAGAAATCTCTTCCAGCATACCTGCGATAGGACAATAGATAGAGAGATGTAGACCGCGTGTGAAAGAGTAATGGAGAAAAAAATACATAAAATCGTAATCAATTATTCACTTAATAAAATAAATTTAATTATAGGTTAAGACTAGACATTATTCGTCCTGAAACAAAAATGGATTACGGACATAAAAAAATAACAATCAACGATTTTCTTGGCCAGAGACTAAGCATTGTCATGTCATACAACGTGACAATGATATGTTTATATTTATTTCTGACATCGATCACGCCTGATGGAAAGCGATAAGATTAGGTCTGTGATGGAACGAGCGTGCCCAGAAGATCACCAGTCGACAACGATGCGGATGAATTTTTCGACGCCATATTTTATTTTGTTAGTAGTTTTAGTTAAGGATATTATATTTTTTTTTTGTATTTAAAAAAAAATAATAATGAACGTTTAACTAAATAAAATACCAATAAAAGTAATTCAAAGGTATTTTTTTTATTTCTTATAAATTTTGTCCACTACTTATATGCTTCTGTCATTTATCATACAAGAAATAATGACCACGTTCGGTTCCAATAAGAACATTGAATTACCAAAAAACAAGGTGTAACCCCCAATTGCGGTTACATGCGGCTACTACGACCATATTACGTAAGTTGTGATCGATCGCACCTGGGCGCCCACCTGCCGACAACACGTGCTCTCACCCCGCCCAAATCATCCGTAAAGATCACTTTATTGTTGATCAAGTTTGTTATTTGTACAATGAAGGTTCTTGAAATTAATCGTCATCTATATGTACATTTAATAAAATAGTAACAAAGTCAAAACTGTACACTGGATATTAAAAAAAAAATAATAATAATATTGCTACGAGGCGTGTGAACGAGCCTGATGCCGAAAATAACGGTTTTAGAATTTTTGTCCGTCAAACAGATAGTTTATAACCGGGATTACGTTATAAACTATCCTGCCGGTCTATTCTGTAAAAATCTCACCGTGAAATCATAAGTGAAGTGAGCATTTAATAGTGTTAATCCCTAGCGAATGACAGCTCACTCCACGCTCATTTGACCCAAGCTTTCACGGTGAGATGGTTACAGAATCGCACGGCTGTGGTACGTTCCTGTGAGGCAATTTTCGATGTAAAGGCGGGCGAAACCTCGGGCAAAAGCCAGTTTAATATGTCTATGACTAAATAAACTACCTACCTATGATTCGAAGAAATCATCTCTTGTAAACTGTTTCTTCGCATGCCTCTTTAAATACAGTGTTATTTTAAATTGGCTAGCTAAATTCCGCAGATGCGATTATCCTCATAGTAAAAACAAAAAATAATTAATTATGATTTTTTTTGTGACGACCGCAGTTATCACTTGAAAAATCTGTTGAAAATGTCTGGTTTTTTTTTTTTTTGTAATCTTCATAAACGTGATATGTATCTATATCGAAACACGATAACACATAAGAAAGCAGTTTTTCTCAACTTATTACACTTCAAGTGACAACTTTATATATTTTGTTTTGTTAATTTATAGGTACGAGAACGCACAGCTCAAAGAAAGGTGGAAGAATATGGGGGAGGTCTTTGCCCAGCAGTGGAATAATATGGACTTCGTTTTTTAATCCCACAGACTAATCTGACAGGTGTGATGTCAAACTTCTATACTAAAAAAACCCAGTCACAAAATACTTAAATGTCAGATCTGTCTCTGGTATTAAAAAATAATGGATACCTTCACAAAAACTGTTTTTCAAACATAACAACATATATGAACACAACTTCACTCACGATCTTTTAAATGATTGTATCACATAAACATAAAACTTGGTTCACCACAAATTGTTGCAAGCAATACAAATATAAACAACCTCACAATGATATCAAAACCATTTCCAAAAACAAAAAAAAAAAAACTTAAAGACACTTACAAAATACACTCTTCAATTTGACATAAAGATGAAGACATAATTATAGCTATTTAATTAAAACACATATCAGAAGCCGCCTTCAAAACGATCTCGATAAATGTCCTATAATTGAAGCTCGTTAGTTTTAAAACGACTTCAAAGTCAACGGAGTATGAATAAGACAAACTATAATAATTTATGAAGTACTTTTGAACGTATGCGCGTGCTACGTGTGCCTTATTTGGTACTCTCTAGTGTCATTACTGTCATTAATGTTGCGGTGTGATGAGAGAAAGGGTTTAAAATGTGATAAATTATTTGTTTAATTGTTTATGGTAAAAATATGTGCTGATAACCTATAGCGGTCAGCAGGGTAATTGCGTAACACACTATCAGTAGCGATGGTTTATTTTTGACAGTTGAACAACATTCATTGCGTTATTTACGTTGTTGAGCAGACACATTTTTCGAACATATGGAGCAATGGATTAGCAATATGTTTCAAAATGATTCTAATTGAGAGTAATAGCGTATTACGCAATTAGGGTGCAGGTTAATTGCCTGCTATTCGTTAAGATTCCGCTCGAGGACACCTTTACAGTGTAATGCAAAATTAAATAGTACCCCTAAAAACCAGTCCTTAAAATGGCAATGATAGGAATCTCTGTGACTCTCTCTATCTAAATAATACTAAACAGCAAACCAGCAAAGTTATTCACAACCACTCGATACGCTTCCGTATCGTACCGAACATCAATCAATGTTATCGGACTCCTAGTCCTGTAAACGCTGTCCATAAGTCCAAAACCCGATTTTTTTCCGTTTAAAACAAATAGACAACCGCTATTTTTCCGACAGCGGTTTTCTGTCGGGGGCAAGGCAAATCAATTTATCGAAATGTGTAATTTTCGATACGATAGCGTGTCGGATGATTGTGAATAGCTATGCTGATTCTCGATAAATGATTTTCAAGTCACGAGTTTCACAATCATGTCACGTCAATCATATTTCTAAAACCGTAAAACTAGATGAGGTCGGTTTCCTGTCTACTCTGACAAGAAAGACCGAAACAAACTAAGAGGTTACAGTCTAAAGTCCAGAAATAATCTTGGTCAGATCATGTGAAACCATGTACACCAATCGGTGTCTGAAATGGTCTTTTGAGGAAAGAACCATACAGATTGAGTGGACCTGTCCAGTCAGTGCACGCATTTGTTAATAATCGTGCAGCTCAACTCAAAACTTAAGGAGCTCAATGATTTGACGAACAATACCAAAAACAGGGAGAGTGAGCCGCTAGCTACACTGCGTCCTCAGAAACTTAAAGATTTTCTTCGGTAAAAGACTTTACTACGGCACTACGCTCAGTCATTACTTCCTTACTTTCGGTAAGAAAGTCACGCAACCCATACCTTGTTTTATACATACTCCAAATGACCACATTTCTATGGGTCTAAACCGCCGTAACGTACTTGAGGCATGTCGTAGCCGGTGGTGTAATGACGCTAACGTCTTGCACATGAGGCGCAAATTGACGCACCCTCAAAGGAACGCGTCAATGAAAGGAATGGAAGGAAGTTACAGTTTTAATTTCTAACGGTTAATGCAATGTGTGTTTTGAGAACCGGGAATACTGCGGAACCAGGCACCAACAAAGTCTGGTTTCCGGATTTTTTTGATGAATATTTTTATTTCTATACAAATAAATAAAACTGAAGAGTGTGCATGTTTTTTTTTCTCTGTTTGCCTGTCTGTCCGTTTGTTCAGGCTAATCTCCGAAACGGCTGGACCGATTTTGACGGGAGTTATAAGGATATTTTAAAAAGAAATTAGGTATGGTTTCAAGCAAAATAAAAAAGGAATGAAATCCAATATGCACACGAACGAAGTCGCAGGCACAGCTAGTTTGAAAGTATTTTCGTAGATGACATTTTTCATATCGACAACTCAAAGATTATTCCTTTCAAAGACATTTATTTCAAGCAGAGAATGCATCTGTGCTGAACTGCACTGTCTTAGCAATGTTAGGGATAGTCTACATTTCAATGATGCTGTAATGACGTGATTTGATGGGATGTGAAGTGAATGCCATGTAAGAAATAGCGTCCTAGAAACTATTTTCCCTTCCGGACTATCCCAACAAGATCTACATTGTATTCAACTGTATCAATCTAAGAAATTTTACATGTGACTTCAGTTATTGTTTAAAATTTTCTTTATTTTTATTTTTTATTATGCTATTGGTTTTTCCATTTAACTTTAGACATTGGCAGAACAGTCGACATCGGCTTTGCTTGCCATTTTAATAAAAACAGAATAGAATATAAACTGTTTTTCTGACGATGGTAATATACATTGTTTAGCCTAACCTAGCCGAAAAACAAGATGCACCAATAATTAGGCACGCTGTACGGTTGCTCGTGCGGCAGGGATAAATATTATTTATTATTATTATTATTTATTTAAATCGAACACAAGTGATTATGATTCATATTGCTGTTAGTAACACTTATAAACTATGTTAGTAAAAAAATAATAATAATAAGTAAATTATGTAAATTGTTTAATTTAATTAATATTACTAGCCCCTTAGTTGATAAGTTATTGTTATATTAACCATTGGACCTATGTTGTCAAAGTAAGTAAATAAATAATAATTATTATTACCTATAGAATAAATACTCCCTTGAAAATAATAATCATTTACAATTATAATATATTAAATCTTTATTATTTTATTCCTCTGAAAGTGTAATGTATAAAATTAACTGCAGCCATACAGTAAATCGACTTAAAATATTTTATGGTAATTGGCCATATAGCTGCAGTCTTATGTTACAATGTTCGAAGATAATGTTGTCCTATACAAAAACATTGCATTTAATTGTACTCGTGCGCAGAAACAAAGGGTTGCCAAAGAATAGGTTGCGCCTGCGCAGCGGGGTGTTAGCACCTGTTTTGCGGTGCCTAGGAACTTTAGATTTTTCTTCATAATGACAATGTTTTTTAACATTTCTCCTTTGTGTAAAAAATGTAGTCATTTCTTAATAGGTATTTGCATTTTGTATAGTAATAATTACTAATTGATTTTTTATTCATGTTTATTAAGTGGACGAAGCGAGAGGGGCCCGTGGCTAAATAATAATAGCCGCACAGGTCGATCGATCAAGTTAAGCTATGCTTGCCGCGGTTGGTCTGTGGATGGGTGACCATCTTTATGTACCGCGGCCCCTCCGTGCCTCGGAAAACACATTAAGCCGTTGGTCCCGGCTGTCATTCGTAGATCTTTGACATTCGTTACTCAGAAGCTCGAAAGTCTGACAGTCAGACTTACCCAGGGCTATCGTATTACCCAGTAACTGGGTTGTGGAGGTCAGACAGGCAGTCGCTAAATGTAAAAGCTGCATCCGGTTAGACTGGAAGCTGAACACAACATAGATTGGGAAAAGGCTTGGCAGATGATGATGACGTGGACGAAGCGAAAGGAGTGCCTCTATGTAAGAATCGTAGCAGGGGCCTAATTCTCTATGACACAATGAACGAAATCGCTCGAAATAAACGCGAGATTGGTGGGATTAGCTAAAGAATTTACGTGGTTTCGAGTAAGAAATCCTTAAATGGTCACAGTGAATTAAGGCCCAGCGGTGCTATTCTGTAAAAATCTCACCGTGAGAACTTAGGTGAAGTGAGCGGGAAGTGAGCTCTGTCATTCCCTAATGGTAGGGATTGACACTATTAAGTGCTCACTACACTTATGATTTCACGGTGAGATTTTTACAGAATCGACCGGCTGGTGGCGTTCTATAGTTTCTGCCTACCTCCATGGGAAAAAGCGTTAGTTTATGTATGTTATTTGTATGCTGAAACATGCTTTTCAAGGTTAAGTTTTGAAAATAAAAAACACGTAATTGAGTTAGGCCGTGTTCGCCCAGATATAACTATAAATTACAAACAACGCCATGGATTTCAAACATTTTAATGTCTCTTTACGATAAATAGAATAAGTTACAGGTTTTGTAGTTACTAAATAGTTAAGTAGTTTTGTCCAGTAGACATCATATCACCATCACACCACAAACCACCACTTTTATTTTACTTGCAAGTTATCAGTGCTTACACGTACAGTAGAGGTAGGCTGAAGACATATCTGCCTATACTCGTACAAGACTGAAGCCAGTGAGACAGTCACAGATTTTAAGTAACTGCCGTGCGATTCTGTAACCATCTCACCGTGAACGCTTGGGTGAAGTGAGCGTGGAGTGAGCTGTCATTCGCTAGGGATGAACACTATTAAGTGCTCACTTACCTTATGATTTCAGGGTGAAATTTTTACAGAATCGACCGGCTGGACTTAGGACTACGTGGGTGGGGATTGACACTATTAAGGACTCACTCCACGCTCACTTCACCCAAGTTTTCACGCTGAGATGGTTACAGAATCGCACGGCTGTAATAAAAATAACGAATTTCGAAGTAATCGAGGCCAAGAGTTAGGCATTGGTCTCGGATCTTGATATAAAACGAGTAAAAAATAAATAACGGATCGACACATGCGCGGTCGGTTGAGAGGAAACTGGTGAGGTGCGCAACATTTTTAGTTTTAATCGATTTTTTATTTAACAATTATTTACTTACTTTTTGTCTTTATAGAATTCTTTTTTATAATAATATAATCATTTCATTTATTTCAGGTCTGTGACCCATATAAAACAAAAATAGATAAAAATACAAATACAATTAATACAAAACACATAAATTATTGCTCGGCTAGCCAAATCCAAATGGTCAGAAATACATCACAAAGATTATTTCATTAAATTAAGTAGTCAAAAGTCAAATACACAATCGATAAAGAATAAATTAATAGATATCAAATTAAATTGTCATAATATTAATATTAATATATTTATATCTACGAAATTGGGATTGTGAAAAATATCAATAAACAAATATCGCACTTTATCAAAATACTGAAATTCAATTGCTTTTAGTTGTAATGAAAGCTGACCACTGCATTGACGGGAGAGGAGTGTAAAAAACTGAGCAAATCATATGGATGGTGGAATATTTTGATAATTTATCCCGGGTAATCTATGTGGCCTACATTGCATTATTGGTAAAAATGATTATGTATCATCTATTCTGGATTCTGTATCACAAGTCTTTAAATGCGTTTAGCGTTAAACGTGTCTAAAATAATTATCGTTCCATTTCTGTCAATCGTTTGAATACAGAACACTCTTTTAAATACACTTAGCGCTAAACCTATTTAGTGATTAGTGGTCCAAACCGGCCTAAGTTTCAAAGAAAAAGACGTCAATGAACTCGAAAGATTTTTCTCAACTAACGCCATCAAAAGGTTGCGTCCTCCTGGCGAGGGTGTAGGCACCTGCGCGTGGGCACGTGCCAACTGTCCCGTGTCGCTCCCCCCCGCGCTCCCGCACCGCACTCCCGCGCCACCCCTCGCTGCTTCCGCTGCATCCGGCCACAGCCTTCGACTTGTTATTCTACTTTTAATGGTATTGGAACTTTTTTGAGTTTTATTAAAGTAGTAGTGGTGATTCATCATCTTTGGTATGTTTTAGTGCAATTGGTGTGGGAATTTAGCTTAGCTAATTTATGTTTCACTTTATCCAAAGTCCCAGCCTAATGGCAATTTTTTTTACATCGCTCTGACATAATATGTGTAATTTAAACATGGATGATGTAATCAATATTTTGATGTAAAAGAGTGTCCATGCAATTTCTTGCCCGTTCTTATCCATAAGCACTTACTACGCTTTGGGATGGGCAACTAGCTTCATCTTTCTGTTTGACCGACTCCTTGAGAATCCAAAAGTGCCTGTAAATGATTTCATTGAATGCTTTGAGTTTGAGTTTCTCCTTCTAAGAACGAACCCAATCGGTATCAATCACGCCATAATATGTTGCAGTTATGAAAGTTATACAATCCAAAAGACTGACGGGTACACACCGCGACACGTCAAGCTATAAGTATCCAGTTTTACCTGACCTCGCATTGTATAGGTTTTTCGTACAATCAGTAGTCAGCTTATACTAGTTAATTATAGCTTGATGTGTAGCCGTGCGTACACGTCTGCATGGGGTAGTTTGCTGTCAAAAACTCGAAACGCAAAATTCAAACAAAAAAAGAGGAGTTAGAAATCAAGTACCTAAACAATGTTTATTCTCTATGCATTTATCATAAATAAGTCTAGAAACAGTTTTGAGCTAGACCTGCTTCAATCAGCTTGCCTTTCTATATGGCAAGAACTTACTCCTGTACGTCCACCGAATGGAAGGAATTCAGAAAAAATATTCTCGTAATTTCTAGAAGTGAAATAAATACCTATATGTCTTTTCTGGGTAAATTATTTTGAAATCATTACTGATATCGTTGTACAACCGCATACAATATTATGAGCTTAGCCATAATCTATACCCGGTAAGAAATAAAATAAAGCTAGTATTGGCAAATGCCACAAACATTTAATTTCGTCATAGAAAGTCATGCCCAGGAGCTTTGCAACCGACACCTTCAAGGCGCCCAATGCTCTCAACCGTTACACTGCCGCCTTAAATACTATCGGCAAATCCGTTGCCCAACGGTCAAAATGACCCAACAAAAAAACTGTATCAACCACCTTGCTAAACACAAAGCGAATCATTAAAAAGAGACCACTCTATTGTCTAGTAGACAACGGACAAACTTTCCCATATCCAACTTTAAAGGACTAAGAATCCTTTGTCCTTGTTACAGTTTTGCAAAGAAACTAGAGCGTTCTCACGCAACGCAAAAATTTCGCCGATAGACAAACGTCCAAAAATAGGAACTGAATGGACGACGAACAATAAAATAGATTCGCGAAAGGGATTACAAATAATGCCTTGTAAGAAAGGGGTGGATTTCTAAAGAAGGGTCAGTGAGGTCACTCGAGGCGTAGGGCTGACCCGATAACTCACGGTGCAGCGATTTCAGGGTGTTTAAACTGGCGTAAAGGGTTGTTGTGACCTCTAAGACCTTTTGTATTGTGTGTGTGGGTCAGCACGGGTCGGCTGTTGGCTACCTGGACCGGACGGGCCGGGTTGACCCTGCCCAAGAATGGACGATTAAAACGAGACGGTGCTGCAACGGTAATTTGGAAAATCGCGATAACCTTTACATTTTATAAAGCATTTAGTTGATAGTTTTGTGCAGCTATTTGTAACGTTTTATGAGATACTAGTTCTGGTAACGACGGAAAGGTATGGCAGTTCACAATTTTATGTTGCGCTTAAATTCTATTGAACTGTTTTGTCGGTTTGCATCGGATCAATGGAGTAATGTAGTTGATAGTCAATTGTTTTCTTATTACAGATATAAATATCAATTAATTGTAACCTTTCTTTTTATTATGCTACTTTACTGTTTTTGAGACCTTTTCAAGACCGTTTTAATTATCAAAATTGGAGTCTTCCTGTAGACTTTAGCTTTAATTCCCGTTCCACACATTTCTAGAAACCCAACCCTTTCAGACAATCTTGTCTTAACGAATTCTTGATACCGGCTACTGTTACATTTGCCTGACGTATAACGGTCATAATTTAACAATAATAAGCAATACCGTCCGTTCTATTATGTTTGCATTATATTAAAATCACATAAACATTTGCCAACGGCGAATCCGTGGGGCGTTGATGGACAATGCAAAAAATAGAGCATAGAAAACTATTTCCCATAAAAATCGTAGCGCGAAAAGGGTTTGGTCATACAGCCGTCTTTGTTATGGCCAGTGAGAAATTTTGCGTGAGCTGAATGGGCTACAGTTAGAAATGGGTCAGTTAGACCGGCAGGTAGTTGATGATAGTGTTGTATTGTTCTCGCGCATCGCAGGGTTATGCAAATTGGTTGGTCACGAACAATGGAGGGATCTTTGTGAGATGTGAAGATGGACGGCGTGGATCATTTGAGATGTTTAGATATATCGGATGTTGCTGTGATGTGAGTTGGTGGAGATTAGACGTCGTGGTGGAAAAGGTTGGAATTTGGCAGTTCTTTTGTCTGTGCAACGGTCATTTCTTGATACAGTATTGTATTCAATTATTTAAAATCTATCTTTCTGGTTCCCTGTATTAACAGGAAATTTTTGACATGCATTTTTGCATAAGCTGCTAAGTTCTGCGAAATATCCGTGCAAGCTTTACAGCAATGTTATGTTATCTGAGGTCTTTGATTTGGCTATAACCTCTTCGACTTATAATTTAAGTGCCAGTATTATCTGGCTGGATTCTAATACGCAGTTTCCTGTTGGAAATTGATTCCAGTTCGATTAATATAAATAACATCTAGAGTAATATCAATTGGTAACTAAGTTATGCGCAATTAATCAATAATCCATTTAATAATAATAAAAAAAAAACCAGTGCTACTGATATGAGAAGAAGAAAAAAGGTCCTCCAGAAGAGAGAGGTGGCGCACTTCAATTCACAAAGCAACTGAATGCTTTGAAATAAATCGCCTTGAAGACCTTGATAAGAAGCGTCAAATACGTAAAAGTCGCTCAAAGCCTTCTTACATCTACACTTACAACGATGCAGATCAGCTGTTCTGTACGCGGTGTGACCGGGTTTTCAAGACCAAATTTGGTTTTGCCAGTCATCAGAGAGCTCACGACAGGAAAGAGAAGTAGTTTTGGGGCGCTGTCGTCGGATACGGTAACCGGGGAGTGCTGCGGCACCTGGAGCTTTGCGTGCCTGACCGGTACGTGTGGAGGCGGTGACGTCCGCCCCTGCTTGCTGTGCCTGCAGCCAGAACCAACCTACTAGCGAGGACTCCTCTCACTAGAGCCATGCGTTTGCTGAACGGGGCCCACGAGAGGGTTGGTGTATTGTGGTGCAACTTTATTGAATTCGCAAAAGCTGCATTATACATAATATATTATTTAGATTTAGGTTCAGATTCAGGATATAGTATACTAGCATCCGCCTGCAACTTGGTTTGCGTAGAATTCGGAATTCCCGCCGTTTAAATCCTATTACCCCTTTTCCCGTAGGAATAAAGCATTTTCCCGCGGTAAAAAGTAGCCTATGTTCATCAGGGATAATGTCGGCTTCTAATGGTAAAACAATTTTTCAAATCGGTCGAGTAGTTTCGGAGCCTATTCAATACAAACAAACAATCAAATCTTTCCTCTTAATAATGTTAGTGTAGATAATTTTATAGGATGTAGATATAATTTTATAGTAGATATAATTTTATAGGATGAAGGATTTAGCTTGTAAGGACACTCTACCGCATTGGATCGCAGATCTGTAATGGTAGTGTAGGTAAGATTTGCATAAATAAATAATTATAATGATATTTGTAAATGACGGACTACTTCTCCAAGTAGGTACATGAGGTCACGCCAAGCTAGTCTAACGTCCAATGTCAAAGTCAACTGTCTGCGTACCACACAGTCAACTGCGAGCACGTAGGAACGTTCAGAGGTCAGTCAGCATCTCGTCGCTGACTCACAGTTCTCGGAAACGAGATGAATGTCCGCGAATGACATTAGAGAAGTCATAAGTAGGTAGAAACTGCTAACTGCTGGTAGTACGTACTTTGAGAATATTATGAGAGCGGTTCGAATAGATTAGACATGTGGAATGTGAGTTCGAATATCAATGCGCCGATTGTCGTATCGGTCAATGGCCTGATGGCCAAAAGCCTCGATCAACATCTGTCGAGGCTCTCGTTGGGCGTTTGGATCAAGGGCCTGATTCAGAAGGCAGTACTCCTCGATACGGCTCGTATTGTGAGGAGATTCCTGTCTCTGGAGCCCTAACCACCGGTAGCTTAAACCCTGCTCCCGACACCGGCGGATCAATATATATTTTTTAATTTTTAAATGTTTCTTTATACTTATTTCTTATATTTTAAGAAATATTTAAAAATATAATAAAATAAGATAACGAAATAAATAAACGGCATAATAATATCAATTCTATTATTCATCAGTTTATTTTAACGGAGTCTACTCATTTGGTAAGTTAGACAATAAAGTACTTAGACGGCTTATCAGCCCGCATACGTACTAACTCGAAGACGTCACCGTCACACTCGACGAGCGAGACGCTCCTTAATGATGCGTGGATCAAGGTTACCTTGTGTCTTATTTATTTGCTGATAAAACGGACAAAGTCATCACTATTCTGCCCTTGTACCAAATTATTTAAAATGGCCGTATTTATTTATTCCTTTAGTTCAGGCAACTAGGGCCCATAGAAAAAAAATATCACAAATAGAATACAATAATAATATAACTTAAAAATACTATAAATACATACAACATTACAACATAAAACTGCACACGAAGTGTCGGCGTCGTATTTCGCTGACTGGTGTCATATAGCCGGCCATGAAACCGGCGATACACAACACCGTTCGGCCAGAGCTCTTCCTTGAGGAACTTCTCGAGATGATGTGTCGGAACACGCACCACGAACGACTTGAAGTTCGTGTTGTGACGCGGCTGTAACTACTTCTCGACCCTCAAAGTCCAGTTGGTCTTCACACGCAGGTACTCCACGATCTCTTCAACCTTCGTGGAGTGGTGCAGTCTGGATACAGCAGCACGTTGGGTCCTGCCGGCGCGGTGCCACACTGATTCCGACAAGAAGGCTTCTTATTCTTCTTCTTCTCCACTTTGATAAAACCATCGTTGTCACTCATGTCCTTCTCTGAACACTGCCTTACCAAAACCTTCTTGGTTTTTCCGCTTGTTTTACTTGCGAGTTTTACGATTGCAACTCAGCATGCTTATTAGCAGCGGCTATTGCTGCGTAGACAAGGTTTCACTGATCGGGAATATTTGCAGAGCATGCATTCGTGTACGGTTGATGACGAAAGACTCGCCTCCTATTACTTGGAACTTAAACTTACTTGGTGAAGTTTGGAGGTACGATAGGTGCACTTCTGTCCAACTCACACGACAGGTGTGTTATGTTATTAATACTATCATCATCTGCCTAGCCTTTTCCCAACTATGTTGGGGTCGGCTTCCAGTCTCACCGGATGCAGCTTAGTACCAGTATTTTACATGGAGCGACTGCCTATCTGACCTCCACAACCCAGTTACTGGCAAATACGATACCCCTAGGTAAGACTGGTTGTCAGACTTTCGGGCTTCTGACTACCCGTAACGACTGTCAAAGATCCACGAATGACAGCCGGGACCAACGGTTTAACGTGCTTTCCGAGGCGCGGAGGGGTCTTGGTATGTGAAGATGGTCACCCATCCACGGACCAACCGCGGCAAGCGTAGCTTAACCTGATAGATGGACCCGTGCGGCTGTTATTACTTAGCCACAAGCCCCTCTATATATTATTATGAGACAAATTTTGTTAAATTTATCAGTCAGCTTTTAGCTAAATGCTTATTTGCCCTGTAAAAGCCGTTAAAACAAGCAAACGTTATAGAAATCAATATTCAGACCGTTGTCTTCACTAAATCCACATCTGCTAAGCTCACTGAGGCGTACTGATAAAGCGACATGTTTCCACGATAACTGCATGTTTTAAACATACTGAACTCACTTTATTTATCACTGAAACAAAGAAAAATGTATCTTATACTGTGGAAAATAGGGTTTAGCTGGACAGCAAAGGTAAACCTGCAAAGGTATCGTTACGGAGTGAGTGTACAATTAAGTATATATGCTGTGAGCACCTTCCAACGTTAATCTTACATCAATATTTTACTCCACAGCTCTTGTTTTCCCGGTTTTAAGGTTCAAAATCGTTTGTTTTCGATTTTCAGGAATGTAAATAAGTAAGCTATTGAGGTCAACGATTCGCACCTTTGAAGCTCATTTCGTTATCAGTAAGTACAAGAAAATGGGGAGAAAAACGACTGTATCACTAAATATGGGGGCAATTTATACAGAGTTTGAGAGAGTTCCTTTTAAATGCCCTTATAAGACCATGTAGGTGATAAGCAAGCACATTAATTGCTTACCCTTTTTCCATTTTAAAGCGTGAGGAATACCCAATTAGTGGAGGCGTTTTGTTCAAATTAAAAGTAAGTACAGGCGATACAAAAAAATATAAGAGAGAATATTTATTTTTTTGAATGTTTCTTTGTTATACTTTCACGCTACAACGGCTGAACGGATTTGGATGAAATTTGACAAATGCGTAGACCATGACCTGGATGAGAACAAAGGATATATTTTATCTCGATATTTTCAGTGAATCGAGACTTATGCGGGTGGAATCGCGGGGTGCATCTAGTTTGTATTACAATTTGTAATGTTTCGAATGTCCACTAAGACTGGGCTTTTTGCCACAATCCGCTACATGTGAAGTACTATATCTACCGAACGGTGAGGAAGAATGTAGATCAATTTTGTAGAGGACTAGGAGACAGGAGACCTCCCCGTAAGGCCCAGCGCCCACTGACGGCACGGCATGGCAAGGTACCTTTAGGCGACGAATTTTCGTTTCTATTGCATTAAATCTAATTTTGAAAAGTACAGAATTCTAATGCTTCGCATGATGAGTCGTGCAATAGCATTACTCATTGTACATAGTTTGACATAGAGATGCGGCGAATACAAGTTTTACCGAGTAACCGAGAACCGACTATTGCTCGGTATTATTTTAACGGAACCGAGTACTCTGCCGAGTCACTCGGTTTAGCTGAATTGGGAAAGTACGAAACGCTTCAAATATTATAGAAGAATGCCGTGTAAGTTTTTTTCATTGCTATGAGGAATTAGCGTCTACAGCACCGACCAATATATTTAAGCGAAAATTTATTGTCACGAGAGACTGATTATTTATTTAAAAGTGTTTGTTTTTTTCACGTGTTTTTTCTGATAATGATCAATAAAAAAATCTACCTAAAATCTACCTAATCTATATTAATATTGTGGGGCTGGGTTACAAGTTTATGAGTTCTTTTCGAGTACCTCAAACCGATTTACGAGTATTCGGCTAATACTCGTAACGAGTACTACCAAAATGGCCGAGTCATCATCATAATATGCCTATCCTTTTCCCAACTATGTTGGGGTTGGATTCCAGTCTAACCAGATGCAGCTGAAGACCAGTATTTTGCATGGAGCGACTGCCTATCTGTCCTCCACAACCCAATTACTTGGTACCTAATACGATATCACTTGGAAAGACTGGTTGTCAGACTTTCGGGCTTCTGACGACTCGTAACGACTGTCAAAGATCCACGAATGTCAGCCGGGAGCACTGGCTTAACGTGCTTTCCGATGCACGGAGAGGTCTTGGTATGTAAAGGTGGTCACCCATCCACAGACCAACCGCGGCAAGCGTAGCTTAACCTGATCGATCGACCCGTACTGCTGTTATTACTAAGCCACAAACCCCTCACCAAAATGGCCGAGTATGCCAAGTAATAAATGAGTACTCGGCGCAACTCTTTAATATAATTTCATAAATTGCCGCCACGTAAACCCACACAAGATACAAGCAATCTCATCTTTGTGCTCTCATGAGAAGACCCGCCAAAAATGACAATTAATAATTCCGAACAAAACCCCATTTTGCTAACATCCGGCTATTAAGATCATAAGCATAACACATACCATCTAACCCTTACAAGACAACCCTTCCAGCGTCCATCAAAAATGACCCTGTTTGATCTTCTCACTGTTAATCGCCTAACCCCCCAACAGCGACGGTCAGATCTGCAGGTAATAAAAAAAGAAAACAAAAGGGACAATTGCTGAGCGGTGTCACGGAACTATAGGATCCGACGATTTCCGGATAAAACCGGTTTTGACTGGTTCCAACCGTCTCATGATGCGTTGTTTATGGTAATTTGGCTGTTTATTGTTAAATATCTTTGTTTTTTTTTTGGACGTGGGACTCGGAAGCTGACTTGTAGCAAATGGGATTAGTGGCCGTGTTCTCGCGGTTATTACAATAAAGGATTTAAACGCTTTAGATAAAAGATTTTAAGTTGGTACGATTTTTTATGGCTTTGTTCCTTCAAGTTCCTCGTAGCCGCTCATCATCATCTGCCTAGCCTTTTCCCAACTATGTTGGGGTCGGCTTCCAGTCTCATCGGATGCAGCTTAATACCAGTATTTTATAAGGAGCGACTGCCTATCTGACCTCCACAACCCAGGTACTGGGTAATACGATACCCCTTGGTAGGACTGGTTGTCAGACTTTTGGGCTACTGACGACCCGTAACGACTGTCAAAGATCCACGAATGACAGCCGGGACCAACGGCTTAACGTGCTTTCCGAGGCACGGAGGGGTCTTGGTATGTGAATATGGTCACCCATCCGCGGACCAACCTTGGCAAGCGTAGCTTAACCTGATCGATCGACCCGTGCGGCTGTTATTACTTAGCCACAAGCCCCTCTTCCTCGTAGCCGCTACTCGGGAGAAAAAGACGTGTCTTTACGTAGACCTATATGTCCTATCTCGTTTTATTGGGTCCCATTTTGTTTATTATTTTCACCAATGATTTAATAAATTATATTAAAAAAATCATACCAGACATTAATCTTGTAGTCTATGCTGATGACACTAATGCCGTAGTAGGAGCGAAAAGTATTAGTGAACTGAGAGACGTGGTCAATTCTACTTTGGCAGTATTTCAGTTTTGGTTCGATAAAAATAGATTAATAATAAATATTAAAAAAACAAACATCATGTTATTTCGAACCACGGCAGGCAATAAAGATGATATGGACATAACTTTTAAGAATGAAAAGATAGAATTAGTGAGAGATGTCAAATTTTTAGGTATCTATCTGGATGATTTGCTGAATTGGAAAAAAGAACTAGCGCATATAGACTCCACTATATCATCTGCATGTTTTGCGTTAAGGACATTGAGAGACGAAATAAATGTAGACCAGTTAAAGATGGTATATTATGCTCTTGTCGAATCCAAACTTCGATACAGTATCCAATTTTGGGGGAAAAGCTATGGTTATAATTCTCAGCGAGCCTTCATTCTCCAAAAAAGAGCAATACGTACGATTCTTAGAATCTCACAAAGAGAAAGCTGTCGACCTCAGTTTCAGCGTTTAAACATCTTAACAGTACCCTGCCTATACGTACTAGTATTGTTAGTTAACTTTAAAAAATATATCCATGAATATGAGTCTGAGGACGATAGAATAGCCAGGGAAAATACTCGTAGAAAGGACTTTAAAAATAAATTTGTGCCTAATATTAACATTGCCAAGCATAGTCCTCATTACCAAGCTGTACAAATATATAATAAACTGCCAGCGGATTTGAAGGATTTGTTGTACACTAGCTCTTTTAAGACAAAGCTCAAAGCATTTCTGTTGGAGAGAGTATTGTACTCCTTAGACGAATTGTAATTTAATATTATAATTTCCAATCTCCTATTTTGTAAATATTATTATTTTCGTTTTAAGGACGTATTCATGTTTTAATTTTATTTTTTTCCGTTTATCGCATGTTTGTATATTAATAATAAATCAAATACAATGTAAATTGTTCCTGATAAATAAATAAATTTTATGGCTGTGAGTGAGCCTTCCTCAGAAATGGCGATAGTGCCCCATTTTCGTATGCACTTTCACTCAAGAAAGCAACATAAATATAATGTCGTAAAAAAAAAATAACGAGACGAGACCTGTTTCCCAGCAGTGGGAAAATTATAGACTAATTATGCAACACTCATTTGCGAGAGAGAGAGGAGAGACAGAATGAGTTTAATTTTTTTTTTTAACTCTTTCTTTCTCTCCTCTCTCTCGGAGTGGGCCGAAATTCGCCACGCGGGCTCAGTGCGGGTTGATAGATGTCACATTTCTTCGAATTTTTGTTCCTAGGATATGCTTTGTCAAACTTGAAACACTGTGAAATATTGTGATGGTAAATTCATTATTGTTTACTCGGAGGAATTACAGGTACAAAAATACCCGTGGTATCTTCCAGGGACTCCGGAAAGGACGGGTCAAACACATAATAAATCGTATGAAACCAATAAATTAACGCTGATTTATATACTCCATAAATAATTAAATACGTATGAATTCAAGGATACCCAAAATAGTTCAGCTACTATTTTTTCCATAAGGAGCGAAAGGACATCATTCATTTCGTACCCAAATAATTAAAGTGCCGGCCAAAAAAAAAAGTACTGCTGTCTTATGGGAAATGACCTCTTGAGCATTTTTTACTATTACAACGAAAGTCTACCATTGAACCCTCGGCTGCTATTTGAGATTGAAAATATCAAAAATCATATTTTAATAACAAATATACAGTTAAAACATGTTCAGGGTGTTAAATTCAATTAAAAGTTGGTATTTCTTTAATGTTATGCATATAACACTTGTTATAAAAATATGATTTCTGACATTTTCAATCTCAAATAGCAGCCGGGGGGTTAATTTTAGGCTTTGGCCGTAATAGTAAAAAATGCTGAAGATGTTATTACGCATAAGACAATAATACTTTTTTTTTCTGGCCGGCACTTTAATTTATGGGTATAAATTGTTCGACACTTGAATGATGTCCTTTAGTCAGACAGTTTCAAAAAACAGTATCTCTTCGGTCCTTCAAAACAATCCCTTCACACTTTTTTGCAAGCATCTATACAAACATAAGATTACGAAGCATTCGCAATACTTGCACTTCCCCTTCACTGGCATGACCACTTATAATCAATCATAAACCGTCCCCAGTGTCCTTCCTTGTCTCTTCTTTTCTCTTTTTTGCAAACGTCCCTAAGAGCGTTTATGCAAATTTTGGCAATTAAAACTTTGCACGTCTAACGGTCTTTGCATCTTTTGTTACTACGGCAGCTGACGGTTAGTTTTTAGATAAAAATAACATTGAAATGATTTTGGATGGCCATTCGTTGGTTCTGCGTGATTATGAGAATGAAGACCAGCCATTCTGTAGTGCTATTCTGTAAAAATCTCACCGAGATAACTTAGGTGATGTGAGCGAGCTGTCATCACACTAGGGATTGACAATATTGACAGTTCATTTCAAGCTCACTTAACCTAAGTTTTAACGGTGAGACTTGTATAGAATAGGTTGGTTGTTCTGTATAATGTAACTATAGGATCCGTGAAAACATAATAATATTCCACAACTTTCACACAACGCCATTTAGTCCCAAACTAAGCAGAGCTTGTGCTATGAGTACTAGACAACTGATAAACATACATATATATTTCTAAATACATACATATTATAGATAAATAAAACGTAGATGAAGTGAGCTATCATTCCGCCTGTTGTTAGGGATTGACACTATGACAGCTCACATAAAGCTCACTTCACCTAAGTTTTCATGCTGAGAGTTTTACAGAATAGCCGGCTGCAACTGATAATCCTACTTCTTAGCGTGTCGATGGTAATCTAAATAGACTGGACCCAGAATTTGGCCCACCTACGTGTTTAGCGCCATCACTAGCGTCCATCAGTTCAAGGACGACAAAAGAGTAAAAAAAACGGAAAATGATATTGCTAAAGCGGTAGTAAGGCAGGTGGCACTGGCCACCCAAACAGCGAAACTAATGAAAGTCAAATCATTTATTTCGGTATCTATATAGATTCAAATATGTCATGGAAAACACATGTAAATAGTGTATGTAGTAAATTAAATAAATTCTCTTATGCCCTCTACATGCTCAAAAAAGTGTCTAACCAAACCACACTACTTAGTGCTTATCATGCCTATGTGGGATCCACTCTATCTTATGGGATACTATATTGGGGATACTCAACTGATAAAGAAATTGCGTTCAAGGCACAAAAAAAGTGTATTAGATCAATATGTGGGATACACCAAACAGATTCATGTAAACCTCATTTCATAAACCTCAAATTATTAACCCTACCTGCTCTATATATCTACGCGGCCTCAATTTTAGTCAAATCAAACATCAATACAAATGACACATTAACAAGCAGTAGACTTAAAAATACATTACGCTATAAAACATCCCACACTGCAGTATATAGCAATAGTATTTTTAGTATGGGTATAAAAATATATAATAAGTTACCCATAGACATTAAGAGCCTACATTCAGCTGGTATTTTTAAAAGGAAGCTAAAAGACTTCCTGATTAAAAAGGCGTATTAATCTGTAAAAGAATTCCTTGAAGAAAAATAATTATTTCATATTAAAATGATTGTGATATTTAATATAATGTGATTTAAATTATAAAAATAGTACCTATGATATAATATAAAATGTTTGAATAATGATAATTAATGTAATAAGTATAATGTAAACTGTATAACTGTAATATTGAGTAGTTATACTTTCTTTATATAGTTATAACCATTTCAATTGCAATGCCTTAACAGGCAACTAAGTTCTAAGGACCTAAACTATTGTTAACATCTCCAAAATTCTGTACACTTAGTTCGCAATAAAGAATTTGAATTTGAATTCGATTATAGCATTTACTGGTTGGTACTTTTAGAGTCAAAATATCAAGAAACCCAAGTGTAACCTTGAGAAGTTACTGGTTTATTTCTTTCGTCGACCATTTTGGCGGTAGTTCCCAAAAAGTATCATCATCTTCCAGCCCTTATACGATGTTCCTTGTCGTCGGCGCAATACGCTTTCCTCTTCCATTCTCCCCTGTCAACCGTCAAGTTATCATGCACTTCCTTCTCTTTCAGTTCATTCCTCATACAATGCATTCAACTTTTTTTTTGGTCTTCCTCTCCATCCATCTTCCACATTTATATTCATCACACAAGTCATAAGCGTTCACAAATACTACTCGCCAAATAATTAAAATAGTTTTCTGATATAGAAGAATCCTGCCTTTACAAATTGACTTACCTAATCTAGTAGAGAGGATAAGTCCTGCCGTGCGATTCTATAACCATCTCACCGTGAAAGCTTGGGTGAAGTGAGCGTGGAGTGAGCTGTCATTCGCTAGGGATTAACACTATTTAGTGCTCACTTCACTTATGATTTCACGGTGAGATTTTAACAGAATCTACCGGTCTTTCGTTTGAGATGATGATGTCGGGAGAGTAGAGAAAAGATTTGGTTTATATGTCAAATTTTAATACTGGCTGGTAATTTTTTATGTAATCGAGAACCGGATAACTGTAGGTATGACGAAGTAATTTTAATTATAATTAATTAAATGACTGTAATTGTTTCGCCTATTAACTGCATACGATTGCTGTTCGCACATATTATAATATTTCAAAAGACTGCGTGTGTACATTTGTTTCGTAGTTTGACTTCCTTGATAATATTATTAATTATCTAGTATTATACATAACATCAGGTATCTACCTACAACGAGGGGCCCGTGGCTATATAATAACAGCCGCACAGGTCAATAGATCAAGTAAAGCTACGCTTGCCGCGGTTGGTCTCTGGATGGGTGACCGTCTTTACATACCGAGACCGTCCGTGCCTCGGAACGCACGTTAAGCCTTTGCTCCCGGCTGTTAAGTCGTGGATCTTTGAAAGTCGTTATGGGTAGTCAGAAGGCCGAAAGTCTGACAACCAGTCTTACCAAGGGGTATCGTATTATAAGTAATAAAAAGTCCTGCAAATCGTATTTCGGCCACGGCAGCCAATCTCAATGGAGAATAGCTGTCGGTGCCGCAGATATTATAATGCACAAGTGTGCGCGCAGACACAGGTGCACTCCCTCTTCCCTCACTGTCATAGTCCTCAGGGACGGCAATCCGACATGACCGGAGAGAGATCAGGCGCAGGACCAACGGCTTAACGTGCTTTCCGTGGCACGGGGGTATTTTTTATCACACCACCGACATCCAAACTCCGGGCTGATCCTAAGAAATTCCTAACGGAAAAACTCAATAACACTTTGCCCGACCCGAGAATCGAACCCAGGACCAGCAGTCACGCTTGTGACCACGAGACCAACGGGGCAGTGCAGGGGTATCGTATTACCCAGTAACTGGGCAGTGGAGGTCAGATAGGCAGTCGCTCCATGTAAAACACTGGTATTCAGTTGCATCCGGTTAGACTGGAACCCGACCCGAACATAGTTGGGAAAAGGCTACGCAGATGATGATGGTATACATAACATCATGCCTGTGTCCCCCAAAGGTCGAGCCAAGGGATTCCTATAGTAAACCCACATTGGGATCATAACTGGTGATCCCAATGTTTGTTTACAATAGGAATACCTTACCTTTCAAGTCCCATGAAATAGAAGGCGAGCCAATTGTCATCAAACCGCTCACAGTTCCAGACTCCGGGCTACTTCTTACAAATTCCAGATGGAAAAACCCAATAACACTTTGTTCAACCCGGGAATCAAACCCACGCATTCTCAGCAATACCACTAGACCAACGAGACCGTCTAAATCAGGTCTAGGTCAGATCTAGTCTTTAAATAAAGCCACTATTAAGACCTAATTTCTAGTCAAACCTATGTTTGTTGCTACACCATACCCAGTAGCAGGCTGGATCAAAACGTAGAAAATGAACAGAACGTCGATATGAATGTCATTTCTTAACTGCAAGTAAAACCGCATAGAAAACGTAGCCAGCGATAACATCAGATTAGGTACATTTCACGCCACATTCGATATCCTCAGTAGCAATTAGGTATCGATATATCGATGTCACAAAAAATAATTTTAAATGTTCGTATGTTTACTATTAATGCAGAATGCTACCAATAACTTTGTATAGGATCCGCAAACTTATTTGTTTTCAACGAGCATACAGTAAAACAAATGAAAATCGATGACGACGAGGTCGATGGAGTAATAAAATACATATTATTTCACCATAAAATTAAGAAAGTCTTAAAAGAAATGGAATTGGTCACAAAAGCATTTTCCAAAGATAAAACAGGAGATTTAAGAAATGGCCTCAATAGTATTATCAAAGTCTTAAAAGAAGCAAAGGGAAAGGAATTGAAAGATCCAATAATATTAAAAAAAAAGAAAAGTAGATTTTTGAGAAGGCTTCAGAAGGTTTGAACCTCAGTATGAAATTAGTAAACAAAGGCGTTTTAAGATAATAAGCGATCGGGATCATGATGTCAAAATGTAAAGAGAAAATCAAGAAATGCAAAAAATATTATTATTATCATTTCAGTCGAAAGACGTGCACTGTTGGACATAGGCCTCTCTCTAGTACCTCAGTCGCAGTTACAGGGTTAGTGATTTTGCCGCCAAATGAACAATTTTTGTTTGAAATAGTTAAATGTTATTAAATTAGTGTTAAAATGTGTTTTATATATTAAAAACTGGAAGTTTTGTGTTCTTACCTTATTAAAAAACTTAAAACACTCATACATCAATTGATGTGATTTTACAATTAAAACAAATTCTGCTTTTCCAAAATGCAATTAAGATAAATCGATAAGTGTTTTCTATATGATATTATTTAAAACAACTTTTGGTCCAAACGTATAAAATTACAATATTAATCGAAGAAAGAATAAAACATATATTTTAATATCGATAATAAGACGCACCGGTAACATATATTAACCTTCCCAATCCCACGTAGGGTCAAACTTACCCCACTCCGTTAACTGACCACTCATTCAAATCATATTGACCCTTCTCAAATAACACTGAAATGCGACCAGGGGTCATCTGGACCAATTTTGGACAAAGTTGTGAGTTAATAAAAAAACACGGATTGGTCAAGATTGACAATGGAGGTGACCCTTGAAATTAACGAGTCTTGACCCTTAGGGTCTGGGTGTATTGAAAGGGTTGGGATTAGAGGTGTAACGGAAGATGATGAATGGGGTAACAGACGCGTTATTCTTTGGGGTTCACAATGAGCTTTATTGAATGAAAGGTGGGTTGTTATTATTAGCTGTAGATATACTTACATCTTGATAATGCACAAAAGTATGGTTGATTTGGATATTTTGTTTTTGTTTGATTATTATCGTGAAATTTTTGCAATCAGTATCAAACCAATGTACAATGACTTGTTTAAATATTTTCCGGAGAGAAAAAAAACAATTCTACAAAAGTTTAAAAATTAAAATTTACTTCACAAGCACTTTTGCCATATTTTCTCAAACTCAAAGTGTTTATTTCAATTAAAACTTTTAGTTTTTAACTGTGTCGGCTAGTCAGAAATATGAAGCTAGTTGCCCATTCCAAAGCGTTAATACGCAAGTATCTATCAAAGAGGGAGAAGAACGGGCAAGAAACTTCATGGACATTCTTTGAAATTATATTGTTATTAATGTGGAATTTCGAATTATTTGTGAGAACGATGAAAAAAAGATGTGCACGATAAGTGTCCAGAGTATAGTTTCAGAGTTCACTAAAATCAACCAAAATTAGACCATGAAAACCATCAATCTTCTGGTATCAAAGAACCGAGCCTAGCTTGTGTAACAGTGATTGCATTTGAGAGGCCATTTCACGGCTGTGCTCTAGATCGCATTGATAGACTGAGTTGTTTTATTAATTTGTATATTAGACTTGTTTCTACCCACGATTTAATCCACGTGAAATTTCTTCTTTTAAGATATAATTGGCAATATTGTGGCTTTCCATTAATAGAAGAATTTTCCAAATCGGATCAATAGTTTCGAAGATTACCCACTACATACAAACTCACAAATTTTACCTCTTTGTAATTTTTGTACAGAAAAGATTGTATTAGATTTACCAAGAAAATAAGAACAAAAAGTATATAAAAACAACCTACCATTTTAAAAAGTAATAGTTATGTTTAATTTAATAGCAGCATTTATCCTTATAGACGTTATCTATTATATATCAAGCATAATGTTACATAATTCAACAAAGATAATACAATTTTGAAAAAAGAGACGTATTAAAAAAAAAAAAGTTCAAATTCAGATTTTTTGAAACGGCAAGGGAAGAAGCGTTGAAAACTTATCAAGCAATAAAATCTGATTACATTTCACGCAATATTTGATATCGCCAGAGATTAATATCCCCGTTAGATTACAACAGATCGAAGTCATACACAGAATTGAAAATGTTCGTATATATACTCCTACTGCTCCCGCCAATTGTGCCAGCAAAATTAGTGATATACGATTATTCTGCAAAACAAGCGAAAATCGATGATGGCACGATAAATCGAATCTTATCGAAAGTATTTCCAAATGCTAAGGAAGTGCAACGACTTGGAATGGAAGATAGTGCGGAGAGTCTCACTGGATTTTTAATACCTGAATATGATAATGATAAAAAAGGCCAAAAACGATTCAAGAAAGTCAAACGGGCATACAAAAAGAAATTTTGTTTGCATGATAATACGAAAATTAACTTTGTTTTAAGAAATGAAGAAGATTTTTTTAGTAAAAAGCTTTTGATGCTTTTAGCGCAACTGGCTTTGAAGGCGGCGGAGCATGTGCCTCCTGAATTTGAAGTTAAACTTCCTACTGCTGTGTCCCCAATACAGCCTCTTCAAAAATAAAAAAGAAGTGTCGTGTAACAAAGATGGCAGCGGTTAGTGGTGACCAGCGAAGTAATTGCGTAACACACTAGCAGTAGCAATGGCTTTCATTTTGACAGTTCAACAACATTCATTGCGTTATTTACCTTGTTGAGCAGATTTTTTTTTGGATCATATGAAGCAATGGATTAGCAATATCCTTCAAAATGATGCACATCGAGATTGATAGTGTGTTAGCCAATTAGGGCATTATGCACTGTAGGCGTACTTTGATAGACCCTGTGTTTAGCGTTATTCAGAATCATTGAACAGCAGCAATTGACTCAATATCAATTGGCCTAAGGAAATAGCCAGAAAAGTTAGAAAACCAAAAATGTCGACAAATGAAAAACATCTTAAAAGTCTATTTTACCACTGAAAGTTTGGAATGGGGGAAGGGCCTGCGTGTGGGTCTACGAACGGACAAATAACTGTGAGCGAGTAACACCTAAGCCCAAACCGATAGCGCACATAATCTTCTCAAAGAGACTGAGCGTTATTCTCATGTAATAAATTAATTGTTTAATGAATGCATGTTGAAATAAATAGTTTGATTTTTTTTTATATCACAGACCATCAAAGACCATCAAACTGAAGAACTTTCTCTATACGACCCACATCGTAATTGCGAAAAAATAATCAACCGTCCCATATATTTGGGTCGAGTCATATTGAAGTTTCGTGTGGGACAGTTCATAATATAACTATAATATAGATTACGATGTTTTTCCCGTGGAGAAAGTTGTTCAGTTTAGGTTTAAAGAATTTATTCTCGTAAGAACAATATATAGGTTCACTTACAATGAGATACAAAGTAATTGCTTAAATCTAAATGAAATACATTTTGTCTCAGGTGTGTGCTGGTGAAGTTATACAATTAAATATTAGGTATGTAAGAAGTCGCTAACATTAGGTAAGTGGTATGATTACATTTTATGAACATGATTTTTTAGTTTCAGTTTCATGGTCTGTACCACATCCTTTAATATAACTACACATTTCTGATACATGCTGTATAAGTACCTAAATACCTACTTGGTTTATTATAATTACGCATTTCATTGAAAACATTATTGTTACATTTAATAAAAGTTGCAATTTTCTTTTAAAAACTTGACCAGCGATATAATAATATCATTTTGAAATCCTTTAAGTGATTAATTCCATCGCACTTGAATGTGTCTTCTCTGTATCTATATTTGCATTTTCGATAACTCAGTGCTATTAAATGGTAATTCCAGTAGAGACGATCGCATCCTAAACTCAGTCTCAAGTTGTCAAAAATACCTACTTACATTTTTGATATTTCGCCGAGATGAGATTGCGACTAAATTTTGACCGATTGAAGGGTTCCGTACCTCGAAAGGAAAAACGGAACCCTTATAAGAACACTTCGTTGTCAGTCTGTCAAGACCCTTTTTTCAGGAACGCATTGAGTTATCAAGTTGAAATTAATATGAAATACCAGTCTTACCAATGGGTATCGTATTACTCAGTAACTGGGTTGTGGAGGTCAGATAGGCGGTCGCTACATGTAAAATACTGATATTCAGCTGCATCCGTTTAGACTGGAAGCCGAACCCAACATAGTTGGGCTAGGCAGATGATGATGATGATGATGAGTATCTTTTTTTTACGTTAACTTAGAAGTTTGATTTTTTCA